>JAPQRQ010000003.1:22014868-22026072 GCA_037367365.1 Apogon talboti | reverse complement strand
CCCCCCCCCCCCCCGCCCCCCCCCCCCCCCCCCCCCCCCCCCCCCCCCCCGTCTCGAAGGTTGTTCAGTCTAACGTCATGTTGGCAAAAACTAATTTCCTTGTCCAAACGGTCTATGACAGCGGAGCTTGTATACTCATTTACTATATCTTCTCTCTTTAATGAGGAACCATTTACGGTTTACAAGGGACTTAATTCATTTATTTAACGCAAATACAGTTATGAGAGCGCTTTTCCATAGCCAGTTGTTTACAGCAGTACAGTCCACATTAATTAGCTGACACACTATCATTAAGTTGCACCAAGGTTTGTACAACTTTATATAACAGTTTCATCCACTTCCTCTTCTCTCCATTATCACGTGTAAAGTGATACAATGACAACTGGGTGTCATTTATGTTCTCAGGAACAGAGTACTGCAGCATATTGAATACAAAGAATGAACAGAATTTAATACAAAACTAGGAATTGACATCACAAACCGTTAAGGGGAACAGATGAGCCACCAAAATTAAAAAAATGTATAAAAAATTCTAAAATACTTGGAGAAGAAAGCACCAATTTTAGCAAAAAATGGCTCTGAAATAAAGTGTACTTTTACATTATGATGTAATTCTTGTCCTGTGTCTTGTAGTTCATGTCATTATGTATTGAAGTAGCTTTCAGTGTCTGTTTTTGTTTCTGTGTGGATGTGTTCACTTCCTGGTCATGCAGAACCACACAAATGAGTGTGTATGTGGGCTCATGAAACCTTTGAAGAATAAGTGAGATGGGGCTCTCATTCAAGGTCTAAAGAGTCGCCGCAGGGTATCTTGAGGCCATTCACAATTTTTTGTGTTTTCACTGGGTGCTAAGTTGTATCAAGTGAGATACAGATGCTTTCAGGACTCCAGAATCAGAAAATCTGCTTCAAATGTCACAAGTAAGAAAGTTTAGTCCTGTTCAGCCCATTACACCTGTATTTGCTTTCATCCACCTCTGTGTTTAACTCAAGGACAAAGAACAAGAGTTTTATTTCTTTAGTTTTCTTTTTTCTGGACAAAGTAAATAAATAAAATAGAATGCAGATGGGTTTTAATCAAACTTTTAAATTTAATTACCATTCAGCGTTAATTTAAAATAAATAAATTAATAATAGTAATAATAATAATAATAATAACAATAATAATTTATAAATAGTAATTTTAATTGAAAATAAATACTAAATAAAATGCAGATGGGTTTTAAAACTGAATAACCATTCAATTTTACAACCCATCTGTAATTTATTTCATTTCCTGCTTTTTGGAGAAAAAAAAAAAAAAGAAATGCATTATGAGGTGACTGAAACATTAAAAAACTCATATTAGCTTTTTTTTTTTTTTTTTTTAGCACCAGCCATAATTTAACATTATTGGCTCTAAAAACCAAAATGGCAACAGCCAAAATATCAAAACTGAGGCTTCAAAACCCTCTGTGGTTGGCATTAAACTGGTGTTCCAGGTCAGTCAGCTAGCTTCCTAATTAAAGAAGATAGCGCTAATTACTGTGTTTATGCTTTGCATAAATTTGGCATTACTTTTATCACAGTCAGATCATCAAGTAGCAGAAAATACTTGGTAGCTTTTAACACAATTTGATGAGAATTTTGTTCAAATATGCACTTTACTGGCTCAAGAAAATCCATGATGGTGACATCCAAATACCAGAGTCTGCTTCATTAGATCAAGGATGACGTTACCGTGGCGACATCCACTTCTGTCTACGCAGCTGAAACACACACACGCATATAAAGTTACATTCTTTTACGTTAGTAGCCACTAATGCACTCGACCCTCAACTTCAGAATCTGTCATGCTGCTGGAAAAAGTGAAGAGCTGCTTGTAGAGGGAATGATTTGAGCTCTGCTGACTGTAATTACTGCTCAGAAACCCAGAATGACTTTGTTGCTCTATGGGAAGCCTCATGATTCACTTTGAGGCTCCGCATGTGCCCGACTTATTTTTAGATGACAGAGGGAATATTTAGTCCATGTTTAAGGACTCCTGCTGCTGCTGTATGAATTGACAATAGGGACAGCACCAACCCACTGAGGGATTTATTCATATGTTGCACACTGTATAGCTTGATAAGGTAAAATCTCTTGGTTTATTAGAACAAATATTATGTTATAGCATGGGTGGTTGAATATCTTCTAAAAAAAATGATGTTTATGCTAAAGCTGAACAAAATCTTGGACGTAATCTTCTTAAGTCGGTAAGCAGAATAATTGTGTGCAGTCATCTGTAGAAGACAGTGGAGGGCACTTGGAGGTGGTGTTTATTCTCATTTTAAATGATTAAGGGTGACTAGACTATTAGGGGTACTTATTAAAGATGCTCAGAAGTACTATGTGTGGCAATTAGTGCGCTCCACGGTCTGAGTGGTAGCTTTGTGGTCCATGCTGATAGACGGCCAGTGTCTGGACTATGAACTGTGTCAAATGTTTGTTATGTATTGATCATAAGGGAATGCGTCGCTCATGGGCATTTCCCAACAAATTCTAGACCTGGTTCCATTCAGGATTATTGGAACCATGAAGCCATCTATCCAACCTGCACTGTTGTTTAACTGTTTCTTGATCTGTGCATGTATTTAGTATTTGTTGATTTCAATGTTGGTTTGTCATTTTGTTCGTTTTAGTGTTTTTTTCTTTAATCCATAAAGACCAAAACAGCCACCGGCGACCAAAGGCATCTACTGATCTAAGATGTTTAATAACTGTTGATCCACTAATCCTGTCAATACATGTAAATAATTGGTGTAAAATGCAGTTTGTCGTCTTTTCATGGTCATCAGATATGACCCATTTGGACGTTCAGAGGCTCTGTAGTTACCGTGGAAACACCATCATCTTCTCCGTCATTGATTCACCAGTAAAACCCATGAAGTTGGATCAATGACAGTGGATGGACACACTGGGTTTATGATCAGTTAATTATAGATTTAACTGAAAAAGTGACTTTTTCTTCAGTTTTCTCTGTTTCTATACAATAACGTTTGCATATACTCTGAGTGTTCATGAACATCTACATGATCAGTGAATTAAATAAAGGGAAATACCACATTTTCACTGAAAAAACACAAAATACAGGGGATAATATTATAATAAATGGTGATAAATCACTTAGGAAAGGTTAAATAGAGAGAAAAATTAATTTGGGACCTGCCACCAAAGTAGCACTGGGTCCTCAGTTGCGTACTTTGAAATAATAAGAATAATAATAATAATAATAATAATAATAATAAAAACGTTTATTTATATAGCACTTTTTACAGAAAGGCTTCACAAAGTGCTTTACAATAAAATCAGAAATAAAACATAAAAAAACAGACACACAATTGAAATACAACAATGCCTGTATGTGTTGTCCCTGTCAAATAAAATATAAGTAAAACAACAGAATACTCAGAACCAGACAGTGAAGAGCCTGCTGACCCATTAGCTGAAGTTAGTTTGGTAACAAAGCTCATTTGATAGAATCTGTGCCTCGCAGTCGTAGAAGTTTAAAGTGGGTTTTTAAGTTGGACAGTTTACTATACAGAGCGAGCAGACTACATTCAAAGTCAAACTACCACTGATGATACTGCATTTGTTTTCTCAGATCATGGTTTATTCATTAGCTACAGTCAGATCTTACTCTTTACTCCCAACATCTTATCATACGGTAATTGAAAATCAGTCCTGCCAAAAACAAAACTATAGTCCTAAGACTCCTAGTAAAACCTTCAAAACTAACAGTTAACTATCGTTCACTTCACTTTGTCAGACAAACAGAGGATTATTTCTTATAATAAGTGTTTCTTCTCACTTTAAATCAGAACATTTGGGAAAAGATTAACAATTTATGGAATGAGACAAAGGTTGTAACTGTCAAATAGCTTATATTATATTTTGTTGGCTTCAGAAGCTGTTGAATTATAATTTTTTTCTGAAAAGCCTCTGGTTTTTGGAGACTTAGCTTTCATAATCCTTGTCATGACACCTCACAGTAGGCCTTAATGGGTTAAGCATACAAGAGCTCTGATACTTTTTTCCCCCCTCAATGCTGATACTTGCCTATGCTTATCGTGCACATCTAACTGAATCCCATCAGCGCTCTACTCAAAGCCGTGCACTCACAACTGTTCGGCCTTTTTCCGGTACGATCCATTTGCTCTTAAGTGCCTCTAGAGACGACTTGATTGGTTAAATTCTGAGGGGATTGCACCACATCCTGATATTTTCCTGTAGTATTTTTGTGGATCCTACTAAGTATGACTATTCATGTAACTGAATTGTTGTTTTTGGAGAATAGCTTGCAACAAATCTGATGAAAAACAAGGGATTTTCTGGTCTGACATTACCGGTGTGGGTCCAATATAAACCATTTTCACTCCAGCTCTCCTACTTCTACATTAATGAAACGTCTTGGCAGGCTTTTGGACCTTACATGCCACTCAAGATGTAATGGTCTGGAGTCATTCAATTTATTCATTGTCTCCACAGGTCATCTTTGAAGCCACCATTTCAGAGGAGCGACAGGGCTACATTGCCTTGGACGACATTGTGCTGCTCAATTACCCCTGTTGTAAGTACCCCATTTTGCTCTGCTCATAACCTACCTGCTGACCTTTACCGAGCCTGGGGAAAGTGTCCGGTACAATATAAGCCCACGCCAAGAAGTTCAACCATTTCCCAGCGGTGATTGAAGACTATGAGGCAATCGTAGTGGCGGGGGGCCAGCCGAGGCATGTCCACCAGGTAGCCGTCCTACAGTCACGGTTACAATAACACAGCGGGAAGCCCCTCTTATGTCCTGGTAGAATGACTGTCCTCAACTTTGAAAAATTACCTTGACCTTTTCCACTGATCACTACGCTCCCAGTGAGATGCTTTTAAAGCTTATGTGATGTTACAGGCAGGAAGAACATAGCTAGCGGTTGTACTTTGATCCCCAGTGTGAGCTTCTTTTTCTCTGTCATCACTGGGACATAAAGGTGTTGGAGCCTTATGAGTGTTGGGAGTGTTACACTTTGTCTTCCATTAGACCCCCTCCCAACAGTCGCGCAGGCAAACCCAGCAGCTCTGTGTAGATGCTGCATCCATCATTACTGCGATAAACTCACTGCTCAACACTGAATCAGACCACATCAAAGCTGAAAGGAGAGCGACAATTAGACTCAAGTCTTTTGTGTTGTCAGTGGTGCAGAAAAAAATGTTGACATCGCTATAACCTACTGATAAAAAAAAACAAAAAACAAAAAAACACTTTCTGTATATGTTCATATCCACGTTCAAGTGTTTTATCCGATCTTGATGGTTTTTTCTTCCATATTAGAAAATTAAATCCTTTGCACAATACCACTTTTCCTTTACATGATGTCTAGACAACATGAATTATACATGAATACCAACTGCGATTCAAACCTCATTTAAAAATTTAAAACAATGTAATATCACAAACAGCACCAATAACACATGACTTCTAAAGGCCTTCGCACACTGGGGGTGTGACAAATGAATAACATGAATAGTCACCCATCCACTACCTGCCTTCTAAATGAAAGTGTTAAGATCTTATGGCACAAGGGTCAAACATACGGCCCGTGGGCCATAACCAGCCCACCAAAGGGTCCAATCCGGCCCGTGGGGATGAATCTGTGAAATGGGAAAATGACACAGAAGATATTACTAATCAAGGATGTAAACCTCATTGTCACCCAAAATGATCTTGAGTGAATCAGACCAGTAAGATACTATGAAAATAACCTATAAATAATGACAACTACAAATTTGTCTTTGTTTTACAGTAAAAAAAAAATTAAAATAAATAAAATAACATGAACATGTTTACATTTACCAACTATCCTTTTACAAAAAAATTTGCATAACCTGAACAAACATGAACAACCTAAAATAAGTGCAATTAAACCAGTATTTTGCCTGTTATGAAATGTTTTTTGTATTTGTATTTGTAAGTTGTAATGTACGTCTGATGTAATGTACAATAAACTGAGACATAATATTGTTAAAAGTCACTTATTTTTCTTAAGACCTTTCAGGTTGTTCTTCTCATTCACATTTTTAATGAAACTTTGTAGATGTAAACATTTTCATCATGTAATTTTACTTTTTTCATTGTTATTATTTTACTGTTGCGGCCCATTTCAGATCATATTGGGCTGAATGTGGCCTCTGAACTAAAATGAGTTGGACGCCCCTGCCTTATGGGAACAACCTGTCAGCCTACGTTTTTCCACAGATTGGTGAACCTCTGTCCATCTTCACTTCTTAAAGACTCTGCCTCTCTAATGTCTTAGCCAACGCTAACATAGATATTAATATAAACCGATATTTTCATACGAAAGAAAATGTATCCAATCTCAGTTTTGTTGTTTACGCATTGTTTAAAACTCAAAATCCCAATTAAATAAATTATTTCACTATCCCCTAACCCTTCTTAGACATATTTCCTCTTAGTTATAGACATGCTAAGCACTTTTTATAGGGTAATGAAAGCATATCAACATTTGACAAAGTCCAAAAATATAACAAAAAGAGTCATACTATATTTAATAACCTCAGTATTTCCCTTACACTGACAGTGCTTTAATTACCCAAAGCTAAACTCTTAACAAAGTTGGAGCAAACTCCTGCATCTGGAGGCACTATGTTGGGTTTTGTTTATCCATTATCCACACCATGCGGTCTACCTGTCGACCTAAATCCTAAAATGTGGATATGCTAAGTATGAGGAAGCTAAACGTATACTGGTTCACAAACGTTGACATTTTATCCATCGTGTTTTGCTGAAACCATACATTATTTCCTAACTATATAAGTGTGAGAAAATGTTAATGAATGATAATGTATTTTATTTATGACCTCATGAAATTCAGATGTCTTGCTCTAGCGGTGCTCAAAAATCAGGCTGACGGCATGTTAAATGACTGAACCCTCACTGGGAGGCTGACAAAGGAACTCAAATGACCCTTTTTAAACCAGCACAGCTTTTTTTATTTTTATTTTTATTTTTTATTTTTTTTATCCCAAGCCTTACATATAGTTAACAATTTCCCTATGTCTTCAGTGGTACATTTTGTGTTTCCATGGTGACTTTGGCCTACTGGGTTGCGACCTGTGGTCTGGAGACTTATTAACCCCCTGTTACCAGACAGTGTACACAACCACACACATACACACACGTATATACATAATATTATGGCATTTGTAAACTTATTAAGCTGGAGACAATTTCCGAACAGACGGCAAGAATAAATCTATACTCCCTAAGGAAAGATTAAAGTCAAAGACGAGAGTGATTCGGTTCGTGTTCCCACTCATTTGACATTTGTGCCGTTTTTCTCTGAAGACCATGGTCTTTATTCTGAACACGTGTTTGAGTCAAGACCAATCTCCCCTTGCATCAAGACTACAAGGCAGCATTACTAATCTGAGAAAACAACATCTCAAACAGCCGGAATACATTTGGGACTCAAAGTACCTTGACTCTATGATGTTTAGCCGTATTAATTAAATCACATATCCACACTACTGGACATTTAGATTGTAAATTCAATTTCCTCAGTAACTATTAATGCGATTGCCTCATCTTCAATGACTTCTATAATTGGGGCTGTGAACTCTTGTCTTTAAATGATGACTGAATTTACGATCATTTCCTCCAGACAAAATGCCCCAGGGCTGGCACCACAACAAATGTCTTCAGGGTGCCGGAATTGTTTTCATATTCTCAAGGTCACTGCAGCTCTTTTGGTCTGCATATTTTGTGATGCATACAAGGTTTATACATGTGTACCGTGGCGGGTGTTGTTGTAGGGATGCAACAGTGGAAATGAGTTTCTGCTCTCTGCTTATTGGACAGAGGGAGCATAAAAGGGCCGGCAGAGAGGGAAGAAAATTAGCAATAGGTAAAATGTGAGATGCAATTTCTATCATCCCATCTTCAGCTACATGTCGCTGTCGGTTACTGTGGAAACCGAGCATAAAAGTGTGTGCTGTCTGAATAGTGCTAGACTTTGTACCCAAATTCAATTTTGCCCCCTTACATCGGTGTCTGATTCTTTCCATATAGCACATTCTGTTTATACCACCAGACAATTCAGGTAGTATTGTATTATTGTTCCTGTTTTGGATGGTCTGAGTTATACATGTGTGATGTAGAATCATAGAACTTAACAAGTCAACCTGTGTGCTGTAATTAACTTCAATTATTTTAATAGTGTACTACAGCTGCAGCAATTAGTTATTTTGATAATAGTTTACATAATTTCTTCAGGATGAAAAAGTAAAAATTCTATGATTCCAGGTCATTAAATACGAGGATCCATCCCTCCTCTATGATCAGTCATCTGAATATCTTTGACGTCTTGGACCAAACACAATATTTGAGGAAGACATCACTGGTTTTGGGAAACACTTATTAGCATTTTTTACCGTTTTCTGACTAAATTTAATCAATTACTCCAGAAAATATTCTACAGGTTTATCAACAGTGAATATAACCATTACCTGCAGCCCTTCTATGTAGATATTATACATAATCTTATGGATAGTGCAGTGTATGTTCATTTTACACTGGTTACATAAGTTAAAATTTTGTGCCTCATAACATAAAGCCTTTTAGTTAAGTGAATATATGTAATCCACCACTTGTTATGTTTCTTAACTTTGTATTAAGTATTATTATGTTACATCAGTGAATATAATTATAGGTCGCATACCATCAGTATATTCTATACTAAGTAGCTAGATCACTAAGCCCTTTTATTGCAAAATATTATTGTTGTTGTCATTTATCCTCTTTATTTCAACTGAATAACATCACTTGATTAGGTATTAGGTATTACTACAAGATTGGAATGTAAGAATGTGGTTTAATTAAGAATATCATATACTTTTACCTTCATATGCAGAATAAATGTTTGTAATAAATAGCTTACAATGATGTAGCATAATCCAAATGTTAATAAAAGAGTATTAGTATAATGTAGGACTTCATATGTTACTCATATGTTATTTATTATTGATAGGAATAGTAAATATTCACTGTATTTCAACTTTAAAATAAAAATTCAGTTACGGCTGCCTAATAATTGCAGCATATTCACTTTTAAAAGTCAAAGAACCACTACTATGCACACAGTATATTAGGGCCAACTTTTAACTTAGTAAATGTTGGAGAGCTGGGTGAAGGCTGAGAGTGCTGTTTGTTTGTATTTTTCTTTCTTTCTTTTTTTTTTTTAGGATCACAGCAATTTTAAGTGAAGTAATTCATTCCAAGTCTGACATATAGCCAAGTAAGGCATTAGTGAAATTGCTAAGTACCATTACAAAATAGATGTGATATTATTGAGAGTGTGTCGAGAGTTGAATTAAAAGAAGAAGAAGAAAAAAAGAGATATTAGTATAAGTGATGTTGGTGCTTGTTAGAGGCATGTAGAAATCATAGCAGCAGATGACACATACCTGATATGTATGGGATGTTTGATTGTGATTTACATGTTGATTGAGGAAAGATGAAGACAGACTCGACAACCATCTGGAGTTTACAACACCAGAAATGAACAGAACTGGCAAACACGTACATTTTTTACAGTGTGCCTTTGAAAACAATAGAATTTTTAGATGGCAGTCCCCAAAAACATTATTCCATATGACCAGTGAAGTTTTCAACCTGTAGAGCAGTAGAAGAATGATGAAGCACTGTCCAAATGAGCAGATTCCATTCATTTTGCTCTTCTTTTCCACTAATTGACAGGTTGCTTCAGTAACATGCTGGAAATTCTCCATCAGTGCAACCAAAAATAGTAGTCTTTGTGTAAAAACAAAGAAAGAAAGATATTCATCACACCTTACCCAGACCTCGTGGCTGTAGACCAGGCTGTTTTCAGCGACAGACACTGAATATAAAAACAGCTATTGTTTTCTTTTTCTTCCTTTTTCAAAGAAAATCCAATAGGTAGAATAGTATCATAAATGGCAAAGAGTCTATGTGTTCTCCCACATAGTGCAACACATACTGTACAGAGTAAACAAATGTAATGGTGTGTTTGTATGTAGAGGAGCATGTCAATGTAGGGGTCATTTCATACACTATACATATGTTTTTTTTATTATTATTATTATTATTATTATTATTATTATTATTATTACTGCTTTCTACATTTTGGGAGGAAAAAAAAAACCTCAGGCTTTCAGGATAAAAAACAGAAAATCCAACAAAATATGCTCTAAATAGATACATATAAGCCCTTAGAATGTAAAAACAAATATATACACCTGAAGTATTGTATACAATAATGTAAACAAATTCTAAATATGTCTAAATAACTCTAAAACTGAAATAAAAACATTTATTGCAATGAAATGTATTGCAACATAAAGTTAGATTAAGACATTCATCATTATTGTTTTAGCAAAGAAACACCTGAGTGCATCAATCTGTCCCAGTACTTTTTCTCATGTCGTGTATATATCATAATATAATATTTAATACACTCCCCTTAAATCATCACTTCTGACCATTTCTTAGTGTATGGGGGTGTATTCACCTGCAGAGACCCTGACCTTTGACCTTGTATTTTCTATTGTCTTCTTGTTTTGCTGTATTTGGGACATTTCTGGGAATCAAACTTTAGGCAGTGACTTTGTCCTTTGAATCAATCAATAATAATCATGCGGCAACAATAGGAAAAATAAGGTGACTCCAGATGCACCTTTCAGTCTAATGCCTTCTAACACCCAGACCACCCTACTTACATCCCCTCTGTGCGGCGTCTGCCTCGCTGTAGTGTTGTGTTTTGTCATGTCCATGTTCTGCTGTACTGGTTACATGTTGCTGCTGCTGCGTTGCTGCTGCCTGCCCTACTTTCTACAGTGATTTTCCCATTTACACTGAGGCTGGAAATGTTCTACTTCAGAGATAAAAATGTGCTAAATCTTTCATACTTTGATACAATCAATTGTAAAACTGCTATCAAAGGTTCTGGTTAGCAATGTTTTCATGATATATGATTAAGTGTTATTACATATATGTATACATAGGTTTATGTGCCTTTTAGATCATGTATTAATACATTTTACACCAGATTCTGAACTATAGACAGGATCTATCTATCTATCTATCTATCTATCTATCTATCTATCTATCTATCTATCTATCTATCTATCTATCTATCTAT
>JAPQRQ010000003.1:21999091-22014768 GCA_037367365.1 Apogon talboti | reverse complement strand
TTGTTGATCCAAGAAGAAAGAACCATTGCTTTGTATAACCCAGCACCTACTCTAAGCTTAAGCAGAGGGAGGTTACATTTGCCTTTCAGAGACATCGCTCATATTCCATTTGGTAACATTCATCTTGTTTTGCATCCCTGGTTTACTATTCCCTATTTCATTGAATTATATTATTAAATGATGACAAGAAGTATTGTATTCTTCAGCTGTCACAGAAACACAGAATAAGGATTCACTTGTGTTTTTGATCGTGGCTTTAAAAGTAATTCAGACTCAGAAGATTGCAGTTGCCTGGAGAGTACAGCATTTGATGCAGCAGAAAAACAATGTCTCTCTGTGATCTCAGACAACTGCGCCTCTCTCAAACTCAATGCAGAATTTATGTGTCTGTTTGTGAGTGGGGGGGGTTACAGTCTATCTCAAAAAATAAGTTTCTTATTAAGTTACTTAGTCTCCATAACACAAACGGAAACTTTGTTACTGGTTGGGAACAGGTTCGGCTTTGCTTCGTCGCTGCTTTTATGGTTTGATTTCTTTTGATTGTTAACACATTGATGCTCGAATAAAACACAGAAAAATAAGGTCATGTAAAAAGGATCTTGGCTTGTTAAGGAACGGAATAAGAATGCAAAAGCATATTGTGTAGTATACAGCATGCATTTATTTTTCTCATGCATGTTACACAGGTTATATCTGTGCATTCATTGTTTTTGAGTGCAGGGATACAAATAAGCAAACTGTAGCTTTTAAATGGATAACTTCATAGTGGCATATGTATTTAATGAAGAAAAGTGTAAAAAGGTCTGCTATTAACTGCTGCTATTTATTGCTATTAACTTACTATGGTGATTGCCTCTGCATCTAACCTTTCCTAAGTGATTTATCACTATTTACTCTAATATTACCCTGTGAAAATGTATAGTTTTCCTGTATGTAATTCACAGACGTTGATTTTCTTGAACGTTGAGAGTAAATTTGAAGGTTGTTATATTAAAACATAGAAAACTGAAGAAAAAGTGACTTTTTTCAGCAAATTATATCATTAACTGAATGTAAAAACAAGTGTCTACAACCAGTGTTATTTGTCAAAGGAAGTGGGTTTTATTGATGAATTGGTTTTGTAGATGATGGTGTTTTCATGTTCACTACAGAGCCTCTGAAAGTCCAAGTGGGTCATTTCTGATGCTGATAGGAAGCTGAGAAACTGCATTTTACCAGAATTATTTCCATGTATTGATAGGATTAGTGGTTCAAGAGTTATTAAACATTTTGTATCAGTAGATGCTTTTGGTCACTGGCATTCGGGCATTTAAGGGTTAAAATCCAAATGTAGTCATATGTTCAGGCAAATATAATTCAACAGCAATGTGAAGGCTATATTTATTTAATCTATAAAGACTCAGTGCTACTTTTGTGTCAGTTCCCAAATGATTTTTCTCTATATTTAACCTTTCTTAAGTGATTTATCACCATTTATTGTACATTATCCTCTATACTTTGTTTTTTTTCATTGAAAATGTGGTATTTTTCTATATTTAATTTACTGATCATGTAGGTGTTGATAAAAGCTCAGGTTAAAGTTGAGGGTTATTATATCAAAAACGGAGAAAACTGCAGAAAATTAACTTTTTCGTTAAAATATATCATTAACTGAACATAACCCAAGCATTTCCATCCACTGTCATTGATCCAATTCCATGGGTTTTACTGGTGAATTAATGTTGTAGTAGATGACAGTGTTTCCACATTCACTATGGAGCCTCTGAACGTCCAAATGGGTCATATCTGATGACCATGAAAAGATGACAAACTGCATTTTACACCAATTATTTACATGTATTAGTAGGATTAGTGGATCAACAGGTATTAAATATTTTAGATCAGTAGATGGTTTTGGTCACCAGTGGAGGTTTGGGTCTTTATGGGTTAATTATTACTGTATTTATTATGATTATACAGTGCACTATTCCTTATATACTTTATGTTGTGTTACATATGTTACATACATACATTCATATCCTGTAATGTTTATCTGAGCGTAGATGTGTACATGTTGTACCCCCTCCTGTAAATAAATCACACCTCACATCTGTACATTTAATATATTTAGACACTGCTGCTCGTCTCCAGATGTGCTACTTTCATCATTGTGTGTGTTTGCGTGTGTCCTCCTTCCACAGACAAGGTGCCTCATTTCTCTCGGCTGGGTGATGTGGAGGTGAACGCCGGGCAGAATGCCTCATTCCAGTGCGTCGCCACAGGCAAAGTTTCGGAGGCAGAGCCCTTCCTCCTGGAGGTGAGAACCAGGCTGTGTGTTTTTCTGTTGTGTTTTCCAAATCTCAGCACCTGAGTAATGGGAAGGGACTACAGGCTGTGGGGAGAAGAGGCAACACAAAGGATAAAGTGAAAGACATTTCAGAGTCTCGGTGTTTAGCTGACAGTCTTATCCAACTGCTGGAAACACTCCCATTAAAGTTGTATTCGGGTTGTTTTTTTACATGAGCTTTTCATACTGTGGCTGATTCTACAACAGTTATGAGAATATTCCTGTCTGTTGTCGTGCAGCGAGAAACACATTAACTATTGCCTTGAATCAAGCAGTGACATATTTTTCACAAAGGACAAAACCAAAACGGTCCCAGCAGTAATTAGTAGTATGAGCGCTGTTTAATGTCATGCTTTAACAAAAAAATATGACTCTAATTCTGTGCAGAATATGAATTAGCTCATATAATCAGTTTCAATAAGCTCCATAATAAAACCAGCTTCTTCAAAAATGGTCATAGTTAGAGGTGGGCAGAGGAGGACAGAAACTGTACTGACCTAAAAGTAATTTTCCTTTATAACATAGGCCGAGGTACAGTCAGGTGCGTATATATATTTGGACACTGAGACAAAATTGGTGATTTTACCACCACAGTGGATGTGAAATGAAGCAATAAAGGCATGATTGAAGTGTGGACTGTCAGCTTTAATTCAAGGGATTTAACAAAAATATTGCACGTTAGGATTTACTCCTATTTTAAACAAAATCCCCTCACTTTCTGAGCTTTGTTCCCTGGTTATTTGTTGCTAAATGAAGCAGATAAAGGTCTGAAGTTGACTCCATATGTTAATATGTAAAGGGTATTCCTTGAATGACAGAGAGTACAGACAGTTGATAAATTAAAGGATGGGAGTGTTCTCTTCTTGAATGACAATGATCCGAGTATGAATATAATGTACATCATATTCTATGGGCGTTACAGTCACCAGATGTCAACCCAGCTGGACCCCTGATGTTGAAGGCCTATTATTCCTCATTTCAGTAAATGTCAACTCTAAAATTTTGAAGAGGAAAAAAAAAATCTCCATTTCTACATTTAGACTGACTGTCTTATTTACAGCTGTACATAATACTTGTTGTACTCGGTCATCACAATGAAGAGATAACGTAGGTAAAAAAAATCTTCTCGAACACTCAAATACTCTTGACATATGATGATATATGAGAGTCAACGTTTCTCTTTTTTAAGCATTCATCCCATATAACCATTATGTGTACTAATCTGTCACCGAGGGGAGCACAAATCAACCTGAGGCCCATTTTAGCCCAAATATCTGCTTAAATGCCTAAACGTACAGACATTTTACAACACCATCTGATTATATCTCATTATAATCAGATGATAATCATTAACAATGCTGCCTTTCATTGATCTTTTTTGCTATTTTGTCTCCCTTTGAAGATGTTTACCTGATGGATTTAAATCATTAGGCTGTATTTTGCTTGTGTATGTTCTTTTTTATCCTTAACAACACTTGACCTTTATTAGAATTGATTTTTGCCCCTAGAAAAGTAGCGGAACTCAGCTTTGGTCACTGGTGCTTTTATAGGTGCTCAGTCTGCCACTGACCCATAAAGACCCAGTGCTACGTTGGTTAATGAATTTTTCTCTATGTTTACCCTTTCTTAAGTGATTTATCACTGTTTATTGTAATATTATCCTCTTTATGTTGTGTTTCTTCAGTAAAAATCAAGTATTTTTCAATATCTAACTTGCTGATCATGTAGATGTTCGTAAAAACTCAGAGTAAATTCAAAGGTTATTATATCAGAAACAAAGACTTTTTCAGCAAAATCTATCATTAACATAAACCAGTTTCTCCATCCACTGTCATTTATTAAACTCCATGGGTTTTACTGATGAATTAATGTTGTAGAAGATGACGGTGTTTCCACGGTAACTACGGAACGTCCAAATGGATCATATCTGATGACCATTAAAAGATGAAAAACTGCATTTTACACCAATTATTTACATGTATTGATAGGATTAATGGATCAACAGGTATTAAACAGTTTAGATCAGTAGATGGTTTTGGACAACAATGCATGTTTGAGTCTTGATGGGTTAAGGAAAAGCGTGGCGGTTAAAAATGGAAACATATTCCTACATCAGGCAGTGCACAGTCTTGACTTAGTTCTACTTGTGCAGAAAATGTCCCACTGAGGATAGAACACTGTAATGTAAATGACACCCAATTGATTCATCAGCCTCAGATGGCAGAAGAATGACCTGACTGGCACCATGAGCACTGTCTGTTCTGATAAACATGATATGCATCTGCTAACAAGGACAAACACGGAAACGAACGCCAGCCGTCCATTATTCAAATCATACAGCAGCATTATGAAACATTCATAAGCAGAAGACAGCCTACTGTACATACAACAAACACAGATGCTGATTCCACCATCAAAAATACCACAGTTGTTTGCACTGTGAGCTGATGTTACCGACCAAACACCCGAAACATCAGCGTTGCGTCCATATGTTAAAGAGGTTATTCGTTTTTTCCTAACACTCTGAGATGCCTTTACCAGTTATGTAGATGACCGAGAACGTTCCAGGCTCTGAAGGTGCTTTGTCAAGTTGCTGGAAATTATTCACTTGACATATGCTTTCTTGGCCTTGGAGAGTAAAGGTTTCCATTTGACAGTGCTTCATTAGTCGCTGAGGGCACAGCATATGAAAGGCGTGGGTGTTTATCAGTCATAAAGGGTTACGTGGTACATATAGCACATACAGTACACGCACCACTGGCATTATGGGAAGTGAGGTTGAACCGAAGGCAGTGCATAAGGCAGTGTATAAGGCACTTAAAGGCGGAATATATCAGCCTCAACAGTTCTATTTTTAGTCTTGCACAACTTCACCAGCTTGATTAAAGTATAATACTACATCTCTTTCTATTAATTTAAATGGCTTGACCTCTTGATTAAATGTTTTTCTAGAGAAAATAGAAGCCCTTTATCCCGTTCGTCAACAAAATATTAGTAATAATTCTGTAATTTAATACTGTTAAATAATGGACTGCGTCTGAAAGTGTTAATGTTGTGTTGTGTTGTTGCTGGGAATGAGTCATTTGAGGGTTTGGAAGATTATTAAGTTTGTGCCTCTGCTTTTGTAGCTTTTTGATTGTGATGGCGTTTAGTTTACTAAACCCCCTAAAGTCATTTCCTTTCACGCACCAACTGAAAATAGTTTCAATTTTCCTAGTTTGAATATGAGCTAATATTAGTCTTCAAAAATCCATCCCTGAATGCCTCCACTCTTCGTCTGGCCTTGAAGCCTGCACATCTAAGTGCTTTTGAAATGATGGCAGCAGGGAGAAGGCGCTTTGCAAATGAGATCTCAGTATACTTGGTGATCCATCCCTTGTGTTTCCGCCCGATTTTATTTCATGCCCCCCACCTCCTCCCCTCTCCCTTCTCTGAATTGAAGCCTTTGAAGATCATTGGCATGTGAAAGAGCCATTTTTGTCAGTTTCATAGTTTGTTGACAGAGCTACACACACACACACACACACACACACTCAGAAAAAAATGCAAAGATGCAAACAAACAATACCAGGGTTTTTCAGAACTTGACAATGCACTGCAGTGAACTGAACTTCACCACCTAAGTCGAAGTCTCACCGTTTCTCATTAAACCTGGAAACAGCAGAAAATTAAGACATATCATACACCATTACAGCCTTCTGTTCCTCCATTTGCTGTTCAGGCCCTGTTTGATCATCAACAGCGAATGTGCTAATTGCTTTCTCTTTGATCCCCTGGCATTGTAGAGGTCCTCCCTGGACCAGGATGGAGCTGCTCTCCGCCACTCCCCTTCTTTTTCCCTTTAAGTAGTCAGAACAAATTGTTAGCATAATGTTTCTTAATCAATTAGCATCATATTTCCTCTGCTGTTCTCTGGCCCGAACTGCAGACGGTTGTCTCAGATGTTATTTAGATCTTTAGCATCAACATGTCCCCAGTCTAAACCTCAGCTCTTGATTATAATACGATGCAGGGCCCAGTGCCAGACAGGAATGGAAGCAAACTTGGCAAATGGATACCTTTAAAGGCCTGCAGCTTCGCATTGTTTTTTTGGTTTTTTTTTTTCCCACATGTCTAGCATTAAATGTCAAAAAGTTGTGCAGTGACAAATAATTTCAGACTGGTGGTGAAAACCAAAAAAATTACACAAACATTTCTAGAAATATATGAGAAAACTAAAACCACAGAGGACTGTATGGTTTGTACCCATAAGACAACCTTTTGTAAATGCTCCGTTGGACACCCTAATGTATTGTACTGAGAACAGAGTGTGAATGATTCCACCCAAATCCCTCACTGGGTTCTATATCTTACCAAAACAAACAAACAAAAACAAAAAAGCACTTGAAGAACCTTTTCTTTAAAAAGAGCAAGAAGGTTCTAGGTAGGACCACAGTCCTTCAGGAAGAACCCTGCTGGAGTACTTATAAGAGTGTACCCTGAATGCATCCCTGAAGTTAGTATAAAAGATAAGGGGAAAAAAACCATTTCTCTTGATGTGAGAGTTAAACCTAAAATGAACTATAATCTGTAGCTTCAGGCCATAGCAAAGGGCCACTGTACATATAATTTCACGTTTTTTTTCCAGCACTGCATTTTTTTTTTCTATCCCACTAAACCAATTCAAACACGCGGATGTCAAAGCCACTTACTTGTGAAAAGCGTGAGCAGGCGACAGCTTACATAATAATCTGCTTATTCCGTGAGAGAGCTGCATATATTGTAGCCCGCACCTGGAACAGCTCATTCCAAGTGTTGGCCTGTGATTTCCTTTTCCACCGGTTGAGCCAATTGCTTGCGCGCCTGCAGCACTGACACATTAGCATGGCGAGAGTTGAGGAGATGTCAAATCGAGTCCCCATTTGAGAAACAACAACCCAGGAGGGCTATGTCACGAGTCTCATGAGAAAAAAACACCATTGTTGGCGGTGACATTTATCACGTATTTATTATCTTGCCCTCCCATGTAGCTAATTTCAACCCACCTTTGTCTTCCTGTCCTCTGCTCAGCCTGATGGCCGTTTTTAATCACTTGAATAGACTTCAGGTAAACACTTCTGGTTGGGTTGGTGTGTTCATGGCTGATTTCTCTCTGTGGTCTTTGTCTGGTTGTCAGCGGAGAAACGGCATTGTGCTGGGCACATCCATGCTGTCTCGACTGAGCCACAAGCGACTGATGGCGAATTTCCAGGTGGAGGCTGAGCGTGGGGAGCAGGACCTGTACCGCTGCATCACCTCGTCACTGAGGGGCGCCGCGGTCTCCAACTTTGGCGAACTCATCGTCAGAGGTATGACATAAAGGACCATGTAGTCAGTTTATTCAGTGATAATGTTTACATGCAGTTTGTCTGATATATTTTGCCTGTGTAAAGAAATGCATATTCCAACCACTCATACGGCGGACAATTAAAGATAGACATAGATAAATTTTATTTTCTTTTTTTCCCCCCAAAGTTTCCAGTGGTGGCAGACATCCCACTGTGTGAAATCAGTCTCTGTCTCTTATTCCGTCTTGAGTAATGTTTGGCTTTTAGTGTTTGTACATGTCCAACAAACCTGTTTCATAATCTTTCAAACTAGGTGTGTTTCTGCTTCCAACAAGAAATGTGTTCTTTTCTTTCGGGCATTCATCTTTACCGGAGGGAATCTTTGTCTCTACCCCAAATGACTGTACAGAGGAACTGTGTATCACAAACTGCAGCTAAAAACACAACTGGGATACATCTACACACAGGAGTGTTTGTAAGACTATAGAACATATTGCATTGCAAGTGCTGATCGGAAAATGTTCGGTTCAGGAAAAGTCGTCTTACAACAACTTGAAAATTGTGATTCACATGTTGTCATCTCAACTTGTGTGTGTGTGTGCGTGTGTGTGTGTGTGTGTGTGTGTGTGTGGAGGGGGTTCAATCATGGGTTGGTCATTACATAATTTCATGGTATTAATTAATACCGTCCTATATTACTTTACTACTACTTTGTTATTCGACAGCTTTGTATTTGAAAGAAACAAAAGTAGCCACATATTATGAAGTGTTAATTAGTAAATTGTTACTGCCAAACACTGAATTTAACACCCACTCATGAAGGAAATTTCTTTTTGCTCTCTCTCACTCTCTTAACTTGGCATAAAGCCTGGAGGCATGGGGGAAAATTTAGCCTGTCAACATTCAAAGCCATCATGTGGCTAAAATTAGTTCTTAAGCTAACTAAGTACCACATTGATTCTTTTTAGAATTTAATAAGCAAATAAACAAAATTAGCATGTCCTACAACTTTAGGGCGTCTATTTAATGAATTAAACATTTTATTTCACAAACAGTACGACTGGTTAAGAAGCTTTGCTACATTAGCCACTGATAGCATTAACAAGGTACTGGATTTCATCAGCACACATGCTAGGTAGACCAGCTAGGCCTAATTGGCATGTTTAGAAATTACATGAAATTATATACAGCATGTGTTAACATTTATTTAAGGTTCAGTATGCTTATTTTATTGATGTTAACTAACTTGATTTATAAGCTAATAATAATGTAGAAGAGCAGAAGACTTAGTGACAACAGAAGAGTCCTGGAGCAAGCTAGCATGAAGTCATCTAGGCAGAAATTAATGACATTCAAAATTGAGTTAGATAACATCCAAAAAATTATGTTCAGTAACTATTTACCTCCTACCACAAGAGAAAATCAAACATGAAAGCATATAGGCATACACAAATCTTGCATATTGAGTCATTAGGAGCTGTAATAAATGTGAGGCATTTAATATGTTGTTAGTTAGCTGTGTGGTCAGTTTTTTCTGTAGTTTTAGTCATTAGCTTAGTGACTTTCACCTCTCACTAATTTTTATACATTCTTATCCAAGTAGAAAGATAAGATAAATCAAGATGCCGGTGGCCAAAAGCTACCCCGAGGCTGCACAACATCAATTGATAAAACACCAGGCAATAGCAGTGGAATTACTGTATATGTCCATTTTATTTTATCTGGTCCATAGTAATTAGATGAGCTGTAGGTATAAGGACAATGTCGTCAGAATCAGTAAACAATGGCTCTGTCCTGATATATGCACTCATCTTTACCAGGGCATTATGTGATGAATTAATTAGATGTTCACCAGATTAATCAGCGTCTTGTTAATTGTCAATGCTGTATTTTTTTTTGGTGGTGGGGTTGCGACAGAATTAGTTTGGCAATTTCTCATGCAAATAAGCCTGTATTCAATGTTATTAGAGTGAAAATTAAGAATTCACAACATTCAGAATATCTCTTTCTTGCTCTCATGGTACTGATGTGATTAAAAGATTTTCATGACTTAATGCTCTAGCAGAGCAGAAATAATGTTATTGAAAGTGTAAAACAAAAGACAAAATCCATGACAGTAATCCTTGACTTCCCCTTTACTCGCATCACTTGGTTCTTTTCTGCTGAAATTGACTATTTGGCCTGGTTTAATGAATGTTTTTAAGGGCATGTTTTTATTGCAATTTTTTAAAAATATATTTAAAGTAGCCACAGTCTGATTAAAGATTTTGTGTATAATAATGTCTCATTTTTCTATTTCAGTGCCGCCGACACCTATCGCCCCCCCTCAGCTGCTTCGGGCAGGCCCCACCTATCTTATCATCCAACTCAACACCAACTCCATCGTTGGGGACGGACCGGTTATACGACGGGAGATTCAGTACCGGGCCAGCCAGTCCACGTGGATGGAGACTCATGGTGTCGGCTCGCTCACCTATAAGGTGTGGCATCTGGAGCCAGACACTGAGTACCACATCAGTGTCCTGCTCACCCGGCCTGGGGAAGGGGGCACCGGAGCACCTGGACCCCCTCTGATCAGCAGGACCAAGTGTGCAGGTCAGTCAGAACAGCTTGGATTTTACATGACAGGTTAAATGTGAATGAGAATGCAGACTGATACTATTGAAGGTACCATTTTCAACTGTTATTGTCTGTTGGGAGTCGGAGCCCTTGGTTGAAAATTGCTATCACTTTTCGACAGCACCATCTTTGTCCCATCTTGGTGAAAAGAAAACTGACAAAACACAGTTTGCGGGGCATTAGCTCAATTATGAATTTGCGTAATTATTTCTAATTATACTATTTATTCACTTAAGATACGCAACAACTGCAAAAGATTTACTCACAAGGAGTTTTTTAAAGGGAGTTTGAACTGTTAAACGCTCACCAGCAAAGGATCTATACGACATAAGAAGTAAAATATGAGCACGACAAAACAGTTTAATTTTATTATGTATGTCCACATATTTATCAATAGCAATTACATAAGAACAGACACAAAAGATGCCACATTGAGGGCCAGGTAATAACTTAATTTTGTGTCAATTATAGTTCGAAAGAATTTACCAGAATCGACTGCGGACTTAAACAACTGGTAAAAAAACAAACAAAAAAAACAAAAGCTACAGAAACATAAATTATGAGCATGTTGTTAACACACAAGACTTTAGACAGTGAGTATTCTCTGTGTTATTAGCGTTTTGTGCTGTTTGTTTCTTTAATTTAGACACTCAAATTCAGCAGTCAGTCATTTGAAGTCAAAATTGCTCTTTTATGACAGTGCCCCCCCCCCCATGGTATGTGGGAGGATATCGGCTGAATAATCAGCTACCAGAGTTCCCTTGCTCCAACTGGTCATAATTGTATTGACCTTTAAAAAGCCACTATTGATCAACCATTGACTTGTCTGAAGATGATTAAGAGTTTGGATGTCCACTGCTCAGATCATTGATGTCTTGTGGAATTCTGGGTTTGAAGAACGAAGGTCCTGAGGGTCAAGTGAAGGTCATTCCTTGCTTATATTTACTCCCGTGTGTGTTCACATGTGTGTTTTCAGTCGTGAGTCGAAGCTCTTGGTGGTAAATTGTTATCCCTGTTTGACTGATGGAGCCATCTTCTTCACGTCTTTGTGGTTCTAAGGATCTAAGGATGGATGCAAATGGTTTAGAGAAATGTGGATGTGTATTTTGCAACTGCGGATGATGACATTAGCTTTGGGGAAGGTGCGGCATATATTTGAGCAGATACTAAATACACTGAATAACTTGCAAATAAATGCAATACAAATGCAGAGACGTCATGCGAGTACAGGTGTGGATAATTCTGATATAATTGGAGATAATGACTACACCTAGGCTAGCTTTTTACATATCACTGTAGAGTTGAAATGATGGTCTTCAAATGATAAAGGGAAAAGAATAAGAAATGAGAAACTGCTCACAGACAGTGTTTGGCATTTTTCACTAATAAGCTGTGAAATACTGTTTACAGTGAATTAGCAAAGTGTAAACTGAATTTAATGTAGAGCAGATGCATAAAAAAAAGCAAAGCTAATTTTATAACAGAAAAAAAAATACAACTTCATATCATCCTACTGGCCATAAATCTAAATGTGAAGTGTAATTAGATATCTACTGTGGGACTGAATGCACACAGGGAAGCATCAGCACTAAATAACAAAAAAGAGAAGAGCCTCTCTTTGTAGTCTGGTACCACACATACAGGAACCATTGTTTTCATAGTCTGTTCCCACTCTGCTGCTCGGCGATTCACCCGAGATGTGAGCTGCAGCTGGAAACTGCATCAAACTGTTTCGACGCATCACTTAGCACCTTCTAGTTTGCCTGCAGCCACAGAAAAACAGAAGGCGGCTTTGTTGTGATTGCAGCGTGGAGGGCGTCTGATGCTTTCTGTTCAAACAGAGTTTATGACTGATAAAAACACATATTTATACAAACTCAGACATGTTTCGGTTTATTGGCATCTATGTTCAGGCGCACGCGAGACCAGGACTGTGGGAGAACATTAATTTGAGAGGATTCACGGCTGATCATCATCATTTTCTGACATTTTATAAACCAAACAACTTGTTTGTTAACTGAGAAAGTCATCATCACTTTAATTAACAGTTAAAAGAGTCATTAGCTGCAACCATAGATTCTGATTTCTGATTATATTTTGGTATGCTGTCATTTACAGTAAGGCACATGCACCATGAGGACTGTGGGAGAAAATCTTTCTTTTAAGGGATTGGGTTTGTGTATTAACTATAAGGTGAAGGTGTACCCTTTCATCTGATGTCTGGTTCATGCATCTTAACCATACTCGTCTGTTATAAACATTATTGCTAAAAGGTTATATGTTAATTAACCCATAAATACCCAGTGGTACTTTTGTGGCAGCTCCCAAATACATTTTTAACTATATTTAGCCTTTCTTACGTAATTTATCACCATTTATTGTAATATTATCCTCTTTATTTTGAGTTTTTTTCAGTATAAACCATACTTTCCTATATTTAATTCACTGATCATGTATATGTTCATTAAAGCTCAGAGTAAATTCAAAGGTTATTATATCAAAACAGAGAAAACTGAAGAGAAAGTGACATTTTCAGCAAAATATATCATTAACTCAGTGTCAAACCCAGTGTGTCCATCCACTGTCATTGATCCAACTCCATGGGTTTTACTGGTGAATCAATGTTGTAGAAGATGATGTTGTTTCCACGGTAACTATGGAGCCTCTGAACGTCCAAATGGGTCATATCTGATGACCAGAAAAGATGACACTGTATTTTACACCAATTATTTACATGTATTGATAGGATTAGTGGATCAACAGGTATTAAACAGTTAAATCAGTAGATGGTTTTGGTTGCCAGTGGCTGTGTGGGTCTTTATGGGTTAAAGTGCTTCCCTTTTAGGCTAAAACCTGGTCTGAGTTCAGCCATATCAGCATCTCAGAGCAGGAGATGAGCGCTCACATATTTGAAGTCATGTCCTCTCGCTGCCTCTCATCTGTTTTTTAGCCGCTACGCTGCTCATCTGGGTGAAAAAAAAGCGCCCTGCTGTTATGTCGAGTTGACGGCATGACGTCGCTGTCACCTGCCACCCTCTTTGATCCGCTCTTCTCACTGTCTTCCAGTCGCCCACCTCCTGTCAACTCCCATTGCTCACATCTGAAGCTTTATCCCCGGGGAGAAAGCAGCAGACAGCGGCGGCCCTGTGACACAAAAACTCCAGATGAATTTGTCTTCCTAATATGTCACAGAGAGCCACTTCTTTTAGCACATAGGCTCTTCTTTTTGGACAGGCGTTCACCGTGACATTTCATACTCGCTGGTGCAGAGGATTGCAGTCCCATGTGGCTATTGTCGAAGGTAGCCGACCGTACCAAGACCCCGTTCAGATGCTAAACGAATGACGAGTCCTTTTTACTTTTCGCGCTTTGTGTGCGATAAAAAATATGCAAGCATGGCAGAGATAGAGATGTGCCACCTGTTTAACTTCATACATCTTGTCCGTTTGGTTAAAAGTCACTTTGTGTAGAGTTTCTATAGGTGTTTTTGTGCCTTTAGACCAGTGACTGTATGGAGTTATGCGTCCCATTCTCAAACACGAGATATCTTAGGGACACATTTACAGATTTTCGTCAAATTATGCATAAACCTGTATTTTGACACAAGGATGAACTTTGACCTGTTACCTTTACTACGGTCAAAGGTTTTACTGATAAAAAGAAGATTCATTAGAGCGGCAACAATAAGTTCCTTCATTCTCCACTATCAAATGAACTAGTTTGATAACTGATTAATAGCTTAAAATAAAAATAAAAAATATTTTCAAGCTTATTGAAGCTGAATACTTTCTGGGTTCTTCACAAAAGTAAACTTAAATAAGACAGTTGAGGGTGTTATCTTGCCCTTTATGAGACACTGATCATCATTTTTCATCATTTTATTTTTGTAACATTTTCCAAACCAAACAAATTGTCAGTTAATTGAGAAAGTTATCAACACTTTAATTAACAGTTAAAACAATCATCCGCTGCAGTAGATTTCATATATTTAGCACAACATCTGCTAGCAGATAAAATTACGAAGTGATGACATTTCATATCCAAAAGGTCAAAAGTCAAATTAACTGTGATAATAGTATTCTGTAAAAAATAAAATGCTTTTATGATTATTATCCGGCACAATCCTCCTCTGCAAAAGTAATGCTTTACAGGAGTTGAACATGTCAATATCATGACAACTTTCATTTCAATAAAAAAAAAAAACACACTTAATGCCATAAAATTCCTTCGAAGTCATCACTACATACATTATACAAATCTAAACAGGCGTCGATGTAATCCGACACTTGATTTGTTCACAGAGGCAGACTGCCGTGGGGCGCTAATTCTAGTTTGCATCAGTTTCTGCATCCTTCAATTATTTCCTGAAAATGAGGCAATACTGATGACATTCGTGATATGTTTGTAGCTTTCTAACATCTGAAGTACTGTACTGATCTTAAAATTACAATTGCCGTTACTTTACAGAGGTATGTTGAATGTGTTCCTCTGTTTCTCTGCTGTACAGTCTGGCCCACTGACTATACGTCCATGCTCTCAGATACTAGACCAAATTATTCCAATTAGGGTTATTAAACATCTAAAACTAAACTGGTAATCAAAAAAAGGTTTCACTATTATCCAAAACCAGGAAAACTAAAAACAGCATGGCCTACAATGACCAGTAAAACATAAAATTAAACATAATGTAACCTCAGGTAAAACCAGTTTCATGTTCATTTGCAGACTATTTAAAGTTTCCTCCAGGTTTAGCTTCAGGTGCTCATTACTGAGCTCTGCTGCGCCTCTGATAATGTTAATGGTTCCTGATGTAGAAGAATAAATTGGCTTTGAACAATAAGGGACCTTTAATAAATAACGGTTTTATAAATCATTATTTCATCCTTCATTTTTTAGTCTCTATGGTTGAAGGCATTTCCCATAATATCTGAAAAACTAAAGTCAACTAAAAATATCAAAATTGAAACTTTTACGTATTTGTGGACTTTTAACATGAACTAAAACTAAGCTGAAAAAAAAATTGGATTGAGAAAATTGGATACAAAGTCAAATCAGTTAAGAATTTTCTCGCCTCCGTTCAAGGTAAGTCAAAGTTGAGTTTCTCAGAAAACACAGATAAAATCAGAAATTCTTTCATCCGTCATGTACAAGTAAATAGTTTTTCTGATTCGCTGAGTGGTGGAGACTGTCCCAGTTGTCAGTGGGTGGACGTGGGGTACGGTCTAGAAGACGTACCAGTTCATCACAGTGTTAGCGTTTTTCAGATTGGAAGCTTCAAGAGCAGAATCAAATCAAAATTCAAATCAAATCAAATCAGATTTTATTTATATAGCGCCAAATCATAACAGGAGTTATCTCATGACACTTTACATATAGAGCTGGTCTAAACCAGCCTCTCAAGCCAATTTACAGAAACCCAACAGAAT
>JAPQRQ010000003.1:21972642-21989403 GCA_037367365.1 Apogon talboti | reverse complement strand
ATCTGAAGAAAAGAGAATGAGAAATAAATACAGTATGTATGCTCATTTCACAAAAACAACAAACCTAGAGGTGGCTCAAGAGTTTTGCACAGAACTGTATGTGTATATACTATATTTTCTCTACATACATTGCATTGTTAGCATTATAGCAGGTGATACATAACTGGTGATGTAGCAGTGAAGATGGTCATAAAGTGCAGATGTTGATCCTGACTTTGAGTTTGGAATGGGAGTGTGTTTTAAAGTCTAACTGGAGAAAATATACATACACATGGATACATATACATACATGCCTAGATATGTATTATTAGTCTGAAAACACATTGTGCATTAATTAGCATTTAGCTTTTTTATATGTGAACTGATCACAGCATTTCTTAAAAAAATAAGCACTGATTTTCATGTTAAAAGGTGTAAAAGATGCAAGGTATATGTAAACAGCTTTATCATTATTATTTCTGTGTTATTAGCATTTTAGATGATTTTAGTGTTTCAAAGTGCAACAGTAGTGATGCTATTTTGCTATAAGTAGTAGTGATGCTATTTGTATATTAAAAAACAGCAACTAAACTTTTTCTTTAACTATGATGTCACATCTTTACTGGCAGATATTCGAATTATAATGCATTTCTTTAAGTGGGTGCTGAATATTTAAATGTTTTACACCTGATAGGAAACAGGACCACTTTTGGAGCATTTATTTTCTGCTCAAGCAGTATCTACCTACAATAAATGTTCCTGCATTCTGAAAACACCATGGTTTATGAACAAAAAAACAAACAAAAAAAAAATGCCTCCAGCCTGGTTTATTTATTGCAATTATTTCAGGTGAGTAAGAGTAATTTAATCTATTGCACAGTGAGTTTTGCCAGTGCAGTCTTCAGTCACTTACCATGGAAACAGAGAAATCAGTCCCTGTGAGTACAAAAGCTTTGCTGATTGGTATTTCTTTTTTTTTTTTTTTTTTTACTTCTTTACATAAAATGTGAATAACTCAGCTTGCCGGCGTTAGAACCAACAGAGCGGGCGAGAGTCAACAATCTTCTGTTTATCTCAAAATTTCATACACTGTCCATCTCTTAAAGCAGCCGAGGTGCACTCGTTTAAGAAGATGCATCTCATTAAACCAGGAAATGCAAAGAGGGACTCAGGCGGTTCACCGGTTGGATTACTTTGCAGCTTTTCTGTCAGTAAGGTGCTAAAGAAGAAGAATTATCTGTCATCCTCGAAGACACAGTGCTCCGTTATCAGACAGTAGAAACCAGAATCTCAATTCATCCTGAGGGCTTGGAACAGGCCGGTCCACCCTTTCCCTTTCATCACCTCCCTTCTGGTCCTACACTCTCTTTTCCCTTTTTTTCCCACCTGCCTCCATCGCTCCCTGGCCCTATGCCTTTTTTTTTTTTTTTTTCGCTCTGTCAAAGGTACCCCCTGGCATGCCTGAGTCCATTAACTTGGGTCCTGAGTGGAGTGTTTGTTTCAGAGAAGGTTGTTTTTCTCTCCCGCTGCAGTTCCCGGGGGCATCGCTCCCGAGTCCCTGACCTTCACCCCACTTGACGACATGATCTTCCTCAAGTGGGAGGAGCCAGTGGAACCCAACGGTCTCATCACGCAGTACGAGGTAGGAAGCTCTGTTTTGTTTTGCTGCAACAAAATCTACAAGCCTTCACGCACTAATCCTAATCTTTCCAGGTGTAGGATGTTATTTTCCCCTTGCCAATATCTATTTTATTCATCCTCCTTCGACTCAAATCAAGGAAAAGACTCCGCTGTGCACTTTAGATTGCACCCTTCCCTCGTCTTTCATTTCCCCCCGGCTTGTTCTTTCAGCGTCTTGCACCAAAAACTGCCGGTAGCATACATGAGTCTGACCCACTTGAATGGGGAGGACCCACTTTTCACAGTTCATGGGATTTACTGTACATGTTCATATGGTAATGAAGCTGAGGCACAGACCTCTGGCTGTAATTACATGGGGGACAACCATTCTAATTACTTATTTGCCTAAGAGATGCCTCCACAAGGGGGCAACTTTAAATGTTTCTAATTAATTATTGATGGCCCTATATCAACCGTAGTCCTTTGTAGCATAGGCTTTAGAGCTTTTTTGCTGTTAAGCAAATGTGAAAACCCACTATGGCCTTACACACGGCAGCCTGACAGGGAGAGAAACTAGTTTCCATTCACGAGAAAGAGGCCCAGAAAGTGAGAAATGAGGCTCAGAAATGATTGGTGCACTAACTTTGCCTCATACAGATGAGGTGCCTCTGCCTATAACATCCAAGGCACTGCTGCCCTGAATGTAAAGTAGAGCCTGACCCATACTGCATTTGTAGTGCCAATACTAACTTAACCCTCCCAGCATTAACTTTATACTATGTTCAATTATGACCATGCTTGTAGTCCCATAAAAAAAAAAAATCTTAATCTTAACCCTTTATAGGGCACTTATAAAAATATTCTGAAATTATGTCAACCATAGTTATTGGAGGACATAACAAAACTTTATTACTTATGTGAAAATTTTCAAAATTTGTATTGTTACGTGGAAAATCAAGGTCAATGAAGTTACCATATTTGGTTCCTTACCCATAAGTGGCAGAAGAAAAAAAAATCAAGAAATATATATATATAAAATACAAGAAAAACACATGTAAGGTGAAAGAAACATGTATTTTAGAACATTAGAACATTAGACCAACTTAAGTGTTGATCCAGACACCTGTCAACATACACATTATCCCTTTGAACATTATTACTAACATTAGTACCATTACTTCATGGTACACAGCAGGTACACTCACTGTTCATGCAGAGGTGGACCTTACAGACCCTGTAGACCACATTGGACCTGAGATTGTTGACTCACTGTCACTGTCTTGTAATATGTGCGGAAATTACTAAAAATAGTCACTTGCCCGATAAAGGGTTAAAAGCAAACTTTTTAGTAGGTCGTGTACTGATGGTTTTGAAATGCCACTATTCTATCCTCAGGTTTTTATTATTATAATCCCATATCATATTTATACGTTCATGCCAACTGATGGTAGGAGCTGAACTAACAGAGGTGCAAAGGTGAAATTTGAATCAAAAGGTGACAACTAGGTGTGAAATGTTTCTTTCTTTAGAATTAATGTCAAATAACTCATGAACCTGTGAGTTCTATGTTGCATATTCAAATGCAATGTAACCATGTGTGTATCTGTACATACTGATGCACCTCTACATAAAGTTACGTCACTTCAGTTTGATAGTTTTGACACTTTTCAAGCATGTGATACTGATTCTATATTTAAAAAAAAAAAAAAAAGCTGTAAATACCCTGCTACTTAATTTATTTTCTATTTTGACTATATGGCCTTTAGAGCCGAGACATCAGATTTGAATATAAATTGGCTAAATGGTCACGCTGTAATGAAATGTAACTGAAGGTGAGGGCTTCCACACATCAATACTGTGTGAATGACTCACTACTGGGTGGCTCAACTTTTAGAGGCACTGACTTAAGTCCCAAAGGTCTCAGCATAGGATAGTATATTGATCACCTACCGGCAAATGCCTTAGGTGCTTAAAATTGGTCAGCATGGCTATGGTTCCTAATGTTGAGGGAGTCTGACCTCTTATAAGTCCTTGTCATTATGATTTTTTTCCTTTTTTTATATTGTGTTATTTGATACATGAAAAAGACATGAATTTTGAGAAAGGTCTGACCAGTATGTACCACTGTGCCTCTAATTAGAAGATGCAGAGGTGTTATTTTATATTCTGATACTACATTGGCTTCCCATTACACTTGTGTAGGCTGTTCCCCTCCCTCTTAGTGTGTCAGTTTATAACTGAAAATTAGGCTTTAACCCACAAACACCCAGTGCTACTTTTGTGGCAGTTCTGAAATGAATGTTTCTCTCTATTTAACCATTACTTAAGTGATTTATCATCATTTATTATAATATTACCCTCTATATTTTGTATTTGTCACATTGAATCATGTATTTCCATATATTTAATCTCCTATACTCAATTTAGATGCTCATGAAAACAGTGTAAATCCAAAGGTTATTGTATCTAAACAGAGAAACCTGAAGAAATGTGACTTTTTCAGGGAAGATATCAATAACTGAATGTCAAAACAAGCATTTCCAACCACTGTCATTTGTCATACTCCATGGGTTTTACTTGTGAATCACTGTTGTAGAAGGTGACGGTGTTTCCACATTCACTACGGAGCCTCTGTGCGTCCAAATGGGTCATATGTGATGACCATAAAAAGCTGAAAAAATGCATTTTACATGAATTATTTTTCATGTACTGATAGGATTAATGGATCAATGGATGTTCAACATTTTAGATCAATAGATGCTTTTGGTTGCCAGTGGATAACACCTAGTTACTCTGTCGGCAGATATACCTAAAGTGTCCCCTTCCTAGACTGAAATTAGCAGAAGAAACTCAACTAAGTCAGGTTCAGACCCTAAAACTTGCCACAATTCAGTGCTGAGTTTGTCATCATATGTATTCAGCCCACCGCGCCACTCTGAAAGTAAAGTGTTGATGGGGAAACCAGCAGAAGACAGGCCTCCCAAAAATGAAGAATGGACACTTTCGCAAGCAGCCTTGTTTGATTTCCTGAGCTGTGTCCGTCTAGATTTACAGACTTGAAAACATTCATCAGACGGCATCTGTAAAAACAACAACATGCTGGTCTTCATCTATACTTGTCATCTCCGCTAACTGCTGTTTTATATCAAGTTTTCCTATTATTAATAACTAATCCACAAAGCTGTGTAGAATCAGGCCAGCTGTTGTGTAGAATGAGGATATGACACAGAGCTTACCTGAGTCTGATAATCAGTGGCTAAATGCAGCAGAAGATTTATTAGATCTGTGCTGGGAGACGACATCTTTTTTCAGTAGTCACAAGATTAATTGAGAAGAGTTTCTCATGAGAGAGCCTTTAAATAAAATGCCCTCTAACTTCAATCTTCCAGGCTAGTGAATAATAAGCTATAGGAAGCATATACAGTATCTATTCAGGCCAGAAAATGCCAAATACTGTACCATGGAGAGTTTACTATACGACCTCATTTGAATCCTGCAATCTAATTTGCTTATGTCATGTTTTCATGATTTTTGAAAATTGTTGCATCTTCTTCCTGTTCCCAGATCAGCTACCAGAGTATTGAATCATCAGATCCGGGCATTAACGTACCAGGTCCCCGCCGCACAGTGTCCAAGCTGAGGAACGAGACCTACCACATGTTCTCCGGCCTGCATCCAGGAACCACATACCTGGTGTCGGTACGAGCTCGAACCACCAAAGGATTTGGTCAGACGGCGCTCACCGAGATCACCACCAACATCTCAGGTGGGGTTGAAAGTCCGGTTCTACCACGGTATTCATAAAGTTCCTGACATTAACTCCCCAGGAAAATGTAAAAGACTAAAGAAACTAGCAAATATGTGAAATCATCTTCAAAATCAGGAAAAACTAAGCTGTGTTCTTCCGTTCTGAAGGGGAAGGTTAACTCGCTTCATTATCCCTGTTGGGCAATTTGGTCTTTGCATTTTACCCATCCTATTCCATATGAGGGTAATTCAAAAAATTCTAAGACAAATGCCATAAATTCAAACTGAGTCAAACTAGTTCAACAAAATTCTATCAAGAAGGAATTTTTCGGTGGAAACCGTAGAAGTGTATTGACGTAGGTGGATGTTATGTAGAAAAATAATTGTGTTACTTTCAAAAAGAAAGTTTTTTAAAAAAATTTGTCTTAGAACTTTTTGAATTACCCTCGTACGTACAGTACCTAGCATTAGCATTAGCATATAGCACTCACGCGTCAGAAACAGTGAGCTGCCATAAAAATAATAAATTTATTCATTTCAAACCAGTTCATGGAAACACATGTAGTCTGACATTTTAAACGATCCTTTAAATACATTCAACATTATGAAAACATGGCCACGGAGGACAATTCTTTTTAAAATTTTGTTATTCAGCCTTTTCTAATGCAATACAAAATTTACATAACAAATGGCACGTACAAAAACTAACTCAGAAGCTGGCTATGTTATATAACTTTCTTCAAAGCCACCAGAGTCCTTAGACAAAAACTGTAATTTTATCTTTCATGATACAGCAGTTGTTGGTTTGTTTGGATCCCAACAAACCATCAGCTACTTTGTTAAATACATTTCCACTTTAATGACATTTGAGGCTTATAATAGCTTTAATTTCCATAGTGTCAACCTTCAATTTACAGCTCTTAAAGCTTCTTTTTAATAAGTAAGCAACATAGCACACATAATGCATAATAATAACATAATAATGTTACTTGGATGTTTAATTAAATTTACAATTTGACTTTGTCACTGAGTTACCATTAGTGTTAATTCACCAATCACTCCTCCTTAGTCTTAAAATGGTCACTCCTAACACCAAACATGCATACTAAGGCTTCAAATGGAACACCAATCTGTGACTTCATTGTGGCTCCGTCTACCACAAGTTAAAATACCGACGTCACACAACAACACATACAAAACAACAAAGTCTGGCGGCTTTGAAGAAAATCATACATCTGTTTCTCATTGGGAAGTCTTTTCTTGACCAAAACAACATATAATTAAACTGAAGGGGTGCCACCTTTTTGACATAGCCTAAATATGTTCTGTTATATTCACAGCTGTAGGCTACATCAGATTCAGGTCTCAATCAGCCACTCCCAACTGGAAAGCTCTTTGCATACATGAGAAGGGAAGTCTGTCTCAAGTGTCAAATACCACTAATTATTTTTTTTCTTTATTTATGTGAGTTAGCAATCAGTACCTAGTTGTGATTGAGTGGGAGAACCGTTGTGGTTAATGTGCTCTAGTTAGCTACAACTTTCAAGTGAAGGGTAGGGGGTTTTCACCACAAAACTGATGAAAAACAGTACAATGGTCTAACCGCACATTGCTGTTCTACACAGTTCAGTTTTTTCAGCAACTATTTTCTGTACTAAATATCTGAATTTACTCTAAATGTATGCTGATAATTTAGAATTCGGTATGTTTTTCAGCCATTGGAAAAGGAATGCGTATTTTTGCCACGGAAAGGGTGTTTCTATTCAAAGTGATTGCAGAGAACAGGAACAAAGACTAAGTAATGGCTTGTATTTTGTTCTTTTTGAAGAGGTTTTGATTAAATTACACTTAAACATTTAAGTTGTACAAATGATTTCCATTCACCCTCAGCTGTGCAGCTTTCAGACGTGCATTACCTTCATTTGACGGAATAACAGCGCTCTGAATTATAGCGTACCACAAATGTTCAGCTTGAATGGTTTGGGTGAAAACAGCTTTGTTCGGCTCACATCACCTCAAACTGAATCTGTGTTTACCCTTCAGAGGCAACACAGCAGCCCAGAAATTAGATGAGCCGTGTTCCTGAGTGAAAAGGTAGCGGCTAGCCTATGGATCTTTAGATCGGTGCTGAGGATGCCCGCAGGGAACAGGGAACAAATGGATGTCTGCAGGCACTTCACTAATTGTGTTTTGTCTGATGAAACATCCTACACAATGTGAAGATTTCCTATAATGAATATAGATACCATGCAGGGTGTTTTGGGTTTGTCGACAAATGTAAACAAAAGAAAAGGGAGAAAGAGAAAAGCCGGATCGTCAAACTGGCCAGCAGACTTGACTTCTTCCTTAATTAGGAGGCTCTCGAAGCTGTGAGGATTATTACTCCGATGGAAAAAACTCACATTTTGACACAGTTTGAACAAGTTCACAAACTCACAAAACTTTGCATATATGTCAGAAGCAGCAAAGTGGAGTAAAGTAGTATTAGAAATGAAGCCCCTGCATTTGGTTTCATTTAGAATGACCAGATTTGAACCCATGCCCTAAACCTGACAAGAAGTCCTCCATGCAGAATTGAAAATGTTTTTTTTTGTCTCCCTTTTGGCTATTTTGAGCTGTTGTGCTACTACCAAAGTAACTTTTAACACAAGTAACTTCAAATTGGATCTGTTTAATCCAACGACCTCTGTGATTAAAAAAACAAACAAAAAAAACTCAGTGACTTTTTTTTCCCTGAATAGTACTGATATGGTGACAGAGTACACAATTGCTCAATAATGTCATAAACAATTTCACATATGAAACCAAAAATGAGTTTTTATCTGTTTATGGATTCAGAAAAAGCCTCTCTATACTGAGAAATTTTGGCTTGAATATATACTTTTTAATATCCTGTTTTTTTGCCATTGAACCCCTCTTAAAGCCCCTCGGCTACAGCCAGTGGCCTGTTTTCAGTACTAAGTCCTCTTTTCCGTAGACGTGACGACATGACATAAGAGTTAGTTGCAGATAATGAACTCAAGGTTGTTCTGCACCGTGTTTGTGTGTATGACAAGGTTGTTTCTTTCTTTTACTAAGAACAATCTAATCACATTTACTGCTTATTCATTTGACGTTACAGTAGAGCAAAAAAGAAAAGTAAACATGCTTCCAATAGGACCAATGAGTCTTTTTTCTCTCTCTTCTGCTATGCTATTGATTTTCATTAATACGCTTAGAATATGAAAAATAATAATTTTTCTATTGTGAGGTACAGATTTTTTTTCATTGTCCAACACTTTCAAACTGTATTATTATGCATATATTCCATGCTGACCTCAAGTTATGCAGGTTTTGCTATAATGATGTTCAGTGTAATACAATGCAAATGCCAGGTAATAGGTTTTCATACACTGTAGAAATAAATACAAACATGTGGCTGTCTCATTGTGTTAGATGATGGAAATACATCCAAACATTATGGATATATTCATCAAATATATTTTAGAATACAGTCTTTTAACCACATGGTTTTGAGTATTGTTTCTAAACTTTGACTAAGTTTTTGTACGAACCATGTGGTAGATTGACAAACACCTCACATAACTCTTCTTTAATACTGCGTTCAGCTACCTTTTGGTTCACTTGGTTCCATCAGAGTGACGTCTGAGGCTGTTAGTAGTAAACAGATCTGTTGTGTGGCTTATATGTCATTACAGACCTGATTCAAATGCCATGGCATTTGATAAACCCATTGTTATTCTCTTATTATTTATAATGTGCTCCAAAATCCTATTAGTAATGACAATCAAACTTTAACTTTGTGCAGATAGAAAGTATGTAATCTGAATTTTATTGTAATGAACAGCACAGTTCTGTTAAGCTTCACTATTAAGTTCTGTATGTTTTGTGAACAAATAACAGCAGCGTTCTTCTCTTTATTTTCCATATTTGCTTTCAGTTTAACAAAAGGGAGTGATAATCATAACATTCTGAAGCTTTCAAAACCACCTTATATTTGTGCTCCCAAAATATGCAGTTTTTGAAAATTATCTCTGCAAATTAATAAATGTGCTGTTAAAATACAGCAGTTTTTGTTGTATTGAAATATCATGTCATATTTAGGGGAATTGATTTTCTATAAAACATAATATATTCTAATGAACACTTCCGTGCAAAAGTCTCGGTCCATTTTTCCCTTTTTTGGTTTTGAGTTGAAATGAGCATACATATTTATTTATTTCTCAGTCTCTTTACTTCAGATCCAACAAGAACATGCAGGAAATATGTGCACGGATCTTAAGACACACAATAAACTCCACTGAACGGATTGTAAAGGTTAAAGTCACTGTTTAGTGTGACCTCTGACCCCCTGAAAAAGAAACAGCACAAACAGTTAGAAACATCTGACGTGTTGAATGAAACCAGGAATAAAACACAAGAAAATGAATGCAATAAATTTCATATTGTCTGAACAAAAGGGTTAAAGACATGTTGAATGCAAAGGCAGGTCACACTAAACATGACCACTTTGTTTTGTTTAGCTTTTTTCATTGAATTTTTAGTTTTTACTGCTGTACATACTTCACCCAGATTGGATCCTAATTCAGAGACTGACAAATGCATATATGTGGTCATTGTAACTTTACTAAACCAACAAGCCTACAATTGGCCTAGGACTTGTATACCACACTGAATATCTCCTTATCTGATGTACCAAAAGCACTGATTCTGGTTTTGATTTTCCTGATATTTTCCCTCCATACTGTATCTGAAACAGAAGCTGTACTCCTTCAGTAGTCGGCACATTATATAATACTGTTTTGTTTTGTTTTCCGAAGCTCTGCAGAGTTCTGTGCAGAGTGTATTGAGAGGAGATCCCTGTTATCTGTGTGTACCGTTCTTGCAAACAGTTATAGCTTTATAACACCAGAGTTTACTCTCTTTGCTGCATTACAAATGGATCAGCAATCCACCTCTGACAGGATGCGATCCCGCTACAGACGCTGAAGATTTGTTTTGAAAAAGGGAGCGATATTAAAGTTTTTGTTTATTTTTTAAGTCATTTTTTGACACCTCTGATATAGATGGTTATAGATGCAAAAATTGAAATAAAAAAAAATGTCTGCATAGATTTTAACCACTGAATTGTTTGTTGTGTAAATCATTTGTTTGCTATTGCACCTGTATTGTATCATGTGGTTGCAGGGCAGGGGGCTATGCTATTGAATTCAGCCTGCAGTATCACATTCTCGTGGTCTCCTGGCTCCTGTTAGCCCAGCAGGAAGCCAGCTGTAAGCGTGTTGCACTACGAGTCTTTTCATAATTCATGCTGGATTTAACCACCTTGCATGTTCTGGCTCAAACGCTCCTCCGTACTGCTATGTATAATGCACACCTCAGCTCTTCTGTGCCTCTGTGTGTGTGTGTGTGTGTGTGTGTGTGTGTGCGTGCGTGTGTGTGTGTGTGTATATGTGTGTCTCGGGTGACAGGTTACAAGCAGATTTTTACACCAAGCATTAATGGTTCTGCCTCACAAACAGAAAACATTTCCACTTCCCTTCCCAAGCCTTTTTGTTTCAGCTTATCTATTTTAGCAGGATAGCCATTTGCTTCACTACATACTCCAGTTAATTCACTCCCTGTAGTAACAGAGATGGGAACACTCGACTTCATTGTCCCTGGAGCTTTGCTGAGGTTGTGCAGCTCTGAGATTTGTCCTAATTATATTATAAGGGCTTCTTGTTTTCTCTGTAGTTGGCTGCTGTTTCTAGTCATCATCAGTCAATGGCAGTGTGTGGGAGGCCTCCACACACTACAGTACACTGGGGACACGTGTGTGTAATGAATAAAGATAGCACAGTGTATCTTTTTCATGTAGAGGTGGGAAAAATTACCAAAATATCCAAGCACAAATACAGATGCCTTTAAACTCATGAATTTAAATAAAGCGTGTTTGATCTTTCAGAGAAAAGGCAACACTTTTTTAAAATAATGTTTTTCCTTTAATGGATTATATTCACATGACGTTTGTACAAACAGAGGGAATCACATTTCAACACTAAAAGGACAATGGATAGTGAAAATCCAGAGGGATAAGAGACCATACTTGAAGAACATATTAATAATCCATTAGGGATGCATATTTGTGATCGGGCCAGTGCCGGTATTGGCATATAAGATGTTTCTTTTTATATTTACAATACCAATTTAATTGCTAAGGGAGGCTAAATAATAACAAAAATAAATAGAGACTAACATTAGTATCAGTATTAGCCAAGAATTTTATAGCTGATGCATATTTGTAATCCACTGGTCCCTCTAGATCTGAATTATCCATTGTTTTTCAGTTGATCCATTTTGGAATTGTTGAAATGATGATGTTTTTCAGTTCTCTGTTTATACATAGCATGTACACAAAATGTCCCACAACTCTAATATTTCACAGGCTAATTTTAGCTATGATTACAAATAAATTCACCATGGCATCATTTCAATAACCATATATGGTGTCACAACATTTATTTCATAATTTTTTTGACATATATTGTTGCTGAACCTAAACCTGACCAACTGAACCGACCCCAGATCATTACACTGTCCCCACAGGCTTATACTGTAGGCGCTAGGCATGATGGGTAACCACTTCATCTGTCTCTCCTCTCACTCTGATACGTCCATTACTCTGGAAAAGGGCCAATCCGGACTCATCAGATCACATGACTTTTTTTTTTTTTCCATTGAAACACAGTCTAACTGTTATTCCCTCTATCCAACTGATGGTTGTTTAAGAAATGAGAAGCTACTCACCGCATTAGAGTTAAAGAACCTGTTGCTGCTGAAACATACTGATAATTGCAGTAATTAGCTAATGGATGGATCTGAGCTATTTGCTTAGTTAAATCCACATGGCTGATGTGTTTAACCCTGAAAGAACCGAAACAGCCACCGTCAACTGAAAGCATCTACTGATCTAAAATACTGAATAACTTGTGAAGCACTAATCCTATCAATAGATGTGAATAATTGGTGTAAAATGCAGTTTGTCATCCTTTCATGGTCATCAGATATGAGCCATTTGGACGTTCAGAGGCTCTGTGGTGAACGTGGAAACATCGTCATATTCTGCAACATTGATTCACCAATAAAATCCATGTAGTTTGATAAACGACACTGGTTGTAGACAGTTGTTTTATGTTCATTTATGGATATATTTTGCTCAAAAAGTCACTTGGTCAGTAAGTGAAACATATGATGTTCAGTGAAAATTGCAAAATCCAGAAGATAATATTATAAATGGTGTTAAATGTGGACAAAAATTCAAATAGTTATTGGTCTTGAAGGGTTAATATGTGCTCCTTGTGAATGCCTTTCCTCTGTCTTTGCAGCCCCCATGTTTGACTATGAAGACATCCCCTCTCCACTGAGTGAATCGGAGAGCACCATCACCGTGCTGCTGCGCCCTGCGTTGGGGAGAGGGGCTCCTGTCAGGTACAACTAGTACACGCCGACACTCATTCACCGCTGCTCTGCATGCTGGGATATTTATAGCTGCAGTCACAAAAAGCTCCATGCTTCACCGCAAACTAGCTCTTTATGGTTTTGCACAGCAGAAGCCATTTAACACACACTATATGAAGAACCAGAAAAGGTTCTGAAGAAAGCTCAAAGGAACATTAAGAATTTAGTGTTTCAGATAATGACCATCTATCGGGACAGAACTCAAACAGCTGCCAAATCCTACTCATATGTGTAGACCTGTATTGTAGACCTCGTATGTTTGCTCCCTTTAGTCTCAAAACTGACAAACAATGGCACAGAATCCAGCACATGCCAACTAATCACATGTTGACAAGTTGACAGCTGTGTCAGTGTAGGAACAGCAACACACAATTTTGTTCGAGAATTGTGGCATCAGAAAGACGAAAGGATTACTTTTACAAAGAAGAACAGAGCAGAGAAAAGACTCTCAGCATCACATACAACACAAATAACAAATAAGTATGTAGTCGGTATTGTGTGATTTTACTTTTGTCGTACAGAAAAGCTTTGTGCTTCCAAGGAGACAAAAATATCTGGCGTGATCTTTGTTGCCGGGGGTTACCTTTACTCTCACATTACGGCAAATGCAGGGTCAAGCATATACATATTTTGAACAAAGACTGAGAGAAGCAGTGCTATTCTTCCACTACACTTTATTTGAGGAACCTTTACAGCTGGTGGAGGAACAGAGTGACACTCACAGGACGTATCTGTACAGATTCTCAATGGGCTTTGTGGCAACTTAGCGGTCACAGTGGGCTTTTGTGAAGACAAGCAAGCAAAATTTTATTGATGCACCGTATTTCATTCCAGAGGGAACCACGTGCTGTACAAACATGCTGCAATTTAGACATATTTGTGTGCTATGAATTGTAGCAAAGTTGAAGCCAGTAGCTAACCATTAAAGTGAATCAAGAGTAAAACATAGGAAAAATAGGAATTAAAAGAAGAATGGGCAATAAAGGAAATAAAAGAGTTATAATTATAAAGAAATAGTAATCACTAAGCATAAACAATTAAAAATGAGATAAATGAAGTGATAAAAAAAAAGCCACAAAATCAAATAGGATAATGCCTCATTCACACTAATGCAGATATTTTGCTCAACTTTTTGGGCCTCTTGTGCACACATAAATGCCATTTTAGGTTGCAAAAAATTAGAGTTCCAAAGTGTGTGTCCACGTGGATAGGGAAAAGAGAGAGATTGGAAATGAATGCCGTCACATCCCATTTTGTTCATGTCTGTCTGTACCTGAAACATCAAATCCAGGTTTATAAATCAGTGTATGACCTGCAGTAGATGGAGGTCAGCACAGATACCTTTAGGAGACGGACCGGACCAGTGTTATAGTGAAATCAACATCATGTAGAGAATACGCTTTGACAACCTCAACCAACACTAAAGGTAACTTAAGGTATAACTTAACTTGTCTTTGATGCTCAACTTCATGACTGATCCAAGCGTCTGCATCTGCTACGTCCAGTATTTGCACCGGGTTGAGGTCGTGTTTTGTTGCTCTGTAGACAAAAGTTAAAATTTTCTTTAAATATGGAGGAGGAAAATATTTGATTATAAAAATACTGTATCTGTGTTTGTGTGGATGGGGCATATGATAAAACACCGGTACGAAAACCATTTAGGGCATAAATCTAAAAAAAAACAAAAAACAAAAAAAACCAGGTTATTTGAGGCAGGGAGTAAAGTATGGAGCTGTACACCAGGCAAGAGTAACATAAATAAATGACTTTTTAATCCTGTAAATCATTTAAACCTATAGTGGTGTACCCCCAGAGTGATACTAGGCTGGAAATCTACATGTATTAGAATATTAAAGCCTTCGGAGAGCTAAGGCAGGATCAAGTAGCAACAACACGGCTTGAATTTAAAGCCAGTGCTGAAGTATCTAAGTGTTATATTGCCTGTTAATTATAGACACTGACCTGCTCATTAGTACATTTCTACTTTACATGTAGTTTGCATTAATGACATCGAATGCCACTGGATGTTTTGCCAATTGACAAACTGAAGGCTAGAAAACAGTAGTTCACTCTGGCTACATCCACTTCTCTCTACAGTTTGTGGACAAGATAGATTAAATTAGTGACTATCAGAGGGTGTTCAGGAAATGGCAGGGGGTCTTGGACGTGCAGCAGCAGCAGCGAGGGACGCGATTGGATGAAAACAATGGGAGTTTACAAAGTGAAACATGCTTCGTGTCTGACATTTTCTTGTAAAATAACGGTACAAAAAAATGAAGAACCACATCTTTCTGTACTTCCATTTAAGAAATTAGCAGCATAGTAGCAGGCACAGGCTAAGCTGGTTTTGTTATTTCTTGTATTTTATTAACTGTCATGATGATAATTCTCTTTTTCTATGTATCACCCTGGTTTTTTAGCAACGATCGACCGATATATAACATTTCTCAATAGGTTTTAACCTGATTTAAACTTATGTTGTGCCAAAACAGGCCGGGAAATACTCTAATAAATGATGATTTTGTGTTGCATTATCTGAATAAAAGGCTAGAAATGACTTATCACTTACCTTTCATTAGTGTAAAACAAAATTCATTGCATCAGTAGAGAAGAGCAACACAAAAGACAACTAGAAGTTTAACAAAAAAGTCTCTAAATCAAGTACCAGGTGTTAGCTTTCAACAGCATTTCACACTCACTAGACCTTGAAGTGTAATTGCCTTGTCAGACGTACTGTATATTTATTTCACTGCAGAAGTGTTTTAGAGTACTCATTGTCGTTCTGTACTCCTCTAGTGCCTACCAGGTGGTGGTGGTGGAAGAGGACGGGTCTCGGCAGGTGAAGAGGAGGGAGCTGGGCTCGGTGGACTGTTTTCCCACACCAAACTCCCACAACGAGGCTCAGGCCAAAGGTGCTCCACATTACTACACAGCGGAACTAGCTCCCAGCAGTCTACCTGAGGCCACGCCCTTCACCGTGGGCGACAACCACACCTACAACGGCTACTGGAACAGCCCTTTAGACCCCACCAAGAACTACCTCATTTACTTTCAGGCCACCAGCAACTTCAGAGGGGTAAGGAGAATTAAGATGCCTGACAGCAATTTTCTTTGTGGAGTTCCAACATTCTCCTCTGTCTTTTTGCAACCTTGATGGCCTATTTACATTTGTGTTGAGCTGCTTGGAGGGCAGGAAGCGGGATGCTAGAGGCACTACAAAACACAAACAGGACATCTGCATAAACAAACCTTTTTTATTACCATGTCTGTTATGTATGTTTGCCTTGACAGAAAATCATTTTGCAGTACTTGAAACAAAACAGAATATTTTTCCACCACAAAAAAATTACACACGTGACAAAAGCACAGTGACCAAATGAATTTTAAGAATATTTAGAAAATAATTACTTGTGAAAGACAACACACCCCCTACGTTTTGATAATCTCAAGTTGTCAGATTCTTTTGTACTCGAAGTCTCACAAAATTCCACAAATCTGTATTTTGTTTTATCTTTGGGGAAAATCAAACATTGCTTTCCTAGTTTCTAATATCTTTAAAAAAAAAAAAACAAACTTCTTAAGCAATTGAAAAGGGACTGAAACATGAATAAGAAATGTGCTGGACAGTGTGTACTGAAACAGTAAAAGGAAATTTAAATCACCATCAAGCCCATATGGAGCCTATGTCTGTCTGCCTGTAGCTAGCTTCTCATCTCAACATCAGTATCTGACGTCCTCAAAGGATGCAGCCAATTTGCTTTGGAGGCTTTTAGAGCTGGTACAACCTCCATCAGGCTGTGGTTCAGTGTGGGTGCCAGATCTTCTCAGCCAGCCAGATGGGCTGTGTGTGTGTGTGTGTGTGTGTGTGTGTGTGTGTGTGTGTGTGTGTGTGTGTGTGTGTGTGTGTGTGTGTGT
>JAPQRQ010000003.1:21921247-21955274 GCA_037367365.1 Apogon talboti | reverse complement strand
ATACAGTATATATATGTCTCTCTCTTGCTGTCTCTCAAATTTCACTCAGTACACACAGGACGTACAGCTGCAGGCGCCGATGTTAATACCAATGTGTAAGGACTGTAGTTAGTAAATGTGCCGTTCCTGTTTTAAACCTCATTTCCCATCATGCAGCGTGGTACTGCGCTTATGTGATTGTAAGGCAATTGTATTCCAAAACTGACTAATATATGAAATATATTTGTCTTATCAACTTGCCGAGATATTTAATGTGGAGATGGGACTATTCCTCAATTATAGTTACCAAATTGGCCAGTTACAAGTCAATTTTTTTCAGAACTGTGCCGATACATACACACACACACACACATGCTCTGAGACCTTCCAGTATTATGATATAGGTTCTAACGCAGACCTCCACAGGTCCTCGTTAAAATCAGCCCTGTGACGTGGCACTTAACGAGTGCAGACTTTTAACCAACTAGCCCAGAAACGGGATAACACATTTTTGCCTTGCATTGGGGTTAACGAATTACCGTGCGAGCGCAGAAACGAGCCCCTGGTTTCTCTAAACCCATGTGGATTTCCTTGCTTTTACCCCTGCTGGAGGTTTTGGTGCAATAAAATTTTCAGTGATATCCAATTTCTAAATATGGCCCTTAAAGCAGAATGACTCACCCAGCATGATTTGTGTGATTACAACAAGTCTGTCAGACTGTATTGTCTGCCAGGAGCTATAGTCACCACCAATCTGCAGCTTATCACGCCAAACTCAGCATTCTGCTTCACTGTAAAAGCGTTTTTTTTTTTTTTCTCCTTTCAGTCACAGACAAAAGGCAATAACTCCCCCGTGAAGCACCATCGCTTTGTTAAAATACAGAGACGTTGTCCAATTCAGTTGTGCTGCCAAACTCGCAGCGACAGGCCTGAGACCCATCAATGATTCTATCTCTGCATTTTGTTTTATTCCCCGCTTTATTTGTTTTCTCATCTGTGAGACGGCTTTGCTAATGAAGAGCCTGCTGCCAGAAGTGTGATAATACTCCTTCAATTCATTCATACTTAATAGCAATTTTTCACCTTTGGAGAAGAAACAACAGGGAGCCCTGATGATTCAGAGAGAGGTGGATTTCATGCTCGTGGCTAGCTGAGATGGCAACAGGAGGCAGAAATGCAGTGAGACGGTGACATGTGGGTGGGAGGGAAGCCTGAAATGAGAACATGTATCTTTTTGGTATGATAACCAGAGCATCCAGCTATACTAAGCCAAACACGCTGCGCTTCCTCTCTCTGACATTCATGTTGCTGATACTGAAATAGTTTTCAGAATGTTTCTCACACAGTATAGCAAGCTCTTTATTCTAAAGCAGCCCCCAGCGATTAGGCGGAGCGCGGCTGTTGCATGGTAATACACCATCTTATTTACTGTTGACTCTGCTGTGTAAGCTCCAGCTGGATCTGTGCTGACCTCTAACACACCTCGCTTCCCCGCCATGTCTCGTCTGAATCGCAACACCACAGAGCCAGGATCCTTATCCTGTCGGAGCACTACAATAACCACGCTGGGATTAGGAGACTCCATCAGGATCGACTTACAACACCAAGCTGTTTGTATCCTGAACTGCTTGTGTATTACATGAATGGAATTTGAGGGCATGCACAGGTCCTTAAAGTACGGTGGTGATTTGCCCCGTGAAGATATGATCACCGTGCATTTTAAGATAGGATTATTTTAAAGCATGTTTTATATGTAAGAGACAACAACTGTGGCTTGAGGCAAGTGTAATATCACTAAAGCCTGCAAGATGCTGGCTCCAGTTGGCTTCCATTGAACTTGTCTCTGGAAATACTATACTAAGGTGTTTTTCCAGGACCCGTTCTGGTCATCTTCACCTTGTTTGGGCCTGCTGTTGTAAACCATTCCTCCATTAAGGATCATAATCAATATAATTTCAGGGCTAACAAAAGTTTTGGTGTCTACTGTATGAACTTGGCAGCCTCTGTTTATTGAACAGAAATGAAATGTTTTTGTCCATACTTTAAACGAAGAGGATTGTCACCATTTTACCATTTTTACTCATTAACTTACAAGGGTTACTAACAAAACAACAATTTGCAAAGCTCATTAACTAGACATAATACTTGAGTATGATTACAGATTTAGTTTGTTCCTCCCAAGGAACTTTTGTGTGTTAAACATGTAATTTCCTGCATTCTGTTAAATTCAATCAACTTAATGATGCCATCAGTTTGTGGCAAAAATGTCTTGATTCATTCAAAACACAAATTCACACGCAAGGTAACAGAATATATAGTACTTTCAGAAATTATGAATCACATTGGAATATTTACTCTCTTATACTCTAACAGCCCTAAAGCTGTCTAAAGCATATCTACAAATTCATCTACACAGCTCATTATCTATTAATTTAGTATTAACAAGCAGCATGTTGAACCTACAGTTCATATTATAGTTATATCCAACCACAATTGGGACTAACTCACCCACTTGGATTGACTTCCTGCCTGTCATAATGTGCTACCAGTTACTCACAATGTACACTTAGAGTGATTCACGGAACAATATAATCCAGGTATTTCAACACATTGCTATTCTGCATCACTCATCTGAAGTGTTATTGTCAAATTTCAGACACTGCAGGGGTGTGTCTCACGTTTTCACTGAAACTGTCATTTAGACAAACTAACAAGCACCACAGGAAGGCAATGTTTACATAAAAAAATCATGTTGAGCAGTGAATGGATTCCAGTAATGACTTTTATGCTGAAACTATAATAAAAGTATTGCATTTGTAGAAAACCGCATTATAGTACTCTTTGTGTTGCGAACGGCAGATGATCACAATGAGGTTTGGGACTACATAGGACCTTTTCTGCTGCTTATTAAAGACAGAGACAATTAGAAATAAATGACTGGTTGTAATACAGGCCTCATTCACATAAAAAGGCCTGGTACCTCCTGTAGCTGTGGTGTTTTAGAAAATACTTATAATGCTAGTACTATCACCTCACAGTAAGAATGACCAGGGTTCAACTCCAGTACCATCCATGTCTGTGCGGGTTCCCTCTGGGTATTCCAGCTTCCTCCCACCATCCAAAGACGTGCCTCCTAAATCGCCCATATGTGTGAATGTGAGAGTGAGTGGTTGTACATCTGTATATGTCAGCCCTCCAGGGTGTACCCACCTTCACACATAGGTAGCCATTATGGGCTTCAGCACCCCTGCAACACTCACAAGGAATAAGTGGTATAGAAAATGGACGAATAATAACGCTATAGTAGTTTTCCAGAATAAATCTCCTCTGTCTGTTTTGTGTTTTTATTAGGGAGATAAATGTGGTTGCTATACTCCCTCCCATCTCCCCTAAAAGTTACACCCATGTCTTGGATAGTGTTATATATATGGAATAGAAGTTTGATGAGAAAATTCCATGCGGTTACTGTTGAAAATTTCAACCCCATTAAATTTTCCTTTGCACACCAGAAATTTGTAGTAAAAAGAAAAATGAATGAAGTTCACCTTGGCCATCTTTGTTACACATTTCTATGATAATGTTAACAGCCCTATGCCTTCAGAGAGAATATTAAAGAACCACATGTGGCATCATTGGAAAATGACTTTGAAATTTCCGGCATATTCTGAATCCTTTCCTCCTGTTGCTTCTGGTTTGTTTAATATAAGGTCTTTCAGTGAACTGAGCATTATAAAGTAGAATTCCGTTCTTCTATGCAGTATTATGGTGGAAGTAGAAACTGTAGATCAGGCTGTCATAAATCCCTGTTGGTATATAGAACCACAGTAGTAATTTAATTTTTTGTTTTTGAACCAACCTTTTATGCTGTGTCTGTACAGACAGAACTGAGGTCTCCTGTTGTTACAGCCCTAAATTAATTCAAAAGAACAAACCTCCAGACCAGCAGAAGCTGCCAATCTTCATGGCAGTGTTGGCACAGTGCTTGTTTGTTTATGGTAATTACATTACTGTATCATAATGAATGTGACGATGATTTATTGACGTCAAATTGCTACATGTAGCATCTTGCTTTTGCAATTAGAGCTGAATAACTGATTACTTCTTGGCTGTCTTTTTCTCACCTCTGTGCCATGAATTTTTGCAGCTGCCTGTAAGGACTCGAAGAGGGCTCTGGAGGTATCCCAGCATGCCGAGGACATGGGTCTGATTCTGGGAGCCTGTGTCGGTGGACTGGTGGTTCTCATCTTGCTTCTGGGGGCCATCGTCATCATCGTCAAGAAGGGGTGAGTCCATGTGAAGATAACAGCCCTGACTGTAGAAAACTAACAATATCTGTCGATTTGAGTGGAGGATTAAAACGGCCAGTGTTGAGTATTTCACTTGGTCATTTGCTGATATTGTATGAATGAGTGAATGTAAAGTAACAGTAATGTAGACCAGAAAAATGTGGACCTAAACACAAGAGACCAGAATTAGTTTCTCATTTCAAACCAAAAGTAAATGTTTGTTTGTTAGTGCTTGTCAAGTAAATTTCTCATTCTCATAGCCTTAACAGGGATCTTTTCTTAACCCTAATCAATTTGTTCATGTGCCTTAACCTACCTATAACTGTGTGTCTGTTACTTTAACGATTACAATGATTGTCAAAACTTTCATAATTTAAAGTTTTGTATCTAAACCCGACATTTCCCACACACTGTACAGATGTTCCTTGGGTGGGTCATCAGCCTACAAAATATATTTATGTATTGGCTAAGATTATGTGGTGTACCATACCTTAGTCTAATTTCACCAGGCATAGTCTCATTATGACCTAAAACACTGCAGTGGGCAAGTGATACTCTTTTAATGCAAACAGTGAGAAAAAAAAAAAGTTTTAGTTTGCAAATTGAGCGTCACATCATCCATACCCTATGCATTCTAACACCGGGGTTCATCTTCAGTCCACTGATACACTACATTCACTCACTAACACGTAACATGAATAACTTAACACTGATGATAACTTAAAAGCTTAGGAATGAACTGGCAGATGCCCACTCACAGGGTTGCAGCGCAGTCAGACATGTAACTGAATGCTATCTGAACATGTTTTAAAATCAAATTCATGAGTTTACAGTGAAGGTAAAACACATTATTTATACTTCTGCAGGCTATAGTTGACTAATGGAACATTGTTAGTACTGACAGACTCTATAGAATCACAAACAGAACTATTCCTTGGGCACTGCCTAAATGCAGCAGTTTTGTAGTATTTTTTCATGCATGTATGCTGCTACAGGAGACAGCAGTACTCGACCCAATCTGTGGTTAGGTAGGCGAGGATGTGTTGAAAAAAATGTTTATGTGTGAGCTCAACAGCAGATGTGAGATGGGTTAGTGAAACATTTTTGCTCTTAAGTCTTGTTGTTATTGTGTAGCCTTTCCAATGGACAGTGTTTATCTCTATCACATTTGGCAGCAAAGGTCTATAGAGGAAAGCATTTGGCAATGAGAGTGAATTACAACCCAAGTTAGAGGAATAGTAGAGCATTAATCCTAAACTCTCCTAGCGCCGCCTCAGCCAAGCCTTTGTGTTTCATCTCATCTTTTAATTTCAAGGTCTGCGTGTTGGCTGAGCACATTCAAATGAAGCCTGCTCGCGCTGGAATCGTTGGCTTCTTTCCACCTGCAAATTACTTCTGTCGTCGATCGCACCTGGAGTGTATTCTTCCTTCGCTCACTGGGCGATGGTAGAACACTCATCTGAGTGTGAAATATTTCATCAAGGGGCATGTTATTCCATTGCCCACTCAATTACATGAGGCGAGCAGCTGTGAGGTGCCAGTGGATGGGCTAGTAATTGGTTAGGAAGGTTGTTTTTGCTTTTTCAGAGAGAGGAACTCCTCCGCCCCGAGGAATTTTCTCACAGAGAATGGAGGCAGAATGAATAGGGATGTCTGGAAGGAGGCAGTGACTGATAAGATTCAGCGGGCCAATCTAGCAGTCACAATAGGAAGTAGACAGCCACATGGGGGCAACAGGAGCAGCCATGTTTATATTTAGCTAGAGGATATTGTCGCTCTGCATGTACAAGTTAAACCTCACAGTTCATGTTAATATGTGTCCTGTAATCAATAGGAAAATCACAGAGCCACTGCAGCATGCTGCAGCTTAAATTAGCAACGAGAAGAATACACATCTGAAGTAATTATTCCGATCTGGACAAACTTGAATGTTCTTTGATGCATTTTCAAGTGGAGCAGCAGCTGCCACGTTTTGAATATGCTTTTTCAGGCAGGATAATCCACAAGAGGGCCTGTGTGAAAATGAGATTTAGGCCCCTACTGAGCCATACTCGCAATGGCACTCCAATGACGGCAACAGGCCACTCCTTTAGTCTGTTGTTTGGCTTCAGGACACGACAAAAGGAGATGTGGAACAAACAGGCCAGTCTGAGAGGAATGAATGACCCTCTACATACAGCACCACAGCCGCTACATTTATTTAACATATTAAGGCTGGATTTGGTCCCTGAATTCCTCTAATAGCCTCTTTTCACTGGCATGGAACCAGTGTACTTCTGGTTTGTTACATAAATATGAACATAGGTTGGTTTGGAACCTGGAAAAATGCTCCCTTGGACCCAAAAAATGCAGGTATTTCCTGACAAAGCCCAGGGTTTAATAGGTTAAAGGAAAATAAGTCATTAAGAAAAAAGCTAGGAAGCAACAAGACAAGAAAGAGTAAACAGTGTGGTTTCATGTGAACAGTAAAATGATAAACAAATTATTAATAATAATAAAACTAATCATAAAAATAGAGAATAAAAAGTTATTGGACTTACTCATATATTACCTTCTGTTGATGCATCTTTGATTACAGTCATTCTGTTCTAAACTGGTAGAAATGTGACCTGGTTTACTACATGGCGCCAAAGCTTTCAACAATCCTGAACAGAACAAGTTCAAGAACCAGAACTAATTTGGTTAAAAATGCTTATAAAAGAAGCCAGGATCTGGTAAAATTAAAAGTGCAGTGCTTTTACCTGAAGGCACTGGGTCATTAGGGATTAGAATTGATTTTGATTTTATTGATACCAATGCCATTTTACTTAATGGTCCAATTCCCTTATTGATTCCTAATCAATTTCCCATGTGGGAAAAAAATTAGGCCTACATTGATTTTTACCATCAACACAATTGCTTTATTATCTCTGAGCCTGAGCATAGTTAAAACACTACTCCACAGTACTCAAAACACTTAACTCTGGCTATGTTTCCTGATAATCAGCCCAATTCTAACAATATTATGCAGTTAGCTTTGGATATGCTAAGTGAAAATAAGCCCACAGGCTACAGCAGCAGCTATATGTCTTCAAATTGTGAAACCATGTGATTGTGGTTAGTTTAAGTGAGATTTTTGGCGCGTGTATGGGTCACCCCCTGTTGTGGTTCATTAATACTGTTGCCCTCTGGCATTTATCAAGAATAATAAGTTGTATTTCATTCTCAAAGGCACAGAGTAGAGTTGGGTAAGTATTTGCAAGCAAGCAAGACATAAACAGACCAAGAAATGTAGTACAGAATAACATGTACTGTATGACTGTAACCTTGAAGAGGATAGAACACAAGTCAACCTAATAACAGATCCTACAGTTGACTCTCGTGGTGTTGTTTTTCTCTGTTCATGACCAGAAGGATAGTTCTGTAAACACTGACCCCAGCCTTGGCATGAGTGGGTAGCAGAGCCTTTATGTAATCTGCATAGTGATCGTGTAAGGCCGTCTGTCTCTGATCAGAACAGTATGTCAGCATCAATACAAGAACCTGATGAGCTCAGATGTACACACACAGACGTTCTGATTCCAATTTGGAGCCGGTTCTCAACTGGAACCCCGTCTTGTTTCCCATCCATATTTTCTGGGCAGTCCCATTTAAAGCTAATTTCAGTGTTAGTATCACCAGCATACGAATCGCTGGGCAACATGCAACCTCACACACCGCAATGGGAAGTGATACAAAGAAGAAACTGAGTAAAATGAAAACCCGCGTGGCCCTGGGATGTAAAAGCCGAGCAGATGATGGTGGAACGCAGAGCTTTCTGGAGGCGTGTCATGTGATCACAAGCTCTGCATGCATTGTTGTGTAGTTAAACAGAATATCAGTCACAGTGTACACACAGTCTGGCACTGTTTGATGTTTTTTGGATTGAGTTATATCCCATAATCCATCCTAGATGGATGATGATACATCCAAGAGAGAAATATCTAAAAACCCAACATAGAGAGACCTTATAAGAAAACATTCTAAAAAAAAAACAAAAAAATGGAAACACTATGACTTTATGGACAATTAAGAAGCAGTTGCATGAAATTACAAAATAAGAACACATACAATTCAAATATATTGTTTTGTATTTGAGGATAATTCGAACCTTAGCTTGAGGCCCTATCTATATATGCTAATAATATTTTTCTATGCTTGATATCACCTGTTCCACAGCCACAGGTGGCAAAAATCCACTCTTTACACCACTTGAGGTACATTGTGTAAAAAAAAAAAAAAAGGCAGATAAAGATAAAAAATAGTACTGTCTTAAAGTACTTACTAGTAAAGTCTTAAGTAGTTTACTGCAGTAGCAATGACAGTAAAAGCACAGGCTCTGAAATGCAGTCGAAGGCAGGCCTTTGAGGGATGTTCCCACTGGGTGTTTCTGTAAAATAACATGAAAACTAAAGTAATAATAATAACTGAATCTCAGTCATATTATGTGATGTGAAGGCTATTAAACCATTCTAACTTCAAATGAAATATAAAACAGATGCTGGAAATAATGAGCATAATTTAATTCCAATGTGCGACTCAGTTTTTGATGCCGGCAACAGAACTGGAAAGATCATGATGCCTCTTCACAGCACTCCAGTCTGTCTGTTTTGCCTTGTTAAATCTTTTGTGTCACTGTCATCTCATTGCGTCTTTAAGTTGTTTTCATCTGTGGCTGTTGTGTGTCATATGCACTGCCGGATACATCAAGGGATTATCTTTTCTGTCATTGTCCTATCCATTGGAGTAGAAACTGGTTTTGATGTTGGGAAGGTGTTCAGTGATGCAAACTAAAAATGACCAACAATTTCACTAGGATGTGAAGATGTACAGATATGTATTAACCAATAAAGAACCAAATATCCACCGTCATCCAAAATCATATACTGATTCAAAATGTTTAATACCTGTTGATCCACTAATCCTATCAATACATGTAAATCGTTGAGGTCAAATGCAGTTTCTAATCTTTTCATGGTCATCAGATATGACCCATTTGGACGTTCAAAGGCGCAGCGAACATGGAAACACCGTCATCAACTACAACATTGATTCGCCAATAAAACCCATGGAGTTTAATACATGACAGTGGATGTAGACACTTGTTTTAAGTTCAGTTAATGACTTATTTTGTTGAAAAAGTCACTCTTTCCTCATTTTTTCCTATTCTATCTAATAACTTTTCAATTTACTCTGAGCTTTTATGAACACCTACATGATCAGTAAATTGGTTATAGAAAAATACCTGTTGTGAAGAGTAGAGTGGAGAGGATATATATATATATATATATATATAAATTGTGATAAATCAGTTAGGAATGTTACATTCATAGAAATAGTCTTCTGAAAATCACATCCGTAGGTCTTTAAGTGTTAATAATATCTCAATTAAAAACAAACTGATCGAAAAGATCATGATTTGAGCAGATATCATTCCCATGAGATCTACCTAAAACACTTTTAAGAAACATTCCTTGAATGTTTACTGTGAGGTTTTCATTGAAATGGAAGGTGCTGCATTTCTGACTTTTACAGAAATCAAAATAACAAGCTGTTTATCTTCAACTATAATTGTATCCATCTTTATATAAAATCTATGATAGGAAAATACCTGATTTACACTGAAAAATCCAAAATAATTATATTATTTTGAACTATATTTGCATAATATAATAATGATAATGAATAATAATAATAAGAAGAGATAAATCACTTGGGAAAGACAAAAAAAAGAAAATTAAACTCTGGAAGTTGTGACAAAAATAGCTGTGGGTCTTTAAGGACCAAAATGTTGGGAGCAAAAATACATTAAATATGTCATTTCTGTCCTACCTCAGTCCACACTATCTGTAGATTACAGTCCAGTACAAGCAACAGTTTTGGTTGAGTGTTTGTTGTCATTTTTGCCTTCTCATGTGTATGATATTTTCTAAAATGAAGGTCATGCGGGCAACATTTTCTAGAGAAACATCCACATTATTGTAGCGTGGGCCTGAGAGTGCAGTAAACCATTTGTTCACTCCTAAGGTTATGATTCTGCCTCATGACGTCTTATTAGGAACATTCCAGCACACTGGCTCATCTTCATTTATCTTTCTGAGAAGCCATGGTCACCTCTCTTTTTTTCTCCTCACTCTCTGTCTCTCTCCTTCCTCCTCCCTCATGCTAATCAGAAGGGACTTCTATCCTTACCCTTACTACCCGTAAGTGACTCCTCTCTCCATCCTCCCTCCTGACTCCTTGATGCCATCTTTTCCCTTTGCCTGCCCTTCGTAGCCCCAGGATTACTAGAGTGGAAAAACATTGCTATAACCACCCCACCTTCCAGTAGAACCTCCTCCTCTTCTTCCTCCTTTTCCCTCCGGCCACCACCACCACCACCACCCCGACACTCTTTTGCTATCACCTCATCACCACTTTCCCCCTCGTCCAGTTTCAATCTTGTAGCCTTTATATTTCCCCCCAGTCCAATTTCTCATCTCCTCACCCACCCCCCTTTTCCTTTCTTCTTATCTCTTTGCCTGTCTTTCTCTCATTCCGGCCCTTCTTCTGTCTGCTATCCTCTGCCTATTATCCTCTTGCCTCTCTGCCTTGCGTCTCTACAGTAGGAAGAAGGTGGCCATAAACAAGGCGGCCATGTCCTACAGACAGGAGAAGAGTCGCAAGCTGAGCTCCTTAGACTGCAGCATGACAGAGCAGAGCACTCTGCAGCAGGATGAGAGGATGGCCCACTCCTTCATGGACGCTCACGGCTGCAACGCTCGAAGTAAGATACCGAAAACATATGGGTTCTCTTGGGTAAATGTCTAGAGAGATGACGCTCCCTTTCTGACCTTCAGCCATGTTTACTTCCAAGCATATATCCAATCTGTTCTGCCAGACTGTAAGGTGTCCTCAACAGAGAAATCTCCCGCACATTTCTTGTCTCTTTGAATATGCTGCCATGCCAGTCTGTTTTCTTTTTTTCCTTGAGATATCCTTTTTACTTTAACCCGAGTTCAGTTGTACTTCTTGAATAATGCCAGTGTTTTTTTGTTCGCAGACGAACAGCGCAGCTCCGTCAATGAGTCCAGTAGCCTGCTGGGAGGCTCTCCCCACCGTAACTGTCGAAGAAAGAGCTCGCCCTATCACACCGGGCAGCTCCACCCGGCTGTGAGGGTGGCTGACCTCCTCCAGCACATCAACCAGATGAAGACAGCAGAGGGATACGGCTTCAAACAGGAATATGAGGTAAGAGAGCAGGGAAGAAATGCAAAGGTATGCTAACACTTCTAGAGCTGGTTTTCATTGTTTGACCAAAGACAGGGACGTGCAAAAGTGTGCTTTAAACTTTTTTTGGAAAGGAGCCCTCTTCCATTTTAATGTGACATTGTCCTCATGTACCAAGCCAACAAAGAAAGGCTGGATTTACTACCGGAGAAGAAAGTTGACTTTTTTTTACAGCTCTACGTGCCAAAATAATATACCTGAGGTTAAAATGAAAAAAAACTACTTGCATAAAACAATCCACCTCCCATCAGTATCAGCTTTAATTTACCCTCCATATTACCACTTATCTGGTATGCTACATACTGTCAAACTGTTTTGTTGACAGCATGTAGATATCTTTTACTAATTCAGTTGGTTTGTAAAACTCTCCTGCATGTGAGCTCAGTTGCAAGGCAATCTTCTTCTTGTAATGACAGGTTTGTAGCATAGTTAGCATGGTTGGATGTTGCATTCCTTGAACACCGTGATACTGTCTTGGATATGAGGTCTATTCATGTGACAAAGTATTTTCCACTCATAACGTCCACTCGTGTTCAGAGTCTGCTTATTTATTAACTGAAACGTTTGTCTTAACTCTGATTAGTAGTATAACTGTTAACATTGCTGATCTGTCACAGAGGCGAGCAGGAGTTAAGCTGAGATCTATTTTAGTCCAATCTAACTTAAGTATTATTATGGACTCATTGTAGTCTCACCATTCATCATCATAGCACAGCTTTTATTGATTTTTCTTTTTTTTTTTTTTGCTGGTTGTTTGTTGTTTTCCTCTGAGGACATTAACAGATTGAAATGGCACACATGCCCCCCTATGGAATACTGTGTTTGTATATGCAAAACAAAACACGCTGTCATGTTATTGCCCTTGAGTTTTAATTGACTTAAATGATTGATCATCAGACAACACATTTCAGAGGGACAAGATATAAAAGTGAAAAAAAAACAGGGTCCCTTGTGTTACAGAAGAAATAAGATACAACATCAAACACACACACACACTCCTGAAATCCAAAAAACATCATCACAATTTAAGTAATAATAATAATAATAATAATAATAATAATAAAGAACAGGAACACCAAAAAACACAGCTAAAGCAAATTTCATTCATAAATCCATTCCCTGTCTCACATTTAATAACTTCATGTGTAGTGAAGGCTGTACCACAAAATGGCACCAGTGTTACATTATTCACATGAGGCACATTATTGCACACATAGCCCTGGTATTATACCATAGTTCTGCTGAGTATGAACCATTGTTATCTGAGAAGTATTAACAAAAAGATGCAGCTTGTTGTGCTTTACGCTCAGCCCTATTCTTACCAGCCCTGCCTTTTCCCACCAAGTATGAGGGGATACATTTAATAAATAGTTGTATTATTTTGCATCACTTGTGGCCTGTTTCTGGGTTTAGGTGCAAAACCACTGTACCAAATAGAATGTGCATAAACAAAATGATACTCTATCAGTGTTTAGTATTAGTCAAAAAGCCTTATTCTGCAGAAAAAGATACTTGAGGTTGTTTCCACACTGATGTAGTATTTTAACTGCAATAGAGTCACACAAGAGTGGCGGTTCCAATATTATGCCTCGACATGAAACACTTGTCTGTGATATGATTTTCAGCTTCATTACAAGAGACTTATTTGCTCTTGACATCTTCCTCTGCGTTGCAAACAGGATTGATGCAGTTTCACCCAGATGTGTTGACAGCTTGTTATCAATGAACCCCTGGCTTTCTCCTCAGTTTCTCATTCATTACTAAGGGAATTTTAGTCTTAATGAAGTCATCCCCAGACACCAGTAACACAGAGCCACTAGAATACGACAGGAGTTTGCATTTCACAGCCAGTGGGGTATTATTTATATACATAAGAAATGAATGTAGTTAATGAGATTTAATTAATTTTCTCTGAGCAGGATGGAATGGCATCCTAGAGGCTAGAGAAACTGAATTTAAGCAAACCAGACAGTCTTTCCAGGTCATACAAGTTAGTCAGATTAAGTATGAAAATCAAGGTTGAGCTACTTTCACAATTTGGAGGGGCACAAATGTAGTTTTGTGCTGCATTCTTTAAAGAAGGGCATTGCCGCTAGGACCACTCTATTGAATTGCATAGCTGAATTGTGTTGAATCATTCAGCTTTGCAGCAGAGGTGATTCATATTGCATCAGAATTATCTTAATGCTTCAGATCACTGGTAAAGCATTGAAATGTGCTTTGCGTCAGCCTCGGTGATGGAGATGCACTTCTTTAATGTCCAGTATAGTACGGACTAGTCTGTGACTTTTAATTTAGTGCAGCTCTCATTAATAATAACATGAGGAAGGACTTGGCATCAGTATTAGAGATGGCATTGTTGGAAAAATTGCTGATATTTTCAGGTCTACAGCACTTCCTCTGTGTTATTGCAGACTACTAGTGTCTACTCTGAAAAGGCTTAAATGGAGCGTTTAATATTCATGAGCAAGCAGTAAAATGCTTTACCTCATCTGCATTACAGAGATAATGCAGATATATGAACTTTCTGCTGCTGTGGAGACTCATTATGCCTTTTCCAACTTACTTCTTTCAGCTTCTTTTTGCTTTAATATGAAGTCCACATCAGCCGGTGGTGAGTGTTTTTGTGCACCTCTACCTGAAGGAAGTCTGATGCACTTTTTGATTCATTAAGCTATCCCCTTAGGGGCCAACAAATTTCTCCCCTCCAAAATCAATATACGGGTCGCTTTCTCACTCCTCAGCCTAGCTCCCCACCGCCTGGAGAAATAAACAAGATGAAGGGGATCAGCGTGCACACCGCTGTCAGACTTCATAACCCTTATTTCCCACAGGGTCGTGCTGCTGTCATTGATCAGACATGTTGCAAAGGTGTTGTGGTAAGGGGTGTGAAGGAGTCAGGTCTTTGGTCTGGACAGGGCACTGCATGCCATGTTTGGAAGTCAACATCTGGAACAACAGCCACCGTACACACTGAATGAGTCACTGTGTACTGGTACTAATGGCTAATGTTCCTTTTGTATGGACACAGCAGCACCACATTAGATAAACATCTCTCTGGAAAGGAGACCTATATTCACAGTTATATCCAAATTGTCTTTTATTAGGCAAAGCATCACTGGAATATCTTACTAACATAATTTATATATTGATATAATTGATATATTCTATTACAATGAGATTCATTTTCCAATAAAATGAAACTGATTTTCTAGAAACATGGTATTTACTTTTTGCACCTCAGCCAAATCCATTGTATGGATGTTCTGCTTATATTTGTCTTTTTAGATAACCATTTTGATAAGGATTCTTCAAATTAAGATATTATAGCTGCAATTTCATTACAACTGTGCTAATCAATACTTTATTGTGTGGAAAACAGGATCAAATAGCTTTGTAGAATCTAAAATCTATCATTATAGGGACTAACACACAGACTGACATCACCCAGCTCTGCAGTTTTATCCTCTTTATTATAGCTTATTGTTTCAGTTCAAACTGTGCTCTCGTTTTCCATTTTCAGCATCAGCTGGCAGCTGTTTTCAGCTAAAAGCTGTAATAAGCACCAAACAGCAGATCCACAAAGATAGCAGCCACCTGGTAAATACACAACATTTAGCTGATCAGGATCCAGGTATATTTCACAGCAGTTGGTGAAGAGCAAAATGCAGAATCCAAATAAATGCTAATATCACTGGCTGTGATGGGTATAAAAACAGCCAACTGTTCACGAACAAGAAGGAACAGCATAATGAGGCAAAAAGACGAAAGGTATTATGATTTTACAGCTCACTTCACTAATAGAAAAATCCAGTTACTTTAAAAACTTTATTATGAGCAGGAGAGGAAGGACAAAGGAAATGAAGGACAAGGAAAAAATATTATACATCACCATTACCGCTGCACTTTTTCATAACTGACATGTCTGACAATAGTGATGAATCCATAATAAAACAGGGCTGTCAATCGATCAGAAAAAATAATTAAAAATACATTGTACAGTTGACTGTTATTCATTCATTCATTCATTTTCCAAACCACCTGATGCTCAAGAGAGCAACAATAAATTATTATTAGGAGTGATGCTTATATTTAAACATAAAATTACATGATTATTGTAAAATCCACACAAGCAAATGTATTTAAATTCAGGTCATATTACTTAATAGTGTCCTTTCAGCCTTAAACACAGATTCTCTCCGGTGGACGGCAGAATTCTAATAAAACCATCAAAACTGACTGTCAGTTTGAGAGGCATATTTTTTATTTGTAATAACAGAAATAAGGACAAACCGAAGCTTATATGTTAAAGTGGCATTTGACTTTAAAACCGTCAGTGTAGAAAGCAGTAATTTATAATCCTCAATAATTCATTCATTCATTTTCTGAGCCACTTAATCCTCAAGAGAGTCACAGGAGTGTCGGACTCTAACCCAGCTACCATTGAGCGAAGGCGGGGTACACCCTGGACATGTAGCCACTTTATCACAGGGTTCACAAACACAGACGAACAACCTTTCGCTCACATATTCACAGTATGCAATAATAGAGATGATCATTTACAACAAACCTGTTCCATTTACATGCAAGTGTGAGCTGACTTTCACTGTTTGGTTTCCTTTGCTTTGACTGATTCAAGGCATCACGTTTGTACTTGACTCCTCCTGTAAATGGTCGAAGCCAATGAAACTAAGCTAAATTGGAACATCAGTAACAAGTAGTGCTTTTTGATCTTTATTGGATTTGGGGCGTTGTGGTATCCTCCGATCTCTGTTCTTCAAAGTAAAAAGTTTAACAAGTTTAAAGGTTCAACATGTGAGATCTTTGCTTAGTTTAGTGTGGCCACCAGCACAAAACAGACTCCTGCTCTGATGATTGCATTATATATATATATATGTGTGTGTGTGTGTGTGTGTGTGTGTGTGTGTAAGTCCTCTGTACATATTTAAAGATTAAATTATGTCAGCCATTTTCAAAATAATCTACCTTAGGTTGTGTTGTGAAGATCTTTCAGATGTCATCTAATACATCCATTTTTGTTAGGCAACGCTTATCACAGAGGTTCTGTGAAAAAGGTGGATGTTGAGAGGTTCAACATGTAGATAAAAAAGCTTATACGTAACAGACAAAAGACAAAGTAAGGTGCAAATAGATTAATTAAGCTGGACAATGCAGGTCTATTACACAGGATTACATCAAACATTACATTTAACATTACATTTAGAGACTTTGATCTCATACATAATCATCCAGATCAGATCTCCATCAGGTTCGGGTCCTCGGGTTGGCCCAATTTGGCCTCTTTGATGCTGAGAGCCCCGTTCTACTGCAGATAAGAGACAGAGCGGTTGGATGTGAGAGCGCAGATACAGCAGGGTGATCCGACTGTGACTTCAAATGCGTCAAAGATGACACCGCTCCAGTCAGGCCCACCCAGCGCTCATATGTGTGTTTTTGCTCCTGCTGCTCTTCCATGGTGTAGGGTATTGATTTAGACTCAATGACTCATACCGCCACACCGGCAGATTTAGAGGATGGCTGTCATAAACAGCTGTCACGAATTTAGCGGTTTAACACGGAGGTATTATAGAGCAATGGCCTCTTCAAGCAGTGAGCCTCACACTGTGTCTGGAATGAGAATGAGTGCGCTGGGCCGCCTCCTCCTTCTCAAGGCTGCAGCCATCCCTCAACGCCGTGTGTCATCTCTCAGCTTCAGTCGCTCTCCGCTATGTTGTGGCAGATGTCTGCTGATGACTTGGCAATATGCTGTAATAGTAAAAGTTCCTCAGACAACCTTAGGGTAACACTTTGGAGTACATTAGCAAAGTAGTTTCTGTTTTTGAGTTTACAGTTGAACTGAACACACTTCACCCCCCCCCCCAACACCCCCATTTGTGTTTGCTGAACTTTTGATTTCTCACTTTGCTTTGCAGAGTTTTTTTGATGGCTGGGACGTCACGAAAAAGAAAGACAAGACCAAAGGAAGGCACGATAGCTTGCTCAGCCGTAAGTACTTGTGTTTCTAGCCTGTGGGGTTACAAAGCAATTTACACAGAAGAAACATTGTTATTGGCTCTATTTCAATTTGATTTTACTGCAGATTACAACACACCTTTTATAGCTTTGTATGGTTAGACTATGAGGCACATTACCATTTAACAGCATGGCTGCCTGACTCACTGGGTTAATTGTAGGGAAAAAAGCAACTTTTGTTAGATTCTATATCAGGTTTGAGTTATATATTGATCTTGTGTTTGTAAAATGTGTGTATTAAACCCACAAGTAGTGATGAATCTTACCGATACGGTCTCCCTGTGCAATCTTTTTTTTTTTTTTATGTTTTATAAATGTACGGTTTACCTTATCTCTTAAATCATCTTCTTTTCATCTTCTTCAAAACACAACCTGATATGCTTCCAGTCAGCCAATCAAATCAGCTCTCAAACTGTTGTCATTATGTCATTAATATACCATCACTTTGCTGTTGAAGGATTGTACTGATTTTGACCAAATGTATTTGTTTTATATATATGTATATACTGTGTGTGTGTGTGTGTGTCTGTGTGTGTTTGTGTGTATGTATATATATATATATATATATATCCGAAATCAAATCACCAATGTAATCAGTGTCTGATGAAGTATGAATGTAAATGAATTAGTGTCATGTTCCTTGTATGATTGTTGTATATCAGAATTTCCACTCGGATCATATTTGTTATGTTCAACTGAGCCTAGCTGCTGGTAAAAAGTCTCTACAAGTTTCTACAATTGCAGATATGTATAATATGTCAATTGTGAACCGGTAATACAGTACAAATCATATACATTTTAGTGCTTTAACTCATCCTATTCATTTGTTATGTAAGAATGCATTGATTAGGTTTAGACATTGCCAGTGCATGGTTACCATTAGGAAAAGACATTGGAGTTCACAAAGGCATGTTTTAAAAATGACTCACAATTTAATAGAGAATTTGTCTAGTACTTCTCTGTCCATTTTTGATTTACAAGGGAATTTATCTTTTATTTACGAGTCGATCAATGTCATGTATGAAGATTGAATCTTGAATTATGTATTGATTTTGCAAAATGAATGAATGTCGATATTGTGACGTTTTCAGCATTTTAGGATTATGTCAGCATTGAAAAATGGCAAATGGACTGTATTTCTATTTTTCTATTTATTGGTATGCATAATGCTTTACAATACGTTCTATCCGTGCATAAACACACACACATTTATCTCCAGTTTTTTGGCACAAGGACAATTCAACATGTGAGCAGGAGCCGTGGATCAAACAACCAACCTGCTTCACTGTCTGAACCACATGACATTCTCCAATTTATGCCCAGCAAGTGCCATAAATGCAATAATTGGAATTCAGTGCCATTCTTTATTGAAGGACTGTGTTGGTCTTGATGCTTTGATAATATGTTTACCTCACATTCATGTCAACACAGCACGCTGAAGTGAAAAGGAAGTTGTAGGTTTTATTGTAACCAGTGTTCTCTGAGACTCAGGGATCTGGTCGCATCAGTGTCAGACTCACTGAGATGATGAAGGGAAATCAGAGTGACCACACACACCTTACACTTACTTAAACATTTATCGACCGCGTATGTCAGGGCATTTTCAGGTCATTAGGAATATGTAGCTGGAGGAGACAGCCTCAAAATGATAGAGAGCCATATTTTTTTTAAGGAATACTACGTAATATCAACGTTTAGTCATTTTGCAAAACCATTTAATCCAAGACTGATTAAACCTTGATGCATAATGTTGATCTGGGATCTTGTCAGTGTTTTTTTATACATATAAGTTCAGATTTTTAACCTCCTAAGACCCTCTGTCCACGTATGAGGACAAGAAATTCACAGCTTTATACAAAAAAAAAACAAACAACTGTCCACCGCAAATGACATTCCATAAAAATTTTTACGAATGCATCTGAAAAAACTGTTGCGTCATGATGTTTCCAATATAAGCAATTATTTAATTAAAAAAAGCCAGAACTCAAAAACCTGTGGGTTTCCTTTCCTGGGTCTTAGGAGGTTAAAGTTGTGAGATATAATACAATTCTGATAAAACAAATAATGAGAGGAATAATTAAGATTGTGATAATTTCAACCATTTTTGGTTCACAAGGACTGATATTATACAGTAAGTGACCTTGGTTTGCAGAAATGTAGAATGTCATAAATACAAGTTGAATTTTGCTTCACTAGCAAAGTTGTATTTAATTACTTTTGCATCGACACATAAGTGTACCTTTAGTACATAGGAATTTCTAAAAGATGACTCACTGAAGGGTCCTGTTTTTTTTTTTTCTTTTCCCTACTCTAGATGATCGCCACCGGGTGAAGCTCCACTCTCTGCTGGCAGACCCCAGCTCTGATTATGTCAACGCCAACTACATCGATGTGAGTCATCTTTAGTCTTATCTTCCTCCTTCTGCTTCCTTCCTGTCTTCTATTTTTGTGTCTGACCAGAGGTTTTCATAACATGCCGACGTCTGCATTGCTCTGAATTGTCATTTAGTGACTACACCCAACAGCACTGTATTTATGAGTACACAAGACGCCTGAGATGAGATTTGATCGCATCAGATCCATAGATCCGACCAGAGCCCATAAGCTCAGAGGCAGCGGGCTTCATGACTCAGCTGAATGCTTTAGTAACAGCGACTTCACACAGCAATTGGACGCAATATAACAGGGCTGATCCTTTCATCTACTTTCAGATATTTTGATCTCACCTACAGTTGGGCTTGACTGAGTTTGTCAGGGAGCCAGTGCAGCGCTGCCTCCTCCCACATCCTATCTCTGCAACTTTGCATGAGACGGTCGACTTTATCTTTCAGGGAGTCGTTTTCCTTCCATTACAAACCAGTCACTGAGCTTTGCCGCTCACTCATAATGTAAGGTCCGCTTAAAGATGACCGTGAAAGGCTCTTCACAGTCTGGTTTTTGATGCCGCTTACTGAAGCACTCATTGTAAAAGCAGTTGTTATGTTTGCCGGATGCTGCAGAACGGCCTTTTGTTTCAGCTGTTGTTCACTGAACAAAAGGAAATGTAAAGTGGACAGAAAGTAGTGGATGCCTGACTCAGCGTTTGTGGGTGGCATCCGTTAAAGCAGAGTGTCAAAGCTCACTGCACTGTGCAAGTCCACTTTATCCCCTTCAGCGTTCCATGAGGGCTCCATTAGGACGAGCACTGCAAGGACCTTTGTGTCATTAACTGTGGCGTCTACAGCACCGCCTGCATGTCATACCATGACCCCTGGCACACAAAACTGTAGCACAATGATTCCAAATGATTGGTGGAAAATGGCCAAGGTTTGAATAAATGAAACATTTGGGTTTTTTTTAAAGGTTATACTTTAAGGCTCCTCTGCCATTTCATCTCATTCCTCTGCACATTAACATACTTTTGACATTTCTATGTCAAATTTTTTGTCTGTAGCTGATGTAATTTCAAAATGATACCTTCTAACATACTGCTCCTGAAAGGCTTTGCATTAAATTAACACCCAAGTAGTTTTGTCTTGCTCTGGTGCTCAGGTGCCCATGAGTTGGAAGTAACAGATATTTGTTTGAAATTAGATGAAATGGGTGTGAACATTTGATGCAACTGTTGCCATCAGAGACACCGTAGCCATTCGAGCGTTTTAATGATATTTTCACATCAAATATTTTAATTACTCCTACTGATAAAAATAAAGACACCAAGGAGGCTCCTCTGTATTTGAAATGGTACTTAGGCAGTTCTATTGAATTGGTGCTAACTGCTGTCCCACAGCTTAAAATATAGATTTATAAGGACATGAAACATGTATCAGACGGCATGCAAATCTGCGTCTCATGAATACTTGAAGTGTTAACAGACCTCCAGGTAAATGGTGTTGAAACGTTAGCATGACCTGTATGAGAGGACACTGTAGACTCACAACATTAAGTGTTCAGTTATGCATTCATTGAAGGTCACAGTTAAGAGTCTAAAGAGTTAATTTGGCCAAAACTCCATAATGACCTTTCAGCTTATTGTAATTCAAGAGTCCAGTCTTTGCTTTTGATTATTGAGCTGTGGAAAATCCACCCCAATACACCCTGTTTTTGTTTAATCACTGTTGTTTCAGACAAGTAGTAGTTAAATATTTGACCAATAGCTGTAACTATTGATCACTAATCAGAAGCATGAGGCAATATCAGGTCATCTGTTACCATATTGGGTTATTTGGTTTGGACTGAGAGGAGAAAACTGCAGAGGGCAGGTGTGTATGCTCAAATTCTGGCACCTTTCCCCCCCTGACCTTGGCTGTTGTAGCTTTAAGGGGTTATAATGACTTGTGTCTATACTAAAACATAGTAGAGGAAGTCTGTTCTGGGTTACAGTAGAAACACAGCAGACTGTATAGAGGTGACAAAATAAGGTAGTTCTTATTTCTGCATGACTACACATCAGTGAAAACATAATTATGAATGTACTATTCCATCTCAACAGTTAGATTCTCCTAAATCCCCCCTAAGTGGACCCTTAATGAATTCTACTTTAGTTAAAATCTCATTATATGGCTTTGCCCTCAAGTTCTTCCTAAGTTTTATAGAACCTGGGTCTTGTTTTTGTCTCAGATTTTGAGTAATAACATCATGTTCACCTTTTACTGAACTCGCATAAATATATTGGGCTCATGAAGTATCAAAGACAACTATGAGTACATTGGAATCCTGAACAAATAAGTCCCATGAGGCAGAAGGAGCAGTATAAATAATGGATCATTATTGATATTTTGGGTTAGTGCTACTTTTAACTTCACATTTAGAGGTGATTGTAGTTTTTTCACAAGTCCATGTCTTCAAAAAAAAAAAATAAATGAAAAAGCACTTTTCCTTTCATATAAGATGACATACTTGTAAGATAAGATAAGATAAGGCTTTGTTAATCCCCTCAAAGAAATTCTAAATTGACCACTAGCTCAGTACAATGCAATGCAATCCTTTATTAGTCCCACAGCGGACTGGGACTTTACAGTCCATGTTCTGCCCATTCATTGACCTTTCATTCAACCACATGGGACTTTCTGAACATGATTTCTTCCACAGGTTCTCAGTGCGAGCTGCTCTCTAACTATTTCATTCCCCTCTTCTTCTGCTCTTTATTTACAATAACTAGCTCTTGTTTCCTCCTCCTCCTCTCCCCCTGCTTTCCCTCTTTCTCTCTCTCTGTTTTCCACTCCCCCGTTTTCAACCTTTTGGCATCTCTTTAGATTCGGATAAACAGGGAAGTAAGTACCTTGCTTCTCTTCTCTTTTCATCTCCTCTCTTTTTTTTTTTTTCACGCTGCCTCCTCTTTGCTGTTTCTGCCAGAACCTCCATGGCTTCCTTCCAACAGCAGATCTTCTTTTCCTTTTTCTGCTTGGAGCTACTCAGCCCCTTCCACCTTTTGGTCATCACTTCTAATTGTTTTTTTTGTTGTTTTTTTTTTACCCAAACTTGCTGCAACTGTTTCAGAGCTCAACATCAGGGTGTCTTGCGAAAGGTATAAAAAAAAAAAAAAAAGAAAAGAAAAGGCAAGGTCATAAGTATAAGTTTTTTGAAAAACAAGCCATTACACGACACGTTCTAAAAAACAGTGAAGCTTTAGATAAAATATGTGCAGTACAGCGGTGTCAGCGCCCATATTTATTATGCATCTCAGTAAAGGGCAACGTAAATGTGGGCCTCCAAGTTTAGTGACCCGATCGTGCCATTACTCTAGAGACATAAAATCTCTTTTGGTGAAAAATAAGTCCCTTGCAAACTGAAGAGCTAGACTAGATAGAAATTCCACAATCTGTTCTGCACTATAAGGATGAAAAATTGAAAAAAAATTGACAAGAAAAGAAAGACTAGTTCTAGTTTAAGACCTGAAATGTTTAGTTTTTCCCACTGTACAAAACACAAATTGAGACTGATTTTAATGAAAAGTAAAATGTGTTCAGCTTGATAAATGGCAGGTAAAGTAGGAGAAAGCAGCTGGTAGCAAAGTTACAAAAGCTATTTATAAAACCTTGGATTTAAAGTTACAAAATGCTTCATCAACGATACCGAATGGGTAAACATATTTTGTCACTGCTGTTGCCTGAAATGGACAGTAATTGCCTCATCCAAACAAACAACTTCACAGAAAAGCAGATCTTAAAGTTTTTGAGCAACAAATAAGTGTAGCTCTGCTGCAATAATCTGGATCCTATATAAGCTAATTGTTGTTGGGAAAGCACACCAGCTATAATTTGTGTATTTTGAAGCCTTTGTGTGTGTTTTGACAGAACATATACATACTTTCACTGCGTTCACTGTGTGGCTTGTCTTCCTCTTCTATGCAGTGGTATTTTCTGTTCTATTTTTTTCTATAGCAAAGTTTCAAAATCTTATTCTACAAGTTGTTTTTCACCACACTGGCCGGCTTTAAAAACAAAACAAAACAAAAAAAAAGCTGGTACAAAACCCAGATGCTACGCGTTTCAGGGAGCCTCATAAGTCCCTCTCATGTCCTGTGGCGCTCTCTGGGTGGACGGTTTTCACTCCCACCCACAGAAGACCATGATTCTGAGATGCATGATGAAAATGAGCTCTGATTTACGAGTGAACATCAAGGTCAGAACTGCACAAAACTTGTTCTAATTAGAGTGAGACAGATCATCGAGGAAAAAAAAAAAAACACAAATATGAAATGCAAACATTTTTGTTTTGCCAGAATAAATTAGCTCTCCGCGTCTCAAATGACTCTGCATGTTTTGTATTTTCTTTCCAATCCATTGTGAATTCACATTGCTTGATGTTTTTCTGCTTGCCTGCTGTTGGAAAATGTGGTTGCCAAGGTGACAGACAGGAAACTGGTCGGCTCAGGGAAACTCAGCAACAGAGGCTCATGGGGATGGGGGTCGCTGCACTCCTTCATAGCGATGCCCATCCATCTCAACTTCCCTCTGTGGCATGACAGTTATGGAATGTAATTTGTGTGCCTGCCTGGGTGAACAGTGCGTATGTGAATATCAGTATGTGGTAGGGGTTCGGTGTATGTGTCTAGACGTCTGTACAGTATTTGTACAAATGTTTACCGTCTATATAGCAGTTGGAATCATTTTACCGATGAGTGATGGGAAGGTACACTAATCTTAATTCAGGGGATCTATCACGTTGGCTGCTTTGCATTCAATACACAAGGTTTCCCTGGTGGAGAGCCAAGACGCCGCTAATAGCCTTCCAGACCGTGCACACTGTATCATAACTGCACTAATGCCGGGCAGAGCTGAAAGGACACAGCCAGATCAGTCAGTGTCACTCAGGTAGAATTACTCCCAGAGCTCAAGATCCCTCGCTTGTCAATCTACCTTTGATCAGCGGCCCTGGCTGCATGCAAAGCAGTGCATGCAGGGAGGCCTTTGAAATGCAGCTCCCGTAGTCTGCATGTAAGGACCTCGCTTGGAGACGGACAGAAAAAAAAAAAAAAAACTCAAATTCTTGCCATTTTTTTTATTTCCATTCCAATTCAAGAGCCGTATTTGTTAGAAAATGCAAAGAATTTGGCCCATCAGACCTGTTAATGCATGGAATGCCAAACGTTTTTCTGCTCAAGACCTGCAAAATATATCCAACTGTGGGTCCCAAAGTAATAACAATGCATAATGAACTGGCATAATATTTGCAGTTTTGCTGACTTTTTCCATTGTCTTAACCATGTTAAATGAAGACCAAGGGGTTGAATGGTGGGGTATCAAACACAGATATTAACATAATGTCAGCAGTGGCCTCTAATGATACCAGGAGAAGTAGCCTTTAGGGTTTTCTGGCAGGAAAAACATTCAGTGTCAGGTAAGGGAGGACAGAGAATGAATAATGTCACAGATGGACCTGGATGTTGTGGATAAAATTGTTTTCTCACAGAACTGTCATGCTCGGGACTGGAGTTTGTGTCCTGAAAGAAAGCATGATTGTTTAACCCTTTATAGGACAATCATAGAAATACTCTGAAATTCAAAATGTCAATCTTAGTGCATTATTGTAGGATATACTAAGTTAACTTTATTATTTTTGTTAACTTTGTTAATAAGGCAACTTTATTACTTTTGGGAAATTTTTCTAATTTTTTTATTGTCATGTAGAAAATCAAGGTCAAGTAAGTGGCAATAAATACATAAAAAATACAAGAAACAGATAAATACAAGAAAAACACATGTAAGGTGAAAGGAACATGTATTTAAGAACACTAGACCAACATAAGTGCTGATCCAGACACCTGTCGACATCCACATTATCCCTTTGAACATCATTACTTACATTAGTACCATTACCTCATGGTACCTAACAAAGCAGGTACACTCACTGTTCATGCAGAGGTGGACCTTACAGACCCTGTAGACCACATTGGACCTGAGATTGTTGACTCACTGTCCTCACTGTAACCGTTGCTGTCACTGTCTTGTAAATTACCAAAAATAGTCACTTGCCCGATAAAGGGTTAACTTTGACTTAATAGTTTCAGTTTGCAGCCACATTATGCTTAGTTTTCAGAACCAAATCTAGCTCTAGGTGACTCTGTTCTGGAACATCTGCTGAAGCATGGCAAAGACAGACCCTGGGATCGCACACCCTCCCAAACAGAGCCTGAGATTCACAACTTCTCGTATGAACAATTGCAGCTATTTGGAGGACGTTTTTATACTTGAATCCAGAAGAGGTGGAGGAGATGATTTTTCACGGATGTGTAGGCTGATGAATAGGGATAAATGAACGCAGCCTGAGTCATAAAGCATGCTAATTGAGGTGGGACAGATTGAAGTCATGAACAATTACATGGAAAGAGGATTGTGACCAGCTCTGACTTCCCTGCCTGTCGGATCTACGACTAAGCTCAATTTGGTAAGATTTAGGAAAAGATTATGGACAGGGTTAAGCAGAAAACGAAAGCCTCTCTGCCAGAAAACTCCAAGGGCAAACCTTTCCCAGGTGAGCGTCAAACACTGACAATGTTATAAGTAGCAACCAACTAAAAGACACACTTCAAATGCTAATCTACTCAAAAAAAGGTATTTTTCTGCCGTCAAAACACTGTCTTTTCAACGTCGCTTCTTTTAAAATTTCTTTTAACTTTCCCTGATGCTGAGAGTAGTTTGTTTGGAGATGTCTGTGTAATTTGTTCATTTTGAAGCATTCATTACCGAGGACTTCTCAACGTAAAACACACCGAGGATTCTCTTCTGCATTTCAAACGACTCGAGTGAAGCCGACATTGATAAACATCCTTGTACTTTCTTTTAGTCGTCGTGCATATGTGATGGAGAGTGAGGGAATCGCAGAAGTCACACTCGACGTTACTTCAGCCTAAGATACACTAGGAAAATAACACTCCTGTAATGTTTTAATTCAGAAAATTAATTATTTTGTGACGGTCTTGTTATGTGTTTTTACTCTGCCAGTTGGTGACAAAATAGAAACATTTGGAATAGCAGCGCTAATGTATTTAAGCTGAACGTCACCGCGCTTTCACCACCTCTGAAATACACTGCCCGGCCAAAAAAAAAAGTCGCACATGCAATATTTCCCTGCTCCACCTTTAGTTTTGATTACAGAAAACATTCGCTGTCACATCTTTTTTGCCACATTATGCTTATGTAGTGTCACAATAAGGTTCATAATATATTTTCCATCCATAGTTACATTAATTTTTGATTATTGATGATGGAGAATCGGACCGCTGCATCAAGTCTTCATCACATCCCAGATTAGAGTTTGGACTTTATGGTGTCTAATCCATGTGTGGAAAATAGTGTCTCATTCTCCCTGAACCGTTCTGTCACAAGCCTGATGACCCTAATCAGTCCTGGCATTGTCCAATCTGTATGACGTTAAAGACATCAGATGACACTTACTGCATCAGTTAGAGTTAGATAACTTGTTACAGCTGAAACATTATTAACCACTGCAGTACAGTACTTACCCATGGAAGGATCTGAACTATTTGCTTAGTTAAACCCAGGCAGTTACTTTTTTTTTTTCTGTCCAGGCTTTTTATTTAATATTATTAAATATTATGAACCTTATTGTTTGTTTATTTATTTATTTATTTATTAGGGACAGTGCATATTAATGAACAGCTACATCAATTGCAGGTGTAAATATGCCAGATTCTAGCAACAGTGCTAATTTCCATCTGTAGTCCCTAGGCAGGTGACCAGAAAGACAACTAATAAAGGACATCAGAAAAACATACAAAACAACACTGTGAGGACAGTCTACTAATGGTCACAGGCTGGGTTTTCCTTCATGCAATGTTGAAGTTGTGATTTGAAGGAGGCATATGATTGTGAGTCTCTTATGTTGAGTGGTGGCTGCTCTAATATGTAGTTCCAGTGACTGAGAGTGTAGTCTGTCCTAAAGTAGTGCGCCTGCGTGGCACCTCACAGTCTCCTGGAGCTGTGGCCCTGGTGACCATCCCACTGACAGACCCGGGATTTGATCAAATCTGTCAACGTTACACTACGTAAGCATTATGTGGCAAAAAAATATGTCACTGTGAATGTCTCCAGTAATCAAAACCAAAGGTGGTGCAGTGAAATAGTGCATGTGCGACTTTTTTTTTTCTTTTTTTTTTGGGCCGTGCAGCATATACCTTCAGTCAAAAGCAGAGCTGAAGTTTAGCAGAGAGCTGAGATGAATAAGAGATGACTTGAAAATGGAGAAAGAGAATGGATGGCACGGGTGAAATGAGAGTTGGAGGTCCCTGAGTCTCACTCTATCGTGCTCTTGTAATTATTAACTTTCTCCCATGTTCTTCTCTCCACCATCTTTCTTTGTCTCTCTCCGTCTCTCCTGTCACTCAGGGTTATCAACGATCAAACCACTTCATCGCCACTCAAGGTGAGTTTACAGCCTCGAGTCCCCAGCGGCGGTTTTTGACTGCTACTATCTGTGTTTGTTTGTAGTGTTCATTGCACAACCAGCTGACACTATTAAAATGAGTTTACTAAATTATGAATGTGCAAATACCAAGAGCTCGGTGTTGCATCATGCTCACGTCTGGAGAAAGCTTCCCGTTCCTCAGACGCCCATAACAGTTGACTGTAACTGTCAATCAGCCCACACTGTAACACTACTGACTGTGGCTCTGTGTGAAGATGTGCCTTTGTGTCTCTCCTCCCTGCCATCTGCATGTGTGGTGCACCATTCCTCTGATGTCGGTTTGATACACTATATACGCTGTATTCCCCGAGCGGCACACTCACAGAGAGAGAGAGAGAGAGAGAGGGAGGGAGGGAGAGAGAGAGAGAGCAAGAAAGTGAGAGAGAAACGAGAGCAAGACGTTCTCTTTATTCTCGGCCGCCTCTGATCCTATTTATTCAGTGAATATGTTTTTCAGTTCGTAATCCCCCCCTGATTTCTTTCCATCTTTCACTTTGGTCTCAGTTCTACCGCTTCACAAAAGTAACCTCCGAAAATCTCTCTCTCTCTCTTTCACATTGTGCTCATGAAGTCTCTCTGCATAGTAGAGTGCGAGGCAGGGACATGCCACAGTGTGTGAGCTATCCATGTGGAGGTAATGTGCTGAAATACAACTTTAAGTACAATTGGTAAACAGAAGAAGGAATCAAAGAAAGAAGTAATTAATTAGGCGTAATCCAAAGCACTCATCTTAGTCTGTCAGGGATATTGATACTCCTCTGTAACAAAAATTCCAACGGTTTTAACAAAATTAAACCCAATTACAATTAATTACAGTTACAAGCAGCAATAATCGGGCCTTCACACTTTTACTTATGTCATGATGGAGGGTCGGCCAACTGCAGCTGAAGGAAGTAAAGTCTAGGCAAAAATTACACGTTAAAATCCCAAAGGTGAATCTCTTAATGTGTGAAAACTATGATTTCAATCTGGACCCGATACATGTTCCTACCAAATTTGATCTGTTTAGCTGAGATCATCATGCGCAGGATTTATTTGACCCTGCATTACTTCAGACACATGAACCCATCTTTGTGCACAGTTGTACAAGTCTTTGTACATGTTAACCCCCTCAAAAATGCCGATCTTTAGGCTGTAAATTGAAGATTGAACTACTACTGTCAGTATGATCAGTTCAGACACATGTGTAATGGGATAAAATGATGAAGTTCCAGAAATGACTCCATTGAATTGATGCTTGTTATTATATGATGATAGAACCCCCCCAAAAAACACCAAAAGCACACTTAAATAATGGATAATGGGATAAGGTATAGCAAGCCAGTCATCATAGCAAAACTAAATCCAGATGGGCTAATGGAGGATTTGGATTTATTTCAACACTTATTAATGTGGCAACAAGTAATGATTTTAAGTCTATGATTAGAAATAATAGCAAATATACAATAGCAATGGTCTGTTATACAGATGCAAACAAACATAACCCATTAACCCTAACCAATCTGTATCCAATACATATTCAACTAAACTGTGAAATAATACCTTTTTATCAAGTTTCTTCATAGTCGTCACTCCATATAACCTGGACAGATATACAAATAAACTGCAAACTGCCATACAACTATTGTAGTTTACAGTCTTATATTGTCTTTGTAGTTTTGCAGTTTCATGAAGTGATTTAATCAGACTTTAATTCTGATTTTGATTAAATACATGACACCAATGTATAGTCTATGGTAGTCTATTGTTTCCTTTACTTTAGTCTATTTCAGTGCTTGTGTAGAGTATCTCACACATACTCTGAAATAGTCTCCACACACCAAACATGCATTGCATCAGTAAACCTGACACTCGGTCTGGATTCCACATGCGTTGAACATCACGCACATATGTGTGGCTGGTCCTGGGTGGCTGGCTGTCATGGCAGCGGCAGGTTGATGTGTTGTATCTTCGATAGGTCTTAAGGCAGCTGTGCTTTTGCAGGAGGCAGCAGGTGCTGTGGGCTAACTCTCTATTATGTCCAGAGATGAGGGAGTGGGAGGAGGCGTGTGAGGGGGAGGCAGACGGGGAGGAGAAATGCCAAGCACACTCTGAAAGCCCGAGTCCAAAGCGAGCAGCGTGCTGTGCTATGCATACAGATTCACCCAGCTGCCGGGATCACACATCATCTGTCTCTCAGCTGACTGCCCCATCCCTCTGGCAATGCATTAGGGGGCTTCTCCTGCTGCTACTGAAAAATTAACATCTCATATCACTAATACACAGAGAAACCAGCATGGTGATTGCTAACAAGGGAACAGGCTCTGAATAACCCTGAGACGAGGAGGGAAAACAGTTGCCCACGAGTGCGTATTAATATGTACAGAGGCTGACGTTGGCTTACCTCAGGTCAAGTATGGAAAAGCAAAGTATCTCGCTGTTAAGAAAGGAAAACTTACTGTCAGCCACTGCAGATGCCTTGTTTTTTTACACGCCCAAGTAATTCATCCGCCTCCGCCTATTATATCTCTTTCTCGCAGGTTTTCGATATGTTTGCCCTCGGGCATGGAGTTAAGTACAAACCTTTTGATTGCTCTTGTTTAGACAGCTGTTTAAGAAAAAAGAAGGGAAAGTGAGTGTAAACCTTATCTGTGTAGTCAGAAACCTCTCGAGCCTTGTTGCCTTACAGTTCCTCACAGTATTTATACATTATTCAGGAATAGTTTTGAAAAGTCCAATGTGTGAGATTTATGGAGATGTAAGGGGATGTAATTGCAGAAATGGATAGAATGAGTGGTTTATATCTACAGCAGGTGCAGGTCACCTCCACTATAAATCTCCACCCCGTTCCCAGCCTTTAGCTCCTATATATCTTCTGGTATATCTTCCTCTAGTTCATTGAGCATTCGTCAGGTGTCACATGGCCATAAGGCACATCATAGAAGACACAATGCTCGCCTAAAGTGAGTCAGGGGTTATAATTTCCATCTAAATTCCAGACTTAGCTTTAAGCCACGTCTGTTTGCCCAGAAAGTTCAGACAAGATGAGATTTTTTATGGAATCGGAGTTATCTCAATGTAATCAAACAAAACTTGTCAAATATCAAAGTAAAGTAAAAATTTTAGAAAGGATAAAACTTGCTGAAACCAGAAAAAAAAATCTTAAAAGTAAGTTACACACACGACAAAAGTTTGCAGTAGTGTAAACTCTTGGTCCTATTGATAACATTTCTGTCTGTGTACAGTTCTGTATTGCCCATGTTTACTGATTAGATCATTGCCCTCACTCAAAAGATCATTAGCCCACAGGGATGCACATTTGAAAGAAAGGAAGAAGAAAAAAAAAACACCCACGCAAGTTTTCTTTGTCAGAACTGAAAACAAAAACAAAAAAAGAAGAAGAAATGAGGTGCAGTTGAGAGAGCTGGCAGCATAACCACAAAGCTGGCAGTGAGGGCAGAAGTCTGATCAGTGTGAAACAAACAAAACAAACTGAACAAAAAAGGCAAAGACCAATAGTTTACGCAGTTGAAAAAATAATTTGTTTTTGCAAGTTTTACTCCTGACATCACTCCAGTGTGTTTTATTGTCTATTTATTCAATGATTTTAGATTTAAGAAGTTTATTAAAAATGTCATACTTTGACTTCTCACTTGACTGTTGTGCCATATACTGTGTACGTAGGTGGTACTTGTAGGTATTTCACTGTTAGTGGCATTAATAACACTAGAGAAGCTATTTTTTTAAGTTACAGTAGCTCTTACTGAACATTTAGTGCATCTGTTTAGAGCTTTTATTGTGAAAGGCAGTAACTGTAATGGTTTTGCTATTGTTTGGCTTGAGTAATGTCTTAATGTCAATAAAGTACTTACTGTGCATTTACAAAGCCCTGTATGTGTTTAACGGCACAAATAGGATTCCCTACTCTAATATTATGGGCTTTTATTGTGAAAGGTAATAAGTGATGTTTTAATCTGCAGTGCAGTTGATGAGTTTTCCTATTGTATGGATGGAGAATAGTAGTAACTAAAATTACACAGCGTACTTAAAAACAATGGCTCAATTATATTCAAATCAGATTCCATAGTGTTAAGGTTTAGAGTTTTACTTCTCAGATTATTCTGTTGAATGTAGAGTGTACAGACCTATGCTTTTGTTTAAGCTTTACCAAGCTTTTTTAAAAAAAAAAATAAAAACGTACTTCATCACATCATAATGTACTTTCAGTTTCTTTTTTTTAGAGATGGCTCTACTTAAAATAAATAAATAAAGGATGTACGCAGAATGTGGACAGATAACGAAAATAATATTGTGCCGGCACTAACGGCTTTCATTATAAAACAAAAGCCTACAAACAAATTGCATGGTGTGGGATGAATGTTGCCCACTGAAAGGAGTATATTCAAGAGAGGAGTCGGTATGAAGGAGGACCCTGAGATATTATCAACGCCACAGTGTAATGAAATCAATGAAAGTGTCATCTTCTCCATGGGGCTGTGATTTGTGTCAGCCTACTGCTGCAGAAAAGCATTACAGGAGCCTGTTTGCACAATGGCTGAGGATTTGTGGGTGTATTGAAATGACATTTCTCTGTAGTATTAGGAAAACACAGAGCGGGCAATAGTTCATGAATGACACATTGTTACTCTATTCCCTGGCATGGATTACACAGAGCCTCCACATTGATGGTTATTGCTGCTATTTTCTCTGACTTATGACTCTCGTCTCCACCCTCCTTTTTCCTCCTTTCTTTCTTTTCCTCCACCTTCTCTCCCCGCTTTTATTATTTTATTTTTTTTCTATATTCCTCCACCTACCTCTACTGTATATCACCTCCTCCGCAGGCCCCAAGCAGGAGATGATCTACGACTTCTGGCGGATGGTTTGGCAGGAGAACTGCTTCAGTATTGTCATGATCACCAAGCTGGTGGAAGTGGGCAGGGTAGGTTTCCCATCCCCTTTGTCCTGTGACCTCTCCAACCGCATGCGAAGATGGATGGAGGAAATGTATTTCTGGAGCTCCCCTTTATCATTCACTATATATCAGAGGAGCTGCTGTGCTTCTGGGCTGTGGGAGGAAATGGCTGCCTGTGTCTGATCATGAGTGATCACCTTTTGCTTTGGTGGCAGTGCTCCAAGGTCAAAGCTTTGATATATATGAAGGCCTATGGAAGAACATTGGAGTCTCTGTTATAGTTACTATTCCTGCTCCTGGTGAATACAGTAGGCTACTGTCACAGTAGTCAAAGTATGGATGACAGAATGTGTTATATGTGGGTTTCTGTTCAGATTAATGAAGGGGCTGCAGTGAAACAGATGTTATTGTGTACAACTGTCTTATTATGACAAATTATCACTGTATAATACCACCAAGTTCATACACAACACTCAGTTATGATCACAGTAAGTTAATTTACTACACTTAACTAGTTAACAGGTTAACCCATAAAGACCCAAACAGCCACCGGTGACCAAAAACATCTACTGATCTAAAATGTTTAATACCTGTTGATCCACTAATCCTATCAATACATGTAAATAATTGGTGTAAAATA
>JAPQRQ010000003.1:21864899-21875410 GCA_037367365.1 Apogon talboti | reverse complement strand
CACTCTAATCTGGGGTCTGAAGCCCAGAGATGGCCATCTGATGCCTGTTTGTATATTGAACAGTTTCTTCATCAACATTCATGTTTCTTTCGCTCTGTTTGTTGACACGTTGCCAGATGTTTCAGTTTGTTACTTTCATGACCAAAACAGTTATTGTTAATACTACTTGAAGAAAAAAAAAAAAAGCTTAATCAGCAAATTCATTAAGGTTTTTAATGACTTAATTTATCATCTGTTTGTTAAATTACCCAGAATTCATACTGAGGATTCCAGTGAACAGCTATCAAATGTAAATTTAGCATTTAGAATTAACTCCAGATGTTTGATCTGCTTCATTTGTCATAGAATAACCAGGGAACTGAACACATCTGGACAAGACGCTACTTGTCAGTCAATTACTCCAATTACTTTTGACCCTCTAAAATGGAGGTTGTAATTCAGAAATGTTTAATAGGATATTCATGTTAACACTCTTAAATTAAAAGTCTACACTTCAATCACATCTTGCTGCTTCGTATTAAAATCGACGGGCAAAGTTGCCACATTTGTGCCACTGTCCAAATACTTTGACTATAGTTTTGTCAAATGTCTAATGCGTAATAGTCCTTGGAAAATGGAGGGAAGTATAAATAGAAGTTTTGATTTGTATTCTCTACCGCTGCTGCCCATCCATTCTGCGTGTAAGCAGAGGGGAATGGACAGCCACAGTCACAAAACAAAACCTCAGTCAGAGAGAATTTCTAGATAGCACACAAAGCAAAAAGAGATAATCTACAGACAGTGCAGTGACTCAGTTCCTCTCTAACTCTCTGGCCTGTTCTTTCACTTCCTTTAGCTCGGTCGCAGATGAAAGGCCTCTGTGCCGCTCTGGCACTCTTTTGATTTCTCTCTGTCATTCAAATGGAAGGGAAAGAGAGCTCGTAAAGAAGCCAGTTTGTCTGCACACGGTGAATACTAATACCACATCACTATTCATTAAACACACTGGCCTCCAGTCTGGCCTTACTTTAGTATGTTTGGTACTGTTGAAAGGCAGACATGGCAGCAGACAGTAGAGGCAGATATAATGCACAGCTGCTGTCACACCTGACATCACTGCACTGTGCTGCACACAGACTGAAATCATGGACTCATCTGCTGTTGAATGTTAGGATGAAGGGACAAGGACCTCAGCTCCTGATACCCCTTTAGCACCCATACAGTTCCAGTTGCCAGAGCTTAATCAGGAACCAGTTCTCTCTCTTTCGCCCGCCAACAAACTGGTTTGAGGCCAGGAAAAGAGTGGCACCAACTCTTTACTGGGCTTTAACTAGAAACCCATGCATCAGGAGCTCAGGGTGGGACTATCATGATCAAAAGATCTCCCAAAAGTGTGTGACTGCCATATATAAAATGGAGTTGACATCTGTCTCAGCTAGTTTAATAAGAAGAAAAGAGTAAGTCAAAGCTGCATGTGTCCTTGTAGATCTGTCTGTCACAACATACTTTTCAAGAGAATAGAACTTGTAAAGGTGTACTCAGCTTGGTACCAACAGAGGCTGTCCACTAGCTGCTGAAGGGATAAGCCATCCATAAAAATATTGGAGGAAACTTTCACGTAAGCTTCATGTTGGTAAATTAACCACAAAGTAGAAATTTAGACCCCTACATTATTACCTGAAAAAGCATTAAAACTATATTTAATGACTCAACAACAATAGTACATCAAAAATGATAGCTTGGGCATCCAGCCTATGTGTGCTTGCCTTTGTCTGTCCATCTGTGCACTCAGACAGTGATGAAATGATGTCATCTCTATGGGGGCTCTCAGCCAATGGGAAAGCAAACAGGTTTTTAGAAGGCCTACGAGAAACAACAAGGCACTAGCAGTAAGCACCGGCCCTTAGACTAGTGCCAGGTTCCAGTTGTTTGAAAAGTGAAGACAGTGTCTAAGGATCAGTATACTAGTGTAATTTATGTTATTGTAGTTGTTTCATTCCTTAAATTATTGATTGGATTTTAGGACAAATAGAAGATGTCTGCCATGTTTGGCTTTGATTGACAGGCATGTATAACAGCTAGCCCAGGTCTGATAAGAGGTTTTGTATATTGAATAAATCATGAAATAAAATTTAAAATACAATTGTTTTAATGTAAAATCAAATAAAACATAAAACAACACCCATAAAACCTGTGATAGGCTTTTTTTGACCAAACATCTAGTGTTCTAATGGTCTTTCTACTTGTGCATTGGCTTCACTTTCACACGGCGATCGCTGCCCCATCCATCTGAAAAGTTGGTCATTTGACAAATGGAGAGATGGGAGGAGATCACCCAGCTCTAACAAGGCAAACGGCTCATTAACTAAACACTGGTGTCAGGAGATATCCAAAGCCCAGGAATCAGAATCAGAACTGAACAGGTCTGCTGCATTCCCAGTAATGTGTCACATGCCATTACACCTCAGATTGATTATTGAACTGAAGTCATTTCATGGACTTTACACCGTGAAGTGGTGTCATGTCTGAACTTGACAGAAAGTGCACAGCAGGTGAGAAGTTCCTCAGCGCTAATGATCTAGGAAATTAAATGGTAAAGGACCATATATCTACTATACAGAAGGAAAATCAATAACCAATCAGCTGACAAAGACACAAATTGGTGTACTTATGTAGTTAACCCTCAGGACAAATGTTTCCATTGATATTAAGTTGCAGAAATTGTCAGCCATTTAGTAAAGATGTGTTTTTATTATTATCTACACTTAAGGTTTCACATTGTGTGTACGTGGGTCTTCATGAACATTTTCAAAGAAATTGCAATGCCCATGAGATAGACCTGAGGGAATGACAGTGAATAATAGCAGAGCTCTGCGAACACACAAAAATACAATCAATGGTTTCTTTTATAGGAGTTGTATGAAAGCACAGTGCTCCTTACTGCTGTAGGCCTCACTTTGAAACTGTGGACCAGGGTTAGCACTGAGATGAAAGGAACGAAGAAAAAACAAAGGCATGGCTCTAAAAGAAATAATGTAACCCTCTCCCAGCATGTTAGCCACAACACCTGGGTATACCTTATCATCTGGAACAGCCTATGGAACCGGTTATATAATGATATCATGACTGGTTTCCTGTTTTGTATTTTAACTTTTGCTGATCGCACAGCGGATACAATATTGACTATTAAAAAATAACAACAAATCTGTATAAATTAAGGTCATTAGATCAGGTGAAAATGAAGGTTGCAAATTATGACAGCAAATAAGTGAATGTAGTCCTGAAATTGGTGTATATGTGGTGATTTGTGATTTCAGGACCCTGGACAGCGTCATGGGCCAGGACAGAGACACAAAGTGGTGCTGTCCATGGTTCTGAAATAAAACAACTAGTATCATGGCACAGGGTCCTGTCCAATTCAGATGTTTTGTCCCTCTGGCTTATTGGCTAAGGGGTTGTACAGCCTGATGGCAGTGGGGACCAAGGATCGCTTGTACCTATATTATTTTGTAGCTTTTCACCTGTCACTGGCATTCAGCATCTTACATGATTTTTCCTGCTGTCAGTTGAGGCAGTAATCCATCATATCCTTCTACCAGGGTCAGACAGTCTGGCCAAATTACTTTTATGTCCATTCATATTGTAGAAAGAAAGCGCCAACCACAGAGCGGTAATCCTGGGCTAAAGCTGTATAGAAGATGAAAGTGAATGAGCAGATCTACCTGACAAGAAAATGTAAAGTACTCACTGAGATAAAATTGCACTTGCTGCTGTGTTTATGGAGCTTTCAGAGCATATCATAGGAAAATAGGTGGGTTCTGATTGTTTGGAGAAATGATCCATCTCTAATGGTTAGGAATGTATGCTCTTCTCTTTAGAACAGCTTTTCGTGTTATGGCAATTCCCTCCATGACTACAGTGTGTATAACTGCAACACTGAATTATGTATTTTAGGTTGTTGAGATGTATGTCTCACACACACACACACACACCTACACACACACACACACACACCGAGTTATGCACTGTTCTTGGGTGGGTGGGGGGTGGGGGTCAAGCCATTTATTTATTTTTTTGTTTATTTATGCTCCTTATTTTTAAATGCCTCTGCTCAGTATTCATTGAAAAGAAAAGCAGGCAGCCATAAACTATGTTCTATCTGAATAAACTTCTGCCTGGATAAGGATTGAAATATTTTTTTCAACAAAGTAATGACAGCTTCTAAGATTACTAACTGTGTTTTAAGGTATCTTAGCAGTATTTGTAATGCCATTCTTATTCTTTAGCAAAGAAGAGGTGGATTCAGAAATTACAGCCTGTATTACCTGATGAAAGCCCCTCTCTCTCTGCAGAAGAACAGACAGATAGGGAGTGAGACTAAAACAAAGGGAGGCAGATGGAGATTAAGAGGTTTTCTCATACGGAGCTTGTGAGTCACTTGTGAACACTGAACTTGTGTTGATCTAGGGATGCCTTTGGCGATCTGGTTTGGCCAGTGTTCCCAGAAATCTTGTCCAACGCATGTGTGAGTGCTTTAATTTGGCCCTCTTAAGAATCAGAGTGGAACCACTAATGAAAATGCCTTTCGTGTGCACTTCACTGATCTGTACAATACCTGCCCCATATTTGAACCTGTATTAAGTAGGAGTGGGTGACGTGGCTAAAACATTCATATCTTGATGTACTTAAATGAGTTGTGACATTTAGGGGCTTAGGAAGATCTAACCACAGAAGCAGAATATACTACTACTACTACTACTACTACTACTAATAATAATAATATAATAAAATAATAATGTCAGTAACATTTTCATTAGTGTGTATTTACCTGAAATAAAAATCATGTTCTTGTCACATTAGAATGAGCTGATAATATCTACAGAGGGAGCAGGTTCCCTCCATCATGTTTTGTTGCTTTAGCAAGAATGGACCTCCTCTGTTTTTTTCTTTTCATTTTATATGCAGATACTAATATCATTTTATTTGTTTGTTTATTAGTATAGTTTATTATAGTTATAGCATTATAGTTTATTGTAGTCTCGTTGGTAGGGATGATGCACATTAATGAACATCTGCACTGAGACAAGAGAAGTAAATATACCAAATTATATCTTAAAGGCTCATTTGCATCAATAGTCTTTCGGAAGGAAATGAATAAATAAATAAACATACAAATAGAACAATAAAAGAAGAATACATTTACATGCCGTGTTTGCACCAGATATTATCTCCCTAACTAAAAAGCCAGGTCACAGCATCCAAGATGGTGCAATGGACGGCCGCCAAGGTGTTTCGAGGTGCTGTTCTTTGTGTTGTTCTGCATTTCCTTCCTACTGTAGTACTTCTATTTACTTCACTTTTATTTATTCCTTCTGCCTTTTCTGTTACTATGTTTGTAGCCGTCACCAAGACAAATTCCTTGTACTTGTAAAAGTGCTGTTTACCATACCTGGCAATGAAAACTATTCTGATTCTCAGCATTATTAGCCTTTTAGCTTTGGTGAACAAAATCTTTTTAGTTCATCCTGGAGTCAGAATGAATATCTATTTCGATTTTATAAGACTAACTCAGGCTGATAAAGTTCAACTTTCAGGCCAAGCTCAGTGTCAGTGCCCTGATGTGATCACATTATGGGTGAGTTATATAAAAAAATTCTCTTTCGTTCTCTGTCCGGTCACCATGAACACAGAAAGTAGCTGGTTGTTTTTGTTTTTGGAACCGAAGCCCGATTGCTGTGCTTAAGTACACTGTACTGCAGCATCCAGTAAGGAAAGTGGTGACGTGCACAAGTGAGCAGAGCCACACCATGCATGTCCGTCAGTCTAATGATAGCAGAACACACACACCCCATACAGCTCCAGGACATAAACCAGTGCAGCATGATAAAAGATAGCTGTTAGAGCTGCACCACATTAGTTGATGAATAATACTGCATCATCTGACTTTTTATCAGCCCTTTGCCATAAATCCTGCATAAACGGCATCATTATTTGGTTACCTTCAGCTGTTGATGCATATGAAGTGAAGCAAGTGGGACTGTTTTTTGCTTTGGATGCTGTTATCATCACCTGAAGTAAAAGTTCCCCTCAACTCACCTTGGGAGAGTCAATACGATTCCTCCTGAAATAAATGTGTGGCATCAGAAAGCTTTTACCAGCTTCCACAGTGCTCTAGGACCTGGCTTTCAGACTATAAAGAACACTAATGTGGCAGGGCACAGGGTCTTTGTCCTGCACTCCTAATCATGCACTACACTAGTTCATTAAAACTAAACTTAATGAGTCATACACTGCACACTTGCCCTCAGCAAAACCAATTAGTTTGTGTTTTGGCCAGTCGCGGTCTTTGTAAAGGGCCTCAGGCTGTTAACACAGATCTAAGGTTTGGTCACAAAATAAAGAAATAAACAGATCTAAAAACAAAAGTTTGTACATTGTTATTTTTATCATTCCGAAGCTATTAAAGCAGTGTACAACGTGCATATCTGGGTCTTACCAAATGAGCTCTTGACACACAATGTCTTACTTACTTTATAAAAGTCAAATTTTATATTACTTTATTTAAAAAGAAAACCGCCTCCTTTAAACCATTTAGAAATATGAGTTTTCAGTAAAATTATACAAAAATAACAAAATGTATTCTGTAATACAGTGCTGACTGAATGAGTAGTTATAGCTTTTTTTATTTTTATTCTTCTTATTTTTATTTATTTATTTATTTTAAGATGCTCCTGTAACACTTGGAAGAATTGAATAATATATTTAGCTGTTTCTCTTTTGGCAATACCACCTTTGAATATACTTTGATCTTCTATGAACATCTATATCAGAAAATACTCAATTTTCACTGTAAAATGCAAAATACAGAGGGCAGTGTCATAATAAATGGTGATAAATAACTTAGTAAAGGTTAAATGTAGAGAAAAAATACATAAAAAACAGAGTGACTCTGTTGGAACTGGGCCACATAAAACAAATAAATACACTTATATCAGAGGAATATGTATTTTACTGTAGATGCCTTCAGTCAGACTAATGTTGGGATATAGTCCTCTGTATTGACTGTAAATGCAACAAATAGTAATGAAGTAATGTTGCACAAAAAGGACCCAGTGAACAGTATCAGTGACACTAAGGCAGTGGAGATCAGCCCTGAGAATAAAGTCTTATGTTGCCCGAGACATGACGAAACACTTGAACAAGAGCTTTAAACCAGTGTTTCCACCGGCTGCTCCGCCACCATCCCTATGAGGAAATGTAGTTAAACTGATAAAAAAATTATGGAATAAAAGTGTTCACATCATAATTTATTATTCATTTGAAAAAGAACAGCTCCTTGAGGCCAGATGATTTGTATTGCGTTTTTCTGTGTCAGTGCCATTACATATTGAGCAACGCAGCCAAATAAAATCACAAGCAAAAATTTGCACTTCCATAACCCATGGTCTGTCTTAAAATAACTCAATTACGTGTCTTCCTGGGCTGAAAACAGAGTGAGGTAATGAAGTGAGAGCGGTGTGACGCAGAGCACTTCAACGCTATTATTTGATATGACTTGTGCTTGACCTGTACAGAAATGACTCCGCAGCAAAATTACAGGTAAATGTGTAACTATATATAATACTTATATATAAATCTAAAAGTATGAACCGCACTCGAATGATGCATTTGTAAATAGCAGCACAGCAACATCAGGGAAACAACAGTACTGTTCTATTTATGAAATGACCAGAGTTAGTGTGTGTGGTGATTTAGCTCTTGTGTGAGATACAAAAATACAAAAAAAGAGTGTTTGTCCAGATGACGTTGAACAGGGACAAACTTTAATGGAAGAAGAAACTCTGTTCATTTTCACATTTTTAATGTAAATATTGTGCTTATCATGAAACTTAACCATAATCATGAGCTTTTCCATATCATAACCAAGTTATATGGTGCCTTAAACCTAAACAATACTGTTTTTTTAACCATTTCCATAACAATGTTTGTTATAGAACTTTATTTTAACATTTTCCTGACCTAGAGATGCAACAGGACCAGTATACACATCTTTAAATGAAGAAAATGTACAATTATCTACATTTGGTTTTACACTTTTCACTATGAATCCAATCTTGTCGCTGTGAAACCAACACAATAATGCCTGGTTTTCTTTGGTCACACAGGATTAAGGTTAATGCAAATGGAAGATTTTATTTTATCTCTTTCATACAGCACATAAGTTATTTAACCCGAGGATACGAGTTATCTACTTGTTAGTTCTATAAGCTTCTTGGTTAAGTTAAGAGGTTTTTATTTATTTATTAAGCTTTATTTACCCCAAACTGAGATTAAGAACCTCAGGGAGTCCTGGCCAAGATGGGAAGCACGAAGTACAAAACACCAGTTGCAAGATTAGACATTTAAAATACAAATAACACACTTAACAAGAAATAATTAGTAATAATAACATTTCCAAGCAGATTAAAAAAAAACAAAAAAAACAAAAAAACAAGGGTAAATTATGGAGTTAGCCTCAAGAACTCTCAGTTTGGATTTAACCCACAAAGACCCAAACAGACCAAACTGTTTAATACCTGTTGATCCACTAATCCTATCAATACATGTAAATAATTGGTGTAAAATGCAGTTTCATGGTCATCAGATATGACCCATCTGGACATTCAGAGGCTCCGTAATTACCATGGAAACACCGTCAACTTTTACAACATTGATTCACCAGTAAAACCCATGGAGTTGGATCCATGACAGTGGATGGAGACACTGGGTTTTACATTCAAATCATTGATATATTTGCTGAAAAACTTCAACTTTAACTTTGATCTGAGTTTTTATGAACATCTACATGATCAGTAAATTAAAAATAATGATATACACTTAAAAAACACAACATAAAGAGGATAATATTATAATCAATGGTGATAAATCACTTAAGAAAGGTTAAATAGAGAGATTTGGGAACTGACACAAAAGTAGCACTGGGGTTTCCGGGGTTAAAAGCACTCAATGAAATTAACTCAGTTAGTTTCCAGTGTTTCTGCAGCAGATTCCATGCATAAGGTGCAGAGTAAACAAAAGCCCTTTTACCCAGTTCTGTATGGAACAGATCACTTTTACATAGAGAATAAGAATTTCCTTGTGAATAGAAATTCTGATACTGTCGTAGATGCAGATTCTAGTTGACAAATGTGTCACAAAAGCCGGATCACACTTAACTGTAGTGTTTTGGTTTGACCCATCCATGCAGTCATCGAGTAGACCAGCAGTAGAATATCAGCTCTATCAGCTAACTAGTGTGTGTTTTTTTTTAAGTCCCAGTTATGGAAGTTGAGCTGTCCTCTCCTACTGTGATCTACCCTGCTGCAGCAAAGTGAGCTCTCTTTAATGTGCCAGAGCCACACAGTGAAAAGAAGTCAAGGAGAATAGAAGCCCATGAATCGGTGACTGTCAAATGAAAATCTCTCTCTACACAGCCTTTTGACATCTCTCAATGGTGCTATAGGCAACTCTCCAGCCTCATTCTGTCAAACAGCGTTTGGCAATTTGGTCACAGTGAAATGATGGAGGACTTTTTTTTTTTTTTTTTTTTTTTTTACTGAAACACCAGCAGTTCATCTCATTGTGATAGGATGTGATAGAGAGTGAGTAATAGAGTTCATGGTACACAGACTTATATAAAAGCAGACATATAGATGGTAAATGCTGTGCAGAGGTACCGTTTAGGTGTCCGACTTGGAGGTGATGAACTAAACCAAAGGCAGGTCAGTCTGTGCCAACATTTTATTCGACTCTTGCAAGGCTATGACCGTTTACAGATCGTAGATACTTGTGGAACCGCTTTGTTTATCGGCCTGACAGTCGAGACAGTGGATCGGAGGGGTTGTGTGTCTGTACTGTCTGTCCGAGTCAAATAGAAAATGTTTAACGTTATTTTTGTGTCAGTTACCAAATGAAATATCTAACCTTTCTTAAGAAATTTATCACCATTTATTCTAATATTATCCTCTGCATGTTGTACTTTATCAGTATAAATCAGGTGTTTTCCTGTATTTAATTTACTGATCATGTAGATGTTCATAAAAGCTCAGATTAAAGTTGAGGGTTATTATATCAAAAACAGAGAAAATGGCAGAAAAAGCGACTTTTCCAGTAAAATATATCATTAACTGAACATCAACCAAGCATTTCCATCCATTGTTATTGATCAAACTCCATGAGTTTTACTGATCTAAACTGTTTAATACCTGTTGATCCACTAATTCTATGAATACATGTAAATAACTGGTGCAAAATACACAATACAATATCACTCATTTAATTGATCATGCTGTCTTTAAGCTGATGTTTAAATGCACAGAATGTTTCTTTTTTTAGACTTATTTTATAAAATTCAAAATACTCATATACCATAATAATTAAGCCATCAAGACCCAAACATCCACTGTCGACTAAAACCGTCTACTGATCTAAACTGTTTAATACCTGTTGATCCACTAATCCTATCAATACATGTAAATAATTGGTGTAAAATA
>JAPQRQ010000003.1:21849688-21862893 GCA_037367365.1 Apogon talboti | reverse complement strand
CATTGATTCACCAGTAAAACCCATGGAGTTGGATCAATGACAGTGGATGGACACACTTGTTTTTATATTCAGTTATTTATATCTTTGCTGAAAAAGTCGCTTTTTCTTCATTTCTTTTTTCTGTTTCTGATATAATGACCTATGAAAGTTTTCATGAACATCTACATGATCAGTGATATAAATATAGGAAAATACATGATTTACATCAAAAAATGCAAAATACAGAGGATAATATTATCATAAATGGTGATAAATCATTTAAAAATGGTTAAATATAGAGAACATTTAATTTGGGAACTGATATAAAAGTAGCACTGGGTCTTTATGGGTTAAAGAACACATAATATTTGACATTGTTATAATGATAATTACGGCTATCACATTTCATTGTGTTGCTATTGTTTTATCTCCCAGTCTTAAAGAGACCACACTTGTTCATAGTCTCAGCCTCCATCCTCATGTTGAAGGTGTCCAGGGTCTCCCTCCCGTCTGGTGTTTTTTTTTTTTTTTTTTTTATATCTTTAGCCAGGTGAAATGAGTCGGCGGATTTCCAACCCAAGCAAACCTGCATAAGAACCAGCTGTCACCACTGGCCACTGAACCGAGCTGAACCCTTCCTCTTCATATGTATCAGATTGTGGATGTGGAGGCCATATTTGTAGATATCCCACACGGCTTATCAAAGTGCTGACTCTCTGCTGGAGCAGCCTGTAGTCATCTGGCAAGACTGGCTTTGACTTAGTACATGAAAGCTGGCCTCCAGGCAAGATTTCAGACTCATCTGTTGTACTGATTGTGCCGGGCACATGTTTGCCTGAACCTGCAGTGACGCTGAGGAGGCTGTGGAGATAGCGGGCGGCTGCGGCGGCTGCTCGCAGATGAAGCCGGTGGCGCCTTTGCCTTTTTGACTCCTGAGAGTGAAGCAGAGGCCCGCTGCCAGCATATCAAGAGAGGGTGTAAAATTGCTCTGAAACATTAGGACTGAGAGTGACCAAAGAGTGAATCAGGCCATGGTGAATCATTTTCTGCCCCCCCCCAGCTCTTCCCCACTCATGTGTCCCTTATCATCTCATTCTGCTGAGGGTGTCTTGTGTTGTTCTGAAGAGTTAAAAAAAAACCTCTCCCTGGGGCCTATCAACATGTATTTCATGTGCTTCCATCAGCACTCTTTTTAACTTCTAGGCTCAATGTGAATGGATTTGATAATGTTATATCGAAGCCAAAAAAAAAAAAAAGCAAAATGTGACAGCAAGTGCCAACTATGCATTTGTTATTTTCTGTCCTTGATTGGCCTGTGTGGTTGTTTGTGTATTTTGTAAGGCTTTGACTAAGTATAGTCAAAGCCTTGTTAAATTATTCATATTCATTTGTTTAGATTATGACTTTTTACAGTCTCCGAGACCAAATTTCTTCATTCTGATTTACAAATGTGACTTAAAAATCATCTACACATGATTTCTACTTAATTTGAACTGAGACGTTTGGAGATAAGTAACTTAGTGACACTGATTGGTTATATATTTCATTCCATACTAAATACCTGGGCTGACAATGTACTTTTTTGTCCACCTGCTGCTGCCGCTGGTGGGTTTTCAGTTAATTTTTTTTTCACATTTTTGTTTAAATCAGTTCTGTGTGGCAACTTCACTGATTTCCTGACACAATCCAGTAATATTTCAACATTGAACATTATAACATAGACACTGATCATTGTGAAAATGTATCTGTTGTGTTAAAAAGATGCACACAATTTTAATGAACTGAAGTATTCTAAACTTTGCCCCCGAGATTTTAATTTTTACAAAGGTAATTCAGCCCTAAATATCAATTATCAATCTCATTGGTTTTTAATAACTGGTATTAATGATCAAATTTTAAAACTAACATATCGGCCGATCTCTAGTGTGTATCTAGAGTGTCAAAATAATAAAGATTTACAGTCATCATATCCGTTTGGCCAAATATGTGGTTTCATTTGAAGCAAATATAAAACTTTTATGGGACAAAAAAAAAAGAACTTTCTCTTTCTTTTGTGTAAATTACTACAAATCCAGCTGTACTGAGTCTGTGTTTGTACCGGCTCATAATCCTGAATCTTCTACGGACAAATTTAACCACTGTGCCGTTAAATTATACATAATAATGGTATGATTCCTTTTATCAACTGAATAAGACCTATTCCTGTGGTACATCGTGAAATATAAAATTCTGCTTTATGATGACATGTGCGTTTATATGGCCTTGTGTGTCGAAATAATCTACATTTTAAATTCAGTACTTAATCAACATTCAGTGTCATTCCAGACTTTTTCATTTTAATTCTGACATTTTTACACAAATATCTGGTCTGTATATTTTAAAAACAGACCAGCTGCTTTAACTTTAATGGATTTCATGGGGTTTATTATTCCTAGTTTGCATCATTGCGTATCATCACAACATCACGACTGATATCAACCAAAATGCAACAGCGCACGGCACATGGTCCTTTTGTGTATCCATTGATGCCAACGATCCATACGGATGAAAACGAAAAAGATGCAACAAGAACAGAATGAAAAATACAGAAAGGAACTGCATTCATTGAGGAAACGTACATTTCTAACATCATGATGATGAAAAAGAAAGTCTCACATTTTAACAAGATAAAGTATAATGTTTTAACAACATCAGTTTACACATCTTAACATAAATTTGTACTTTGTAATAAAAAAACCTTCCTATTTCAACATGTAAGTATCTTCCTAAAATATGAAAAATATCTTTGTTCAGAATGAAACGTGTCTTCTTTAATAAAAAAAAGACATGTTTCATTGGTAGGTAAAACATGCAATTAAAATGGCAAATGTGATGTAAAAGACAAAAGAACATGTATCAAGATGTAAATTGTACATATTGTAAATCAAAATAAATACAGTGAGGTGTTATTCAGACAAAATCTAAAAGGTGGAACAAGATGAATATGATATATGTATTAATAATAATAGTCTTCACACTGCGTTAATATGATGAGAGGTTCAGTCACTTTGCACAGAAAGAGCCAAAAGAAGAAAGAAAGAGAAGAACCAGTATTTGTCTTTTATATCGTTTGATGCACAGTGTCCTTAAATGTATTATTATTATTATTATTATTATTATTATTATTATTGTTATTATTATTATCATTATTATTATCATTATTATTATTATTATTATTACTATGACTTGTACTTTTAGTTACTCAATTATATGGACATACATTTTTACCATTTTTACTTAGACATAAACTTACTGAATCCAGTCTTGGAAATGCAACGATGACACTACTCACATCCCTTAACTTCATGTGTTCGACAACATCAGACTGAGCCTAATTTTACCTCATTGCTCTTGCTGCACATCACTCTGCCCACTGCCTCATCTTCTCATTGAAGTTGTAAACATTGATGCCCACAGTGACATGATGCGAAGGGAGAGTAAAAGCTGCAGTTGCCTCTGTAACTTCCTGTGTATTCCCATTAAAATGTCAGAGTGGAAAAGCAAACTTGTGATTCAGTGTGTGTCGTGGAATGTCACAAGTCTGTTGGAACTGTATCTTTTGATTATTTTTATGTACTCGTCACTAAGGATGCTAGTTTGTGCAAATTCACCTTCCACTACTCAGAATCACCAACATTCGGATTTCATTTACAACCCTTCTTTACACAGGGATAGCTATGCATTTTCATTCTCTACCTTAAACTTATATCTACACATTTTATTGAGAATGTTTACGCCTCAAGATACATAATCCAATCATCATAGGCATTAGAGTAAAATGCACACCTTTCTCTGGTCTCACAAGGGCTTTGTAAAAATACTGAACATTTTTTTAGAGATAAAAAACAAAATAAAACTCATTATTTTTGTTGATAGAACAGATGATACCGCATCAACAGGTAATCACAAACTTTATCCACAGGAAGGAACCATGGAATGATATGATATTGTACAGGGTGTAAATATATCTTTCTATTATTGTTATTACATTAATGTATGCTGCAGCTGTAGAAGTACAGTTATTCGGCAGATTTCTAACAACTTGGAACTTTAAAATGAAGTCAATCATCTTAAAATTGGGGTTGACTGCAAGAAGCCCTAGTTTCCATAGACTTAAAAAGGACTTCTCTTGAAAAATATTCTGAAATTATTACTCTGTTAATAAGATCTCAGGTCACATAGAATGCCTAATCACCTGCTGAGATGGACTTTCACAGATTCTTTTTATATAACAAAATATATATATTTTTTATATTTCCTGATTCATAAGTCAATTGTAATTCTTGTTAAGGGTAAAATTAAAGTCAGTGTTTACTTGGACATTTACATCCAGGACAGTGTTGAGTTTTTGGAGTATCCCATCTTTGCATTTCCCACATCCACATGACCATAAAAATCAGATAACTGGGAATAATCACTTAATTGTAATAATTAGATCTGTGTTAACATGCACTTCAACAATTTAATAAATGAAAGAAATCCAATAATAGACTGAAACATGTTTTTTTGTTTGTACATACATAGTGACATGAAACCTCTTGGTAAACATGGTGACACCTACGGTTTTAGTGTTAGCTGTCTGAATGTGGGAGCTTATAGACCTGCAAAACAGACCAAATGCCACTGCTGTTCTTTTACACTCAATAAGAAAATGAAGGTTGGCTTTCATACAGCAAGCACCTGCCCTTGATCTTGATGTGTTACTTAACTTACATTTTCTATGATTTTTTTCCAAATTCTTTTTCCATGCAAATATGTCAAAGAACAAAATAAATCAGATTAATAGATATGCATGCATGAAGACACCGAAGTATTCATTAGTTATCTGATTAGGCATATCACACTATGCTGTTTACACAATCACTTCAATAATCTCATAACACCTGCATGTCAGGGTATGTAAAACCGATGAGCACAACATGAAAATGCTACATTCTGAATACAATCAAATAACTTTAACACTGTAAACACAATGTTATGAAACGTATGCCATCTGGTAACTGATGATGCTGACTGACATCACACAGGTGACTGGTACAGTTCAAAACCAAACCTGCATTTAGCACTTGTCACCAACAGGAACTGCCAAAGAGAAGAAAAGGGAACTCTTCAAGATTGTTACTTAAAGGATTTTTATCTCCATTTCACACCCCTACTTACAACCATCTGTGTTTAAACCCATTAGCTTGTGCAGTCTGGTCAATGGATTTGGATCCAAATGATAGTTTATTTTAAGCTAAGTAGTTGGAATGTTAGCCTCAGTGGTGTTAAAGTGTGTAAAAGAATTCATTTAAAGTACCATTAAAGTCTGCACTGAGAAATGTGCAGTCTGGTTTTGTTGGATGAGAAGTGTGAAGCAGACCATTGACCTGAAGACTTCACCAGACTGTGTGCACCTTGATCTTATGACCCCATCACTGGTTATTTCCATTTGGAGCCTCTTTTAGTGCCCTTGTTTTTGTTTTTTTTTGACTCCATGTTACCACTGTCAGTTTTTTTTTTCTCGATTTTCTCAACATGTGCTTTTAAGTCTCAGTTTGTGAGTTCCCCATCAATTGCTCCTTTATGATGATCCATAAATAGAAGAGTGACGCGGATCCGGCTGTGTTTACTGAAGTGGGGTGTGGAGGTGCAGGGCAGTTGGCTTCAGATACTGCTCATTGACCCAGCAGTTGGGCTTGTCACTGCAGCAGCCAGCAGTTGAACGTGATAGTCCTTGTAATGTGTTCTGGTGTGTTTTACCAAAAAGGGTTGTAACCAAATGAATGAGTCCGATGAAGGGAAAATAATTTAGCAGCACTGAGACCTGGCTGAAGAGTGCGGAGAAATGAAACTGAAGCCGCTTGTTGGGAAAACAACAGGGAATTCTTTGCTTAAAGCCCTGTCAGCACAATCTGAAAAGGAACAATAACGTGTGTTTAATGAAACGCCTCTATGTAGGTTATGGAGTCATGGTCACGTCTCTTCCGTCCTGTCGTAGCGCTTCTCCTCCCTTCTCCTCAGCTCGTTAACCAGCTCCGCCTTTTCTCCACAGGATCCCTCAACACTCTAATGGAATGACTTACATCTCTCGCTTGGCAGGGAAAATTATCATAAACAGTGTGAACGAGCAGATTGTCTGACACACTGAGGTCTTGCTTTCATTACACCCACCCCTCCCCTTTCACAGTTGCATTACCAGTCAAATCACATATACTGTTTATACCAATATACCACGTATCACTCAGAAATGCAACCACTCACCCTAAAAGACCATACATTCCAGTCTGCTTTTGTGATAGGTCAAATGCCCGCAGCATTTAGGTAGTAGAAATGTGCTCCGCGTTGTGTAGGTGAGAAGGGTGGGAATGTGTCGACTGATTTACATTTCATTCAGTTCAAGAGCCATGGGGTGCCATAGGTGCAACGCATCACTATTCTGACTGGAGGGATTAAAGCGTCACACTGTTCATCCTTTACAGTAAGAGAAAGAGCTGCTGCTGCACTTACAGACGAAATAATTTAGTGGGTCAGACTACAGTGTATTCTAATTTATGGGGCAGAAACTTGTGTTGAGACGGCGTACAAAACCGAAATGTTTGGCTGAACGTGGAGTCCTTGCAGAAGCACCAATGTCATATTATTGTTAACGCTGCAGTAGAGAGTGACCCACAGGTAATTCATTTTAGATTTTGACATTTAAACAACACATGGCATGATAAATTGAACGGTAGAGATTATGTGCAGGGCAACATAATGTGTAAAAATGAGTGTAACAGATTCACTTATGTCCATCAATTGTTGATAGTAAGGACAAGGACCAGGTGTTCCCCCCTTTATCCAAACATGGTCACCTCTGGGTCTAAAAATTCAACAGCCAAATTGCAAGCTACAGGCATTGAAATTACAGTTCAGATTCCAATCTACTTGAATGGGTGTCTGTGTAGTCAAACATCAGGGTTCAGCTCTGTTGTAGGTGGTGTTGAAGAAGTTACACTAACAAAAACATCTAATGATTCTGTCACATGTTTTCACAAAGCGTAGCAGTACATAACACTCAGCCTAAGATAACACAACTACATTAACTAATGTTAGTATTGATTTGTGAGCTACCCTGCTAACTAGAGCAGCAAGTACTCATTAGAAGCAGAATCATCTTTATTCACTCGGTACATAAACACATACAGTGACTTCTTTGACAGTAGATGTTGTCTTTCGTAAATTATAAAAAAAATATAAGATATAATAAAAACAATGTACACTCCTGGCCAAAAGTTTTGGGAATGACACAAGTTTTGTTTTGCAAAATTTGCTGCCAATGTTGCCCCACCTCCAAAAAAAAAAAAGTTTCTGGGGTACACTGAAGAACAATTAGGAGCATTATATAGATTTCAGATAAATTTTGTGACAAATAAATTACATTTACGCAAACAATCCATTTGTGTCATTCCCAAAACTTTTGGCCACAAGTGTAAGAAAAGAAGAATTAGTATGTAACTGGATTCTGCAAAGTTGACATTCATTATCAAACACAATTGTATGTGTCATTTATTGAGAATCGGAAATGACTTGGTGTAGTTTCTTGTACCAGTGTCAATTGGCGGCATAGTCTCTCACTGTGTCTCACATCAGGAGCTTCTTTACTTACAATATAGAGTGTGTAAAGTGTGTTTATACTGTCAGTTATGGCTAAAAGCAACTCAGTGTAAGAACCTGGATGTCAACTCAAATGTCAACACTGAGTGCAGAACACTCATCTCACCTTCATTAATTCCTATCTTGGTGACACGGTGGAAGGGAAGGGACCAGAAATGATGGTGGAGGAGGCTGTGATCATGGGGAATAGTGGCGGACACCACTATATATAAAATCATAGCCGTTACAAAAAAAATTGATGTGGCTTCTGCCAGTTTTTAAAACATTCTCTGGTCAAAGCATAAAAGGTACAATTTTCATTAAGAACACCGATCTAACACAGTGTCTCCACTACAGGTGTACAATAAGCAGCACATTGTCAGAACAGTGGCAGTACCCAGCTGTGTCTGCACTGGAGGCATCTGGCTCAGTATTGAGTCCAATGTCACGCATATGAAGTCCTCAAAAGCCAACACACATCCCTCATAATAGATCGGGTTCTATCAAAATGGAGCTCTACATGCATAACACATGAGTGGCAAGCTGGATTGATGAAAATATGCATATTTGTTACGTGACATGGGCATTCTATGTGCAAGAGAATGAAAATGCAAAGCTGTAATAATGTACTGCACAGTGTCTGTCAGTGGGTACTTCTCATTCAGGGTCTGAACTGAAGGAAAATGACAAATGTCATGGTCAAAGTAAGAGCTTATGTTCCTTTCCTTTCAAACAGTTTTTCATAATGAATTCTTGGCATACGTTCCCTTATGCCCACAGAGTTGTTGACTTTGAAAAGACTTTGGAAAGACTGAAGTGTGACGCCCTCTCACATCCACGACAGCGGCTCATAAGTCAGAGTTTTCAGTCACAGATTATTACACTTTGTAAAGACTAAGAATCTTTCAGGTTCATAATTTGTAAGACTGCAACCGGACCCCCTTAGAGCAGTCTTTAAAGTTTGTTTTTGGTTTGTTTGTTTTTGTGCAAGTTGAATCTTAACCTCGGCTGAATAGTAAGAATCAGGTTAGATGGTCAGACTTGAGGATTTTTTAATAAACAAAATTCAGAGTTAGCTGCAGATTAATTTGAAATATTTAAATTAACCATTATTTCTGCCTGTAGGAGGTGATAAAACTACTGTAATGAAGAAAAAGAGCAGAACTCGAGACTTTACTAGTACTTTGAATGTTCATCATCCGTGCTCAGCTTTGTCTGCTATGAGGTGGTCATAAAAAATGTATGAGTCTGTATTAAAAACTTTGGAAAAGGATCATGTTTTGATCCAGGCAGATCATTATTAATTTATGAATGATACAACATGTCTGAGAAACATCAGATTGCTTGTGACTCATCCATGTGAGAGACTAGAAGTGAGGCCATGTTTCAAGAGTTACGTAAACTTTGGTTTTGTTGAAACTCAGGACAGGACTCAGCCAGGATGCGTCGTTAATAGTGAGAAGCTAAATAGTGAAATGAAGGTAAACCGAATGAAATGGCACCAAGAAACCAAACTCCATGAGGTGATTTTTGGAGAGATGATGAACTAAAGCAGGAAAAATAAAATTGCAGTTGATGTTTTTGCCAGTAAATCTCAGAATGCATCATTTCATTCTCTTTGTGCATGTGTTTGTGGGCTCAGCTTTTCATAGTTATAAGATAAAGAGGCTACGGCGAAGAAAGGTTTGGAACCACTGCTGTCATTTGGTCTGTAAATGTAAATGTAGTAAACCATACTCGCAAGGGTTTAGGCTTGGTCTAAACACAGGCAGGTCAACAACCCAGAGTCTAATTAGGGTGTTGTAGAATCAAAGCAAAAATGAACACTGATGACAATAACAGACAATTTTACACTCGTGTGTGAAATATCTAAAGACAATGTTTATTGATGATACGTCCATATTATTCTATAATTCATCTACTGTGAGCTCAGAACATGCATCTGTTTTCTTATCAGCTGCTCCACTTCATTTCTTGAATTCATTTAAAAGGGAGATTTTCTTGGGACTTAATTTATCTCAGAATTCTTTATATCCATCCCTAAAATATTTATAGCTAGTTTATGGATTACACAGGTCAGACTTATCTTTCGGGTTAATTTCAGTTATAATGTGCAACTTTTCCAATATATGTACTCAACTTGACTCAGCTCAGCTCATTTTTTTGCCTTCCCATTACATGAGGTCACTGACCACCTGGGACTTTTCACCTTTGTGAAGCTTCCAAGCAAAAACTGATACTATATGTGACGCAGAATGGTGCAGATCACATTCTGCACCATTCTGATCCAGAATCGTTACTTTGTAAGTAAATACAGTGTGTGTATCATTGTGTTGTCAGGTAGAACACCGAGCCAAACCAACAGGAAACCTCCAAAAACACCGGACCAAATTTTTAAGTTGTTTTATCTTGAGAAATTGTAATTTTTTAAAGTATAAACAAGTCGAGCTCCATCCTTGTCCCCTGTTGCCTTGCTACAGTGACATCAAGGCGCTGTCACACTACAAATGAGTCACAATGACCACCAGCTACACTGAGGGAGCAGTGATGCAGTGTGAAAGCCAAGCCAAGTGAAATCAAGGCATCTTAAGATAATTTCATTGGAAAAGCAAAGGTTAACCAACACCAGTCAACATTATTTGACTTGAAATAACTGGCTTTGACCTTTGACTCCTTATCTATGTATTTCGTGACAATGTTAGTTTTGTCTTAACACGTACAGACTTATAATAACCCCTCCCGATAATTTTTTCTAACCCTCTTGTATTTCCTATCATCATTTCTTCAGTTTTCATATTTTCTTCTTGTTTGACTTTGTTTGATATATTTCTGGTCGTCAGTCTTTGGTAAGTAACTTTGTTCCTAGAGGCATTTATAGCATCATCTAATGTGTGTGTGCAGATCAACATAAAAATCAAGCAACACCGGTTCATTCTGCTTGAACTCTACTACTTTTACTGTGGTGCAGTTCTGTCTGAGAAACATGACCACCATTCTAAATCTCTTCGCTGAGCAGACAGGAGGGGTGAAAGTACCTTTACCAATAATTTATTTTGGAATAAATGAATTATGCCCAAACAGTATTGTAGAGACAAGTATCTACCTTTCATATGCAAATCTACACTGGTGTTTACATATCTGTAGCCTGACCTCCAGGTCCCATAACATTATACTGAAGGCTTTACAATAAACGGTTAAATGTGACTGAACTGTTGATTAGAGCTTTAGGCTTTTCTCTACATGCAGCTCCGGCTGAATGTGTGAGGGGGAAAAGCATCTGTAGTGATCTACATTCCAAATAGTATGTGTTTTAGTGCAGCCAACTGTGTCTTGTACTCCAGCGGGGATGTTGATAAAATGTCACTCTGATGTACCACATGCCCTGTTGCCCTCAGCAGTTTGATATTGTTTTCCAACCCAAATGAAAAACTGAAAAGAGCCTGGTAATTATCCTAATACAGAATATCATGATGTATAAACATTCAAACTAAAGTGTGGGATCATTTTGGATTCAACAAATAAAACTTTTTGAAGATATGACACTCCTCACAGTTACTGAAAGACCAGAGCCTCATAACTGCAATCATTTCTTTCCAAGTGAAGCTTTGAAAACTGTATGGTAAAATGTAAAACTGAGTTTATTCACCATGTCAGTCACATCCTGACATTTCTTTCAAGCCCCCAGCAGCACTCTTTGCTTGACTTCTTTTTCTTTTCCTTCCAGGTCCTTGCTCTGTGACTGCTGTAACTCTTAACTGCTGTCCAGGTTTCCTCTACAGTTCATTTCTGCAGCGACTATACTGGAGGTCTATATAACTTGGTTTTTCAATCAGCACAATTTTATTTGTTTGGTGGCCTTCAGAAGGTTCTGCAGGTTAAACTGGGATGAACAAACAATCTTCGACTAACCTTTGCAGAGTTTGTGCAATGTGTTAGTCTCTCAAACGGGTTATAGCAATCATTTAGCGCCTGTCCACATGAAACATCTCAGAGTTAGTTAATCTGCTGCTGGTGACGGAATGATGAAGAATTATAAGCCAGCTGTGGGTTCGACCTCTGAGCTTCCACGTGAAGTGAGCCTGATTTCTACAGACGCTTAAGAGTTCTACTAGTGACAACATTAAACACTGGAAACACTGTGGATGTGTACACACAAAAGTATGGATGTGTATGTTTACTGCGTCAAGATATTATAAAACATACTGTAATGTTTGCCCAAAATTATGGAAACATCAAGATTTCCTAGTCAAAACCGATGTTGAATGTTGTAATGACCCTTCAGCCACCCCTTTGGACAATAAGGGCTGCCCCACACCTACACCCCTGTTACTACCTGCTCCCCTCCCCTTTGGGTGACGCCCAAAGAACTCGTCCAACAGTTTCCCAAGTTGCAACTAAATACCAAATGTGAGGGAGGTCAGATAAGTTTGTGAGTAATCGCATTGACACGGATGGACACATTCTGCAAGGTATGAACACATGAGGCCAATACAGGGGTGAAATCTATTACACATGGTCTTAGCTTTTGTAAAACAGAGGGAAGCTAAATTTGGTTTTATTGGAGGTGTACCTAAAGTTTGGAGCAGCAAACAGGAGCACCTGCAAGGAAGTTAAGTAATGTAGAATCTTTTTTTTTTTTTATAATTGAAAGGTAAAACAGATAAGAGGCTACCAAAATGCACAGGGATAATACATAATTAGAACTGAGGGAAAATGTGTTTATGTCTAACAGGGCTACACACATGAAATGATGATGAAAGAAGTCTGACTGAGTGAAAGACTGTTTTCATTCACCCACCATCTCACCTCTAACATTATGTGCCCAGCCTCAGTTGAGTGATGATACCTGTCAAAAGGTACAGCATCAACGGTAACAAAGGTGTCCTAAGAAACCTCCTGGGGAGCTGAACACCTCTAGAATCTTTCAGAGTAAAAGATACTGTGGAGTTGGAAATCTTAAGTTCTTACTTTGGTAATTATCCAGGAATAGCAGCTGTAGTTTGTTCTGGGCCATATGCATATGTAGCAGTCTTGTACTGATTCTTAAAATGCTCAAAAATATGTTTTCTCTGACACTGAATACGGTTGGAATCATCACTGGAATTCATGCCAGGAAAATGTCTGATTTTGTCAACCGACCAGCTCTCCAAGATGGTTGGTTGTGGCACAAAAGTGGGTTGAGTTGTGAAATGTGTGGTTGAAAGGAAAAAGGCTTTTTATTGCTTTAAATGTAATCTGATATATTTTTATTTTGACAGTGTCAAAGTCTGCAGTAGCTGGCAGTTACTATGGTAAAACTAACATTTGATTGAGAGGTGTTTATATGCAAGATGAAACACAAATATGACCCTGAGTGAGTTAAATATGGATTTACAAACATCGACAGCAAAAAGAGACTGAAACCCAAGTGAGTGACATGTCAAAACTAAAATATCACTTTGAACTGAAAAACACACTGTTCACTAGACAGTGGGTTAAAAACATGTATGACAGTTTGTAAGTCTTACATATTTTGTTTAAAAATTTTGTTGAATTTTCAGTTTATTATTCAAGTGTATATTTTGTGTGTGTTT
>JAPQRQ010000003.1:21808142-21823464 GCA_037367365.1 Apogon talboti | reverse complement strand
CAGGGACACCGGCCCTCGAGGACCAGGATTGCCCACCCCTGTCCTAAAACCATCAATGGTCTCATCTATGGAGCTGCTAACACTCGTAATCTGTGTGGAGTACCTAAAAGAATGTGTGTATGTTCACGAGACCAGGAACATTATCAGCTTACAGAGGGGGAGCGCACATCCACATGTTTGCTCAGAAGAGTGGTGCCAGACATCCTGAAGTCTTAACATCAACAAGACTCCAGAAGCACATACTGTAGCAACAATGTCTCTGGTATTTAAGCTTCAAGAAAATTAAGCTGACCGACTTGTCGACTTTCTGGGTCACGGTATTCGCGTGCACAGGCAGTATTACCGCCTGCCAGAGGGAACAATTCAACTCACCAAAATGAGCAAAGTGCTTTTGGCCGTGGAGAAGGGCACTCTATCACAGTATAAAGGGCGAATCCTTGATGACATGATTGATCCTGAAGGTATGATGAGATTAAGTATAATATCCTTGAGGGGAAATGGGCCTTATAGTAGTGTGTTTAATTCAGTAGCTTACCGCTTTTATGCTGTAGTTGAAATTCAGAAATGTAGAACCGTATTAATATCGTTTGCATTGGAGCAGTGGAAATGATTTGCATGTTCATGTGATGCAGTAAATCAATACAATTCAACATCTGAATGATATGCATCTTCTTTTATCTCAAATTCATAGAAAAAGTTGACTCCTCACAAGAACAGGACATGTCAGGTAATGAGGACGGGTTTGTTCAATTACTAAGGCAACAGACAGTGCTAGCCAGACACTACATCTTCTCTTCCAACCTCAACATCCAGTACTCATCTCAATCATGGTACCAATAACATTTTTTTCAGCAATGATTAAGTCTTTAATGGGAGAAGTTAGTATCTATGACTAGTTGTTCTCTGGTGCTGGAACAACATTTTCTGGCGGAGGTACATCATTATGTAGAGTAAATATAAACCTTGTCTTAAAGCTGAGTCATACTTGTTACTTGTGAATACGTGTTAAGGTTCTCATTTTAACATACCACCTGTCGAGATCAAAATACCCTCACTGTAAAAAAAGATAATGCATGCAATAAGTGAAAAGTAAAGCTAACCACTGACGTAACAACACCTTTCATGTTGTTGGCCTATTACTTAAAAACCATTGCACTTCTATACTTGAGAGGAGGCAGCAAGCAGACTCTGGGAGTGCGGTGTGTTGTCTCAATATCTCTTTGCAAACATGTAGTGATTCAGTGACTTCTGTGTTTTCATCCAACTTGTGTCCGAGAAACCTCCCATGACATACTGAACTGAGGCCTCTTCTAGAAGGTCTCGGTCCGCTTGTTTGGAAGCGGACAAAACACACATTGAAGCAAACGGACTCTTGGCCGGTTCACTTCTGGTGTGAATATGATCGGCCGCGAGCCGAAACAAACCAAGGAACCATGCACCTTTTTGTGCTTGACGAGCCACCGTAGCTGCTAGAAGTAGCATAGCCACATAGGTAGTCAGAGCTAATAGCAGCAGCCATGAGCCGTGCACAGACATGGAGGAGATTGAATGTCTCATTGACATTTGGTCAGATGCCCATATTATGAAATTGGCTCCAAATGAGCTGTTCTTGACAGTTAACATTATTTTCGTAAATTTGTGTCTATAAAAATAGGATACATATTCCGAAAATGATAACTGCACGTAAGACCTCCATGTTTGTTTTCATCAACACCGTTGATGCCATTTCTGATTCACCCACCCCAGACTTTTCTGTCCAATACCAGCGCAATTCATCACATCCGTGCTTCTGTTTACACATTTTGGTCCACTAGCAAAAAGTACAATGAGAATGCGATCCAACCCAAATGAAAAAAATAAAGAGCGGACCAAAGGACGTTCCAGGTGTGAATACATCCTTTAGGTTACACAAATATTTGAACAAAGGCTTCCATGGCCTGTGAGAAATGAATGTGTTATTATATGCTTAAAGCCACTCAGCATAAAAATGTTTTTTCCCCTGTATCCTTGTTTGCTGCATTCTGTAATATTAAAAATGTGAACGGACAACACAAAATAAAACCTTTGAAAAGCCAGAGAACTTTTTAAAAAAGATCTTGCTGATGTTTACACAAGTGCACAGGCAAATGCTGTTTTAGGTACTGATGTCTGTCAACCAACTGAAGTGCCCTCTGGGATTAAAAAAAAAATTGAAAGCCACATTTCACACCACACAAATAGTCATACACTATTCAGCCATAACAGTCATTCACCAAGTTGGATATACTGTATTAGGCAGCAAGTGAACATTTAGTCCTTGAAGCTGATGTGTTGGAAGCAGCCAAATGAGCAACATAATGAACTGAGTGACTTTGCCAAGGTCTATATTGTAACGGTGATGACTTGGACAGAACATCTCTGCTCTGCTTGTTGGGTGTTCCTGGTCTACAGTGGTTAGAATCGACCAAAAATGGATTAAGGAGGGACATCCCATTCTTAGGACAACTGATCATCTGTGGGAGGTGTTGGACAAATAAATCCATGGAAGTCCACCTCTCTACTTCCAGGACTTCATAGATCTGCTGCTAACATCTTGGTCCAGATACCACAGCACACCTTCAGAGCTCTGGTGGAGTCTAGCCTTGGGTCAGAGCTGTTTTGTTGCAAAAAGGGGAACCTACATAACAGATGGTAATCGTGTTCTCCCATAGATGCTCAAATCGTTGAGATCTGGTTGTCCTTTAGATACTTTTGGTAGGTTTGAACCACTTTACATTTGGAATGTTCAACAAGATCTGGAGATGCTCTGCTTTGGCCATCGCAATTTCTCCCTCAAAGTTGCTCAGAAATAATGAAATGGGAAAGAGATGGGATCTAATACACTGGCTTTGAGCGGTAAAGGTTCACTTACTGCCTAATACTTTGCAGCCACTGACAGATCCCATTGTAAAGAGATAGTCAAAATGAATACCACTTTGCCTGATCAGAATGTTACATCTGACAGTGTGTTCTCTGGTTCAGCCTGACAAAACCAATTAAAAAAAATGACCTGAACAGCAGCTTCACAAATTCAGTACAACATAGTTCAGTCAGCTGACATGCGTAACATGTTCAGAAGTAAATCTCTGAATTTACTTTGCATGGACGTGAAGTACCAATGTAGGAAATGAAGGAGAAAGACAAGAGAGGGAAAAAATATTTTCCATCATCAGTATGAGCTCTGAAATTATTTTCCACAAGTATGCCCACGTCATACACACACATCCACAAGAATCTCAGATGGGAAGGGTAGATGATAACACCACAAGCCCCCACTTCCTGACAGCCGTAGCAAATATATCAATTTTCCACTTGGATTTTTTTCTGGGACGTTTTCCCGAATTAATTTTATAACTGCAGGCAGTGAAAGCACCAAACACTATAGATTCTATACACGGCTTGTTTGATGATAATCATCTTTTGTTCACTGTGTTAAAAGACCTGTTTTCGTGTTCACAGTTGCAGTATTCATTAACATTTGGCAGTACTGTAGCTGCAGCCTGAATGGACTGCGCTTGATGGATGTCTTCTCCGTTAATTGACGCAGTGGGATTTAGCACGAGAGGGAATCTGCCCCCGAGGCTGTACGGGTCAAGAGTTGAACTTAATTTTCAAGCAGGAAACCTAATAGGTCTAGAAAATGATCTTTGGACTTTTTATATCCCCGAATGTTAATTAAATTGGATGCTACTGCTGTGCTGCTAACCTGCTTTAAATAACTCTTTAGAAGAGTGAATGTTTGCCTTATGAAGGATGATGGCTGCATGCACCATGTGTCAATGTCATAGTCAGTGACTGAGGTGATACGGCCAGCACAAAACTCTGGCTCAGCTGAATCAAGTGGCTCTTATTACTCACTGATTTGCTTTTCATTCTTCTGTTACAGTGACCTCGGTACTGAGAGCACACTTAATATTCATTCCATACTTTGTTGTACACATTCTGTATACAGTCGGCATATCTGCATTTCACGGTTACATGCTTTATGACCATAGCTCTTATTCCTGACATTCATAAATATTCATTATGCCTTGCTGTAAGGGACAAAAGGGAACTTAGTAGAATATTGAAATCACAAAGCAAGCAGAGACAATCTGTGCTTAACTATAAATCTTGTGAATTTATACAAAAAAATAAAAAAGGGCAGCGCTACAATCAATATTTCATCTCCTAGTTGCTGTTTGATCAAAAGCCATCTTAAGAAAACCTCAAGCAGAAGAACACATCAAAAACATTAAAACTGTACAACAGCAGATGCTGCGTAGAAACATTAAGTCAAAAGTAATCAGGTCAAGTGTGAATGAGTTGATTTCAGTCAGAAGGAAAAAAAAAAAGAAGTCTTACACCTGCTTTTCTTATCGACTGTGGAGGTGTTACAATGTGTCTGCACCCACAGCACGTCTATTCGACGAGTCCAGATGACTACACAGGATGTGTTTAGCTAGCATATATAAAGTTGATGTTATACTTAAGTTTTCAAGTGTTTCCTCCAGCTGTACAGCAGGACTTAAGTGATTGTGTTTTAGGCTCTGAATGCAACGCAAATGACTCACTCCAGTAAACACAATAGTATGGGATATACACAAGGCTGAAGATATTGCTTCATATTCCCTCTTCATCATAGAAAAGAAGTGGATATAGCCACTGTGATGACATACATTGATTTCTGGTGTTTGTTTGGTTTTTTTGGGTTTGTTTTTTTTTTAAGACAGAAGTAACCATATTTGGACAAGACAGTGGTGTGGGGGAAGTGAAACTCATGCCCACGTTAGACAACACCAAGTAATTTCAGCTACTTAACTAAGTTTTAAGTATAAAACACTGACTGATTGCTTGTGGTTCTGTCTAAGTATGCAACACAATTGTTGCTTTGTCAGTGTGGTTACTTTAGCGTTTAGTTCTCCGGTCTTTATTTAGCTCTGGGGCCCCTTTAGTATCAAGGACTTGGTACCAATCGAAGGATCAGACACAGTGTAGGAGTGACGAGCTGGTAAAATTATTTTTTGGTGGGGCGCAGCATCCAAGTCAGTTTTCAGATGCACTATAAGCACATATCACCACTAGGATACACCAAAGTACATACACCACTATTTTCGCATTTAAAAAAAAAACAAAAAAAAACACAAAATCAACATTAGAGCTAAAATAACTCAATGATTCCTCTCATGCCGGGAATCGAATCAACCATTCCCATACTGAAGCAGCTGAGCTATTCAGTCACTTCGTTGGTGCTCAGCAGTATTACAGACGGACCTATTCGCTGATTCCATTTCTGAGGAAGGTCTTAATTCCTTTTGGGACATGTCGTTTACTCCTGTGGGTGGTGCTTGGGCTCAATTTTTAGCGCCCTGAGGCTCTTCTATCTCTTGTATTGGATCTACTGCACACGCACCATTTATAACAAAAGTGCAGTCTGGTAAATGGAGAGACTTGGGTGCAGATTTTTGCAGCCCAAATAGAAAACACATGACTTGACCGTTCACTAAACGACTGAAAATCTGTTTAAATCAACACTCATCTTTAAGTACTTGTGGTGACGATGAAACATACTACATTTTTTCGACAGAACATCAGAAGTACTGTTCTCATCGCAGACCAAGATTTGCTGAGTAAATGAAGTGTGCACACTCGACAGCAAAGTTTAAACACGAAACGTTGATAAAGCACAACAACAGCATGAAGCATAAACACTGCAGGCACAGATGAACTGATGACGGCAGCATCTCCGGCCCTCAGGGAGAGGATCTCCAAAATAAAGAGAGGACAGAAGGCCTTGTTTACTTGTGATTTTGAGGTTATTGTGAAGTGATGGCGGTAATGCACTGCCCTTATGTACGTTTTGGTGTCTGTTTAAGATAAGGAAGGTGTGTTTATGAAGCAGATTTCATACACACAGTTCAAGATTCAAGTTCAATCCATGATGGTGAATTGAACAGTACAAAGTGAAACAGCACATTTCAAGGATAAGACAGTACTGTACAGTGAAATATGAACAGGGCACACTTCAAAGTTAGAGTAATTAAAAGCTGAAATAGGACAAATCAAAATTAAAAACAAAACAATTATGAAGAGTAATTAACTAGATCTTTATTGAGTTTGTAAAACTAAAAAATAATTAAAAGAAAAACAATGATATGAGATAGTGTGAAGGCACATAAGATCAAGGTTTTCAGTGTGGATCAGTTGGGTCACTCCTTAGATGAGGGTGTTGGTCTCAGAACTGTGCTGAATAATAAGTAAAAGCTGCTTCTCCTTGTTTAGATTTAGCCCTAGGCTCTACTCCCATGTGATCTTAGCGGTCTCACAGTGTTATGTTGATCCATTACAGCGGTCAGATACTTGGGGACAGCGCCGAGATTTATGAATAAGTTATTCAACTTCAGAAATCTATTCTATGTGATGTGAGCCGTCCCTTTAGTTTGGACCAGGACTAGGGCGGCCGAGTTTGAAGTTGAAGGTGCCTGATGTTGTAGTAAGTCCACAGCAGGAATCAGGAACCAAATCACATTGACTTGAGGTAAAAGCTTCGTATCAGTTTCTCCAAATAAAAGTCTGAGCACCATGACTTTAGCTGTACTTTTCATATCGTGTGTTCATTAATTTCTGAAGTGTGTATCTATTGTAATTAATTGGAATCACAATAGGTCATCCTACAAATTTGGCATTGTAGCTTTGAACCCAGGCTTTTACCAACTCCAACCATGTTGTTGCAATGGACAACACAGGTAGTGACTGACAGCACAGCCTACATGGAGAGGTATTTTTTTTTTTACCCTTCCAATGCTGTTTTGTGTTTGCAAACTTACACGTATCTTATGATATTACAACATTGATCAGGTAGACGTGTTGTTTCCCATACACAAAGTGAAGGTTTGTGGTAGAATTAAGTTGAGCCCTTTAAACCCCTAAGACATTATTTCAATGAAATGGGCTACTTGGAATTTGTGTCTGTTTCAGTGTCATAAAAGATGCTGTGAGAATGTTTGTGTTCCTTTTCTTCAGTGGTTTTGTTTTACTGTGTGTTTTAGGGTCAAATCAGGTGGAATAACAGAAAAAGACAAAAGAGAGGAATAGAAGTTTGACAGGTTTTTACTCAAGAAGGCACTCAGAATGTACATCAATAAGATATTTAGGATGTTGAACATGAACTGTGAACTGGAACACACTGAACGACAACAAGTATTGGAATTTTGGCCCAGTAGTTTTTCTTTTGGGGCTCTTTTTTTCTAAATCAGTCCAGCTGCTTTTTGGAACCCGGTTGAACTCAAACAAGCAGTTACACAGTCAAAACTCAGAAAAAATAAATAAATAAATAAATAAATAAATAAAAATCACACATACAACAATAAAAACAAAAAACAAAATGGAAAGCTGTAAAAACAAAAAAAAAGTCCAAACCATCTATTTTTATAGTGAGTTGGTCTGTGTTTTACCCCCATTACACAGGCGGCAGGGGATGCACTGAGCATGCTCAGATGTCTATGGAACGCATAAGGTCTATTCTATCAGCTCGTTTTGAATTTTCTCCTATTGAGCAAATGATTCATTTTTATGAATATTTAAAATAAATTATATATTCAGAATATTCACCACAGACACATTAGGGGTTAAAGGGTACCCAAAAAGTCTATCGCAAGGATAGACTTACAAAAAAACAACTCTTTAGAAGGCAGAATATAAGGCAATCAAAGGGAGGTGTTGCCTCCTTAGAGGTTAGAACCAAACTGAACTGTGAGTGTCAGCCTCCTCATGTCTCCTCCCAGCCTGGACAATCACCCTCAGCTGTGTTGGAACCTCAGGTGTATTCACTCACCTGATCAGCAGAACCTATTCTGTCACTGTGCTCTAACCACACCTTTTCCTTTGCCACAACATACATGTAAATGAATTACTCCTTCAAATATTCAGTAGTACTGCTTTTTTCTTTCCATTTGCAGGAAGCAGCCATTTACAAAAGCATATGGGTTGTTCTATATCTCTCAATAGAGAAACAGATGCTTCAAAAGCAACAGTGTAGTAAAAGGAAAACCTGAGACAAATTCTCTTTTGTCTTTGGTCAGATGGTAATTATGTGTTTGACTTCACTTTCTTTAAAGAAAAAGGCAAAACAACAACAGTACAAACGTTTCATGTTTCAAGTCATGTTTATTCCAGCGGATTTATTACATTTATAGCATTTTCTTATCTTCTGATAAGATATCACAGCGTATCCCAGCATGTCGCTGCCAGCTTCAACAGACCTGGTTTCCTTCTATAAAAGACTCTCATTTCCTCGGTTCTGCAGTATCTCGTGTCTACAGAGTGGCACCAACGCAACTTCTCAGTGCAATTAACAGCTGATAACAGATAATTAAAGCTGCCATTGTTTGTGTGAAACATCACTGCAAATTCACCCGAGCTCTTAGGAAACATTCGTGTTTCCTTATTTATCTGCAACAAACATTTGATGATTACATTTTTTTGGTTAGATGCAAAACTAATTCATACTTGCAGATAAAAATGTGTTTGCGTCTTTGTTTCCTGGTGCAAACGGTACTACAGCAGTACTTCAGGCACCAGCAGTACGGCGATATTTTGTCATGTTTTTCTTTTTTTTTTCTGTGCAGGAGTAACTGACAAAAAGATAATTGAGGTTCATGACTATGCCATAGTCCATTACACTTGCACTGATTTTTTTTTCCCATCACAGGGCTGTTTTTTGTTACATTAGTGTCTGAGGGTTTGAAGAAATGCACTATTTGTTCTCACTTTTGTTCATGCTGAATATTTAATTCCAAGCTGCTTTTGGGACAGAGGTTGGATGAACAAGTGTTACAAAGCTGATAGCACAGGTGACAGTGTGTTTCAGGCCTCCTCATTTATATTCAAATCAGCACTGCAGCTCATGAGAAAAGTGTTTGCTTTGCAGCAAATTTATAATCCTTCTGTGCTCCAACAATTCCCAAACTTCCCTGTCAAAGCCAAAAACAAACTGGAAAACAGAAGCACCCTCTGCATCTTTCATTTGCTGCAGCTAAACACACATCTGAGCATGCATTACATCCCATATGTTCACTTATACACAATAGTCATTCTATATAATTTATAAGGTCTTATGTGTAATGAAGCAGTAGAACTTTCCATTATAATGGAGTCGACACGCCTGCAGGCAGTCTGTCTGTACACACCCTCTGATGACTTCAACTCACTCCAACTCCCTGTTCTGTTTTTCAAGAGAAATAATTTATCAATCTGCAATAACTACGGCACAATTCTGGGTTAATGAGAAGTCAAATTGCAGTGTGAAACATGATAGCCTAAAGGACTCTTGACAAGTGGTTAGTTTTTAAAGGGGCTTAAAATAATGGCGCTCACATGTGTCCTATGACTAGCTGGGTTCCCATTACCCTCAGAAATGCGCAAAATGTAAATTGCGCAATAGAAAACTCATAATGGAAACATCGAAATGTCGCAAAAACTGTCAAAGATCGCAAAAAAGTTTTTACGCTCTCATGAGGTGGTTTTTGAGATGTGTTGACATAGAAGTATAGCGCAAAGTGTCATGGAAACATATTTTGCACATTTTCAGTAGTCATGGACGAGAGGTTCAGCATCATCACACAGTTCATGTAACGTTACCCGGGTCATTCGGAAATTCTGGATCCACAACTCGACAGAAGTCTTAAACATTTATCACCAGCCATGGATATTAAAAAAAAACGGCAATTACAAAAGTTACATTTATGTGTATTTAAGTATTGCAAAATCAGGAGCAAGAGGTGAATGAATGAATTGTGACCAAGGAAAACAGACCAGGTGTTGATCAGTGTCTCATTTCATGCCAAATTCCAATTGTTTCTTCCTATTGATGGTCAGAATATATTTCTGACACTGTCAGAATTTTGATCCAGACTGTCTTTGATCGATGCAAGATCATGATAATGGATGTCTTTAAACATCTCTAACTGTGCAATGTAGGACCACAAACAAGGAGACAGTTGGGGACAAATATGGTGAAATAACAATTTCAGTACAGACCACAATATTTGATACACATGTGACACAACTACCACATGTCCTGTATCAAACAAAAGTAAATACTGTGTTGTTCGTTAAAGACATAGTCACAATGAATATACTTTAGGTTGTAATTTGAACTTTATGAGTAAGAGTGGTCTCCTGATTTATTTTTCAATCAATTTTATATTAATTATAAAACTAAGGCTTGGTTAGCTGAATTAATTTGATATATTACCCAACTGAAGTGACAAATGTATGAGTTATTTAGCGCTTATCTACATATTGTAGCCCTATTCTATCATTTAGATATCAGAGCATGTAATTTTTAATATTAAAAAAAAAAATTACGATTTTCTAATAAAGCTATGATTCAGTATGTTATTTGAGAAAATTCTTGTTTTCTGATTGTACAGGTCCGGTGTGTAAGATTGAAAGGAATTTACAGGATTTACATGAATAGAGAAGGAAATCATAATTTAAGCATTTTAATTAGTGTAGAATGTGGAAAAAAAAAAGTGTTTTCATTACCTCGTAATATGCTGTTTAAATCTACAGAGGCAGTGCTTCCTCTTCCATGGGGTCTGCCATGTTTGTTCAGTAGCTCAAAACCTTTTCTCATATTTTTCCCATTTTATAGCAGTGGCATCCAGTTTTCAAGTGAAATCCTGATGCATACTATATTTGAGTGTGGTCCATAAATATTGTCCCCTAAATTAAAAAGTCCAGAATGGACTCAGTGGCCCTTCAGCAGGAAGGTGAGGCGAAGGCAGAGCAGTGAAATCTGCAACTCTACTGATGGATATGAGTAAAAAACACACTCTGAAACCTTTTAAGAGTGAGTTTTTTTTTTTTTTTTAAATCTCACTTTCAATTTTTCAGACTGACTTTTTATTTCATGCTGTCACTTTTCATTACACTGAACTGTCCCGTCACAGCTTGCTCAGCTTCTTGTGTTTCATATTAAACACTCTGGTTGGCTGCCTGCTGAATTAACCAGAATCTCCATGCATTCATTATGTGTTGTTCAAGCTAAAATTCCAGCATCATAAATTTTACATCACATTTCATCTGACGATTTAAATGAACGTAACAGGGCAGTTAAAAGTGTCCAAAAACACCCCTTGTCACATGCTCAGAAATGGATGTTGATTGATGATTTTGTGTATAAAAACTGATCTTTTTTTTCCTTTAGGGTCTACAACCAAAACACGCTCCAACCTGAATCATCAAATGTGATGTTTGTCTTTATCCTTGTTTCCTAAATCAGCACCTTTGCCCAAAGGAGAAGTGAGACACAATACCAAATATCTGTGACAGGTGAAGTACAGCAAAATATTACAGACCACATTATTGTTGCATTTAAGCTGTGATAATGAGATAGTAACTACTGGCGGGGTATATGCAAGTTTGACCTTGGTTGGCCATGGTTATGGTCGTCCTCTTGGCTCCAGGAACAACACATTATCAGTAATGGACACAAAATCAAATTTTATTCTAAATCTTTTTTTGGCAGATGACACCTCCCTCATCACTGTCTAAAGCAGTGTGGATGCTGCTAAACAAAGTCAATCAGCTCTCTAATTCATTGTGGATGATTTGCACATGCTAATGTGAAATATATGTTGGGAGTCTGTTTTGTCAAGATGGTGGAAAGATGCCAAACTCTGTCACCACCTCGGGGTCTTCAAAGGGAGGCCAGAGGCTGTTCTGTTTGAGATAAGTCCTATGTGGCTCAGTTCCCTGAACCAACTCCTAATTTATGAAAACAGTTGGTTTCATTATAATCAGACAACCTCTGTGATGATCTTTAACATCGTATACATCCTATCAGTAGACTAACACATTGTAATGTCATCATGATGTGTTGCAACAGGTGGTGTCTATTTATGGCAGCTCTGTCGTCTGTTGTGTAGCTAACAATGCACATTTGTATCCTGTTTCCTCTTGTAAAATCTTCAAAAGCTAAGTTATAAATACCAAAACTCACTGAACATGTCACTAACCTCTACCCACTTCTGCTCTGCTATACCACAACACTAACTGTTGGAAACAGAAGAACACTGGGTGACAATGGAAAACAGATAACACTGGCCTACTGTATTTTAAGATAGTCAGCCACAAGTTAGGTATCATTTTTATTAGTAATGATGAAACTGCTTATCGTTTTTGGTTATGTTTCTGTGGCCACAATAGGATGATCTCCACGTTGAGGTTTGACATCATAAAAATCCTAAATCTCACTCGAGTTCTTCGGTGCCTCCTTTCTGCTCCTCTGCAGCGCTGTATTATTAGCTTAGGAATTCAGTCATCCATGCAACAGGAAAACACAGACTCTGACACAAACTTAACTTAGAAACACAAGAAAAATATTTCACTTCAAACTTGTAAAATGTCTGGAAATTTCATTTGAAATAATAGTAGAATGTGGATTATATCAAAGTGGGAAGGATCCACAAAAACCTGAGTGGAAATAAATAAAGTGTAAGAAAACCTAGGCCATAATAATTAAAGCTACAAATCACCAGGCTAACAATCCAACAGTTAAATATATTTAAATATAGTCTAATATACTTAAAGGTCAGTTGCACATGATGTATAGTATTTTATATGTGGAGAAGAAGAAGGCACACCTCCAGGTGCGAGACAAACCCATTTAGGAGAACCAATAGATCTGGGTGAATGGGTGCTGCATTTGCAGTTTTTGCTTTTCCAAATCCATTGCAATTTAATTGATCTGATGAGATTTGAGACTATATATCCTCCTTGTCTGTTTTTAGGCTGCATAAAATCTACCTCTGTACATTTTCAGACAAGTGGGTGGGTTAAATATATGATTGACAGCTGTAATTACCAATCACTAGTCAAATTCTGTCAGATGTTTCTGAATGTGACTCTACTGCTTTACTTTGTGTCTCAACATAGAAAAGTGGCTTACCTTTTTCAAAATGGCATTAAGCGACATTAGATCATCCTTGTTTATACAGCATTTAGTTTTTTGGGACTGAGAGGAGAGAGCTGCAGAAAAAGATTCAAGCATTTTTTCCCCCCTTGATTTTAAATGTGCAATTTTTGCAATAAATGATGGAGGGTACCCATACCTAGTACAAACCAAATGTCTGTAACTTAGCAAAAAATGTAAATGACAATATTAAAATTTTCTATATGTTCAGTGTCTAAAAAATAAATGAATAACAAAAAGAGAAAAAAAAAACAAAAACAGTGGAAGCAAGATAGAAGATCATACTTTTACTCTGGGGGTCCAGGGTTCAAGTCCCTGTTTCATAAATGAGACCCTAGAGTCAAAGGCTATTATGGCTTTGAATGTAAAACTGAGTTATGATTGCGAGGTACTCAATAGATGTCTTCAATAAGAGTACGTAAGCAGCTCGCGTAAACATCCTCAACAGGACTAAAACAGATGGTTCAGGCCAAACTGAATAAACACACATAACTGAATCATAATTGAATAAAAGCTTACTTTGCTGTTTGGTGAAGGCAAAACTTTTGAGATAACACAAAAGCACGGTAGATCTTTATTTGTTTTCTGTAATTTAAATATTACCCTTAACACTCTGTTGCGCTTGCTTTTGATATTACACTATATTATTATCTCCAAATGTTTCCTGAGGCAACAAGTTAAAGCTGTAGAAAAACGCTTCAACAGCACATTTAAAACCATTTTCTGAACAGGCTACAGCTTAATTATGAGTCATACTGCATGGCTTTAAAAGAGACAAGCCATGTTCACAAACACATCAGCTAACATAACGCACAGGGGGAAGACTCTGAGACAGATGGACAAACAGACGGATGGACACAGTGCATCTCAGCATTCCGAGCTCGCCGTCTCCGCCATTAGAGTCAGACCGACCAAACTTGCGTTCCCTGCAGTGCGGCACTGAAGGGTACACTCACCGACATGCTTTTGCAACTTTTTCCCATTTCTCCCCCCATGAAAAGCTCCCACAGGCCGTATCCTAATACTGTGTTGTGGCTTTTATCCCTGCGCCCCCCCACCACCGCTCTCCCATTGCCATTCTGTGGACGCCGACCTCCTCCCTCTTCCGGCTGCTTTTTACTGTGAAATGGAGCCCTTCTCAATCACACAGCGCTGTTGGCCTGCTCTTTATTTCACTCGTCTTTTTTTTTTTTTTTTGTGCTGCCTCTCTTTCTCTCTGGCTGGGAGCTTATCTGAGAGGCTCAGCTGCTGGTCGACTGTCCACAGAGAACCCCAGGCCACAACAACAACCACAAGATGAAAAAAAAAAAAAGCAAAACAAATACAGCTACACTTTAGCGTTGCTGTATTTATGTACTGAAACACTTCAACAATTTACCAAAACCTCAGCGAGAAATGTGCAGATCTAATTTTTAATGAAAAACTTGGCAATAGAACAGAAATAACCCAAAGCTTTATAGAGTTTGTGTTAGTATCCTACATATCCAAACCCATCCCTACATTTTGTGAACTAAAGTGCTGTAGAAACTCTTGAATATTAAGTTTGTTTGTATTTATTTAACTGTATTGAACTCGTCCTATAGGGACAGACTACAACACCAGGGTCTCCTAGTGGGGAAAAGTTGTTTTGGTGAAAAATTTACAGGTGGCAAAGCAAGTCAAGAAAATTACCAACTGGTATTTCTGAAATAAAAACAACTTTAAGAAATATCTCTATCCCTATACTATACTAAACCAGTACACATGCTTGGACAGATCACTGTTAATGGAAGACACTGGATAATTAATATTGGACAAAACAGATACATAGGCTTTAATTTGTCATAAAGTTGAGCAGCAACAATAGGTTATAAAGTTATGTGTCGGGTTGTTAAAGTATGTTCTTTTACCACAACACTGGTATGTGTGTCCATTCTGATCTTGATCTACTGCTGGTACACCACTGACCTGTACAGCTATATGCAGAATATTTGATGTTGCATGTTCAGGACATGATGCAACAATATGCATACATGTGTGAGTGCATTTGTTTTATAATCGCTTTGTTTTACCTGTCCATTTTCTTGACCTAAAAGTCCTTTTATGTGTGGATAAGAGGCCCAAACATAAAATACCCATTTTGTAAAGTATCTGCATTAGTGTAGATAGAACACTAATCCCCGCTAAAGAAAAACACCATATATGGAAGACAACATGTAAGGTGCCTTCAGTTGACAGAACAGTCCCTGTTTCGTGTCTAAAATAAAGGTTAATTTCATGGTCTTTAAGCTGTTTTTAACCCTACGTTAGTCACCTGGGGTGTTTCGACACCCCAACTTTTTTAAATTGCTCATAATTTCCAAATTA
>JAPQRQ010000003.1:21746458-21768586 GCA_037367365.1 Apogon talboti | reverse complement strand
TCCAATATAAGCAATTATTTAATTAAAAAAAGCCAAAATTCAAAAACCTGTGGGGCTCCTGGGTCTGAGGAGGTTAAACATGTTTTGAGGACAAATTCAGTCAGTGATGGTGTGGATATTCACTTATAGTGCAAATTTTAATACTTCCAAAGCTTGAAATTTCAAAAGATGAGAATGATGACATGCATGATTGCATATAGTGAAGAGAATTCTTCTATCTTTCAGGTGTTATCTATAAATATTGAGGCTTGACATCATAACAGGAGAATAATGTCAGAGGTAAAATCGAGTAAAAACAAACTTTACTTATCTCATAAGAATGCGCCGCATGACACACAGATGTTGAAGGGTTAATTTCCAAATCACTGGCAGTCCAGAGGTGATACCGGATGAAACTAGTCTCTAGTCATTAGTGTGAATAGGGCTTTAGATTTATCTTATTAAAATAAAAACACTTTGAGAAAAACACGCTCAACCAGAATATTTTTGTCCTCTTGGAATAAAATAGAACTAATTTCCCTGAAACAAGGCTTTTTTTTCACTTTGTTGAAATTCATTTATCTGTCAGTGCAGACACAGTGCGGAACCTTGCGTGAATGCAGCAGCGGGATCTATGTAAATTATCTTGAACTTCTACATTCAAAGATACCTGGCCTTTCTGCCAAGAAAGTAAAGCTACGCTTCAAAGCTGGTGTTTCATACTGGAGTTAATTGGGATCGTGTAGGTCACCATGTGCTATTGATGGCCAAATGAATTCAGGTGTATGTAGTCTGGCTGTGCCTCTAAACTCCCCGGAAAGCTACTTCTTGGTTCTTATTTCTTAAATCCTCCCTCACTTCTGATTCAAAGTGTTATTATGATTAGCAAAGGTGCAGTGTTTAGTCGAGGTTAGGTGAACCTGGACATGTTATCTCTGTTGTACTTGTTTTGCATTTCAGCCAAAATATAAAAGCACAAAGTCTTTTTTCTTTCATACAGTTTTTACTATTTTTTTTTTTTTACTGTTTATCTATGAGGGGAATTTTATGGACGCTTTTTTGCTGTTTTGCACACACTCAGATGTAGAGCCAAGAGAAAATGTGTGTACACTGAATTTGAGATGAGTACATAAAATTGAATGAAACTGTGCAATCTCAGTGTGTGGGTGTATAATATACAGTGATGGGAATGTTGCCATGACCAGCAAAACAAAGCAGACTGACAGAGCTCATCAGACAGAGTATTCTCTGTGTTGTTGCCATGTTATACCCAGAGGCCCCTCGTGGCAAAGCAAATTGATGATGAATGTGATCGAATTCGGCAGCATGTCGTAAAAGGCTGGAAAAAAAAAAACAAAAAACAAAAAAAACACAACTTACTGTTGACTCGTTGTACTCCGATCAGGTTTAAAAGCTTTCTCCCTTTTTTTGTTACAGCGTATTCTGGTTTGTGAAAGACAGATCAGAGTTCAGATGTGTTTCAGCTCAATATGAAGGAAACCGGAGAAGCACAGGTGGACAGTAAGTCAATCAAAAAAAAAAAAAAAAAAAAAATCTACAGCAAGGTCATTTACTGAGGTTTTCAGTTCCGTTTGTGTAAAAATTGTATTTATATAACCCAGTATCACAAATCACAGGTTCATCTCAGAGGGCTTCATCATCTGTTCAATTCATTTTGCATTCTGAATGTACATAATAATAATGGATTAGATTTCTATAGCGTTTTTCAAGGCATCATTCACTCACATTCACACTCATGTGGTGGTAAACTCTGTTTGTAGCTGGGGGTGGCTGCCAATTCATGTCAACATTCATATGCATTCATACACCAGAGTGAGTCACACTGGAGGTAAAGTGAAGTCTCGCCCAAGGACACAACGGCACATGACTAGGACAGATCAGGATTCGAACCACCAACCCGCCATACTGTACATAGTGTAAATACGCCGACAAAAACAGTCCCATCTGCCATTTTTCTACAGCAGAACAAAGAACATAAAAAAACTTAGACGCCTTCATTTTTCCATTCTAAGAAAACTTACTGAAAACCCCAACAAACAAAGCAAATAAGGGACGACTAGCCACTGCTTTAGAGGATGTCCACTTTTAAAGGTAGGTATTATAAAATATCACACCCCAACACACTGATGCTTCATATTCACATCTCTGTACACTGTATTAAGACAAACCCTGGTGTCATTATATATACCAGGATACATTTATATCCAATATTCTATAGGTTTTTATTTTCTAATTACATATTTTTGGAATCATGAAGGGGAGAAAACTCTTTTTGGGGTTTGATTCTGGGTTGTTTTAACAAATACAGCTGTATCCTTTATAATGTTAAATATGAAGTTATGTATAATGACCTCCAGCCTCACCATACACCTATTCAGGCACAGTAAGTATTGATTTTTTTTTTTCAATGTAATTTATTGTCTTGTTCTTAAACTTTTTTTTTTTTTTTGCATAAACTGGAAATAACTAACAAAGAATATACTGCCTGTAAATAGACTGAGTAGGAGTATATATTTGTTCTAAATATTGTATTAATTTTTTAATAATGTCTTTGTTTTATTCAAAAAACCAATAACACACAGCCTAAACCCAGTAGAAACCTAGTTTTACTGTTAATATTGTAACTGTAGTTGTGAGGTCAATGGTGAGAATTCCCATTTTGCTAAAAAAAAAAAAAAAAATACACTGAAAAGCTTTGATTACATTTTTCACTAAACTTGATTTGTTGGCACAGACACACAACCATGAACCCGTGAGTCTCTGTTAACTTTCTGCTTCCTAAAAGTTTTTTTTTTTTTTTTTAACCTCAGTCAACATCTATAAATGAATCAATCCAATCTTTAAAACTTCGGGCACTAGTTAAATTAACATTCTCACCTTAAAGTGTCAGTAAAGGGTGTTAAAATGTATTGGAAAACGACGTCGCCAACGCCCACACGAGCTGCTCTCGTCAAAAGGATTTTTATGTGACAGTCAGGGTCAGGGACAAATCTACCCGAATAAATTAATCACCGAAAAAAAAGGTCAACCTGTTGAATGAGAACATAAATAAGAGGATATGAGGGGCGAGGAGGAAATCCCCTGTAAGATTAAGTGCCATGATCACCTTTTCATTGGTGTGCATTACCTGAAAATAAGCCTCTGTGCAGATCTGAGGGCAGATGAGGGATTAGCGTCTATATAATAAAGAGGCCCGCATGGTTCTGAGCGACCCTGAGTACGCGCTGTTTAAAGGTGAAGAGTAATTTCGGCGTTATTGCCAACGGTCACTCCTCCTGCGCCGTGATTAGTATGCCTCGTCGGAGTTTTTCTGAAGTGGAAATGGGGAGACGGGAAAAGACTCTCTGGCTGAACCACTGTACCAGTAGTCATCACGGCGAGCGTGCGACCTTCTGTTGTCTCCTTTTGGATTAATCTCACCTGGGACTGCATGGTTCATAAACAAACACAAAACAATTTCCTGAGTAAATTACCAGCAACAGGCACCACGGAGATTGGAGAGTGAATATGTGAGGCTGCTTTTAATCCATAACTCCATGTGCACATGTCTAAAGTTTGAGTCTCTAATCTGGTTTCCATATTGTGAGTTACGTTTTCACTGTAATTGTGACATCTCCACTATTTTAAGCCATTTTTAAAAATTTTTATAATATTTTATTTTTGATTTTTTTTACAGGACAACAATACAGTTACATACTTACAAAGCAAGACGACCTCACCAACCCACAACAACAGGACCAGAGACAACAGACAGACACCCAGACAAAAAAAGAAAAAAAATAAATAAATAACAAAACAAAAAAATAGACAGATACGCTGACAGAGAAAAGACACAAACAAAAACAACCAAAAAAAACAAGAAAACAGAGAAACATATGAGCCGTATGGGACATAGAGAGACATTTAAGCCATTTTTTCTAGTGTATTGTATCAAAGAGGACAAATGGAGCTCATGAAAAAACAATCATCTAACGTGTACCAGTATTTAGCCTGATAATTGTTTGTATGAGAAAAAGTACCCCACACAATAAGAAACATTGGACATGTGTTGAATAAAACCTGTAAAACACTGGATTAGTTCAGTAAACCCCATAATGTCTGTGCTTAACATGACTCCCCTGTGCAAAGGAAGGTCACACAAACTACTAAATACTTCAATCTTGTCTTTAATGCTGTCCTTGTTACAGAGACTGAGAAATGTGTATATACAATATACTTTATCATTATACTCTTGCTAAAGTAACAACCCTATGTGTGGCCTAAAACTTTTGCACATTTCCATAGTGAGACAGCACTTGTCCTCTGCTATTGTACAGTATTTGTGATGATCTGTGTGTAGCAATTTGCACTTTAAGATAGCTTTTGCAACATTGTTTATTTGCATAGACAGGGTGGATTTTGTGCAACATGTATGTACAGTATATTCTCTAATTTACATCTATGCAAATGATGATGTGAATGCCATGCAGCTCAGTTAGCAGTGACCTCCACCCTATGTGATATTTTTGACTCCTTCAGCTCCTCCTCCATAATACAATAACAATGCAATATTTATTCAATATTTATCCAAAATAAATGCACTATTTTCATTTGACCTAGTTCATACGTATACATACTGTTTTACATAGATATACATTCTGGTTTTTTTTAGGAAATACATACTGTTAATACTGTAAATTGCACTTATTCATATTTTATCCAGTTTTATTTTTTATTCTACTAAGCTCTATTCTTACTTTACTTTGTTGAATTGTCATTTTTTAAATTAGATTTTCTTATCTTATTTTTTTAGTTTTTGTAATTTTATATTCGCTTTATTCCTCTTACTTTCATTATACACTCAATGAAAATAAAGACTATTCTATTCTATTCTATTCTATTCTATTCTATTCTATTCTATTCTATCCTTTTGTGGTTCTGGTCCTGACAAAAGCTTATTTAAAGATTTAAAGCTGATAATAGTATATCTCCCATTCACACAAAGTCAACCTTGTCAGTCAGCATATATTTAATCAACCTTAACTGTACATCATACACATTATATGACTTAACACATATCCATACAAGTTACTTTACTCTTCACAGGAGTTCTTTATCATTCTCAAGTATGTGCAGCTGTACTTTCAGACTCTTTCATTATGTTAGAATTCACACATTTCATGCCTTTCAATCTTCTAATACTTCATAATGCATCCTGGTATCTGACCTAATTTAATGGAGATCATTTAACTCTCATATTATCTTGCATCTACGTCTTATCTAAATAGGCTCTAGTTTTTCCACATTGCAATACCCAGAAACCCTTTCCCTGTAAAATGTGAGTCGCCTGAGCCGCATGACGAAGCTGCAGAATGACAAGAAGATGATACGGCAGCTGACAGAAAGATTTACACACCTGATAGTGATCAAAGTCTACACTTACAAAGGATTTATTGATGAAAATCTATTTTGGCATGGCAGCCAAGGAAAAGATAAAACAATCGGTTATTGTCATTTTTTCTCTACATTGTCTCTTTTCATTAGAGCATACTTACACGCACCACATTTCATCTGACAGTTTTGTCTATTTTTAGGGAGGCCTATGCATTATAAATCAATTTACCTGCACTGGAAATTAACTTTCTCTTTGAAGACTTCCTATGAGTTCTTGTGTGGGGAAGATAAAGTTCGAGATATTAAAAAAGTGAAGAAGTGGTAGTTTATTGGTTCACCTTTTCCAACTGATATGAGAGGAAAAGCTTTGCAGGGAAAGACCTGACAACGGGTTATTTCAGCAGCCCACTTTGTATTTCCTAACATGACTGACATTTGACTAGATGAAGAGAGGAAGAAGGGGTTTGAAACTGTTGCAAGGGAGCTTTTTAATATTAAAAAGTGCACTAGGGCTCAGTTTGTTTATCCTCCTGCATGTTTCATCTAAGGCTATGTTCAGACTGCAGGCAGATGCGGCTCAAATCCAATTTTTTTGCCCATATGTGACCTGTATCTGATCTGTTAAAGACAGTTAGAACGGCATAAATCCCATTTTTTCAACTCCGACCCAGGCCACTTTCATATGTGATCCTAAGTCCGATACGTATCTGATATTTTCCAAGGCGATTTCAGTCTGAACAGCCAGGTCGCATTTATCCGACCTTTACGTCATTGAAATGCGATAAATGTCACAATCCTGCTTCCCAGGAGGAACAGCGGCGGGAAAAACATATGTACACTCATGGCCAAAAGTTTTGGGAATGACACAAGTTTTGTTTTTGCAAAATTTGGTGCCAATGTTTCTGGGGTACACTGAAGAACAATTAGGAGCATTATATAGGTTTCAGATAAATTTAGTGACAAATAAATTACATTTAAGCAAACAATCCATTTGTGTGGAAAGCCTTTGGCCACGAATGTACTTCCGTAAACACAGTACGTGCCTGTGTGGTCACGTATTACGTCATGACCTCGTTTGTGCATGCAGGTCACTTCAGGGTCACACTCAGTTCATACTGAAAACTGATAGAAGTCACATTTAATGTGTAATATGAACGAGCACGGAAAAAAATCAGATTTCATCAAAAAATCTGAATTGTGCATTAATACCTGCTGTCTGAACGTAGCCTTAGTCTTTGTAGTCCCCTTCTGGTAAGAGATGTGAAATAAGTAGAAGATTAAAGGTGAACTGTACACTGAATCAATGCTGCAGACCTCTATGTGACAGACCAGATATGTCCAGCACTATTCTATTATTTTCTGTCCCTTATTGTAGAAAGAACAGTTGAGAAAACAGCCTGACCACATCATTTAGTAGGTGTATGCTTTCAATCACCGGGTCAATCTTTGGTTCAATCCAAGTGTCCACACGCTTGGCAATCATGGACCTTGAGGTATGTTCCCGTTAAGTCTGTGGAGGCTTAGGGCTGTCCCACTGTCAAATTATTAAGTGCAGGGAAGCTCCTGTGCAGACATATTGAGCCTTTTATGTCTAAATCTGTCTTTCTGAAGACATCAGCAGTGTTCAGAATCACATAGTTCTGCCATTCGCAAACATAAATTCTGGATCAAAAAAGGCAGAGTCACCAATTAAGACAGTAAAACATATAAAAATACTGTGATATGTGAATTAAATTTACAATAAAACACTACATTAACAAGGCTAATAGACCAATTAACACAGTAAAACACATAAAAATACTGTGATATGTGAATTAAATTTGCAACAAAATATTACATTAACAAGGATAAGTTTAGTTAATAGCGTTTCTTTTTATCAGACAAATTTTTTGGTTGCAAAGGTATCAGACAAAAAAAAGTTTGATAAAAAGAAACACTATCAACTGGTAAAAAGAAGACAAAATGAACGTAATTGAAGTACTATAAGGATAAGTTAAGAAGACACATGGAACTGAATGAATGAACACATATACTGTAGTATGCTACACACCTTGTTAATCAACCTATTGTTAGAATTCTTCTCATAATTTCTGTTTAAATACACCGTTATGGCCAAACTACTAGTATCAGTCTCTTAAATGTTTTGGCTGTAAAGAAAGTAAAAAGAGGGTAAAATGAAAAGTCCCAAATCCCTAAAGCTCACTGACTTACCAGGTAACATCATCCAACTCTGTGATGGTTTAGTGATTAGGCTTTGGAGATTGGAACTGGGTCTTTACCTCAGCTTCTGCATCAAGAACAGCTGTTAAATGGACCTTTGGTGTTTTCTGAAATACAGCTCAACCACAGGATAAAGGAAACACTATGACACCCTACAAATATACAAACCTGTCCTTAATCCCCTGGATGTAGCCTCCAAGTGTCATGCACTAAAACGACATCCATCCACTAATGCTGGCTGACAGTCAGCCCTAACACTTCATCAAACAGACATTAGCAGCAGTGCATGGAGGAAGGCACGGGCACCTTCTTTGCAGCTTTTTGTTTCCATCCAGTGCTTATTTTATGCATCATAAAAAAGTGTAGCAAGCTAAAAATTTTGCATCATGCATCTCTTCCCAATATACAAACTTTAAAAGTTAACCCACTATTGTCTGCCTTTATATTTAATGATGTCTTTGGGAAATATTTGTCAGTCATGCAAACTTTTGCATTTGCACTTTTCCACTTTTTCCCTGGTGTCATTATGCCATTCTAAGTGAAAATGTTGCAAATGTGTAGTTCTGCAACTTATTAACATGTCTAATCCTAGTGTTTAAGAATCAGATATATGTAAGTTAAGTTTTTCTACAATTTTTTACAGTTTTGTGTGTGTTTTACATACACTGCATTGTGTTGTTTTTTGTTTGTTTGTTTCTTTGTGCCTTCCCTCAGTAGAATACAATGCTTACTGGCCCACATGTGTTTGACTGAAGCCCTGGTTTGACCAACAGGAAGTAGTCTACTGGAATAAGCATCCTATTGAGCATCTATAAACACCAGCATCAACCCCTTCCAGTGTGACTATCCTGCGAAGTAATATATTCTCAGTCTGAAACAACAGTTTTACCACAAACTGCAACTTTTTCACATGTAAAAATGTCTTTTTTTAATTTAAAAACACCATATGTGGAAACGATGGTGTAATAAAAACAGTATGAGTTTCACCATTGACTGCAAATGATTTATTTATTTATTTACTTTTTCCTGGAAACAGGGTCCTGTGACGAACAACCGTAAGTGGTGGGACTTTTCTATTTCAGTCAGCATTCCAATACATACATGCTACTGTTCCATCCACTTTACAGTGAGAAACAGTAACTTCTAATCTATCAACTACAAGCAGAAAATGGCAGGTTTTGACAAAACTTTGGCTCAGGTCTGTTTGGTTTTCTGTGTTTTCTGAAGTGAGGATTTAGACGTTTTAATTCCAGGGCTCAACACATATGCAAATGTTCCACTAAAAGTATTTCCCAACATTATTTTCCAAAGGCACCGTTGCGGCATCTTAGGCTTAGCTTTAAATAAATACAAACAAATAGGATTTCTGTTCCTCCTCTGATTATGGCTTCATCAGACTAAAGCGTGGTGATGCAACTTAAGCCCTCCACAGGCTACATGTGGTCTGGATGTAGTTTTTACACAATCCTGCCTGAAAGTTTCCTTGGACTGAACTTACTAGAGGGAGAGTTTACTTCTGTCAATAACAGCCAAGCAAATAATTAGACAGTAAAAAGTACCCACAGTGTAACCCAGTTGTACTGTTGGTGCCATATGTCTCTGTCTCAGCGTCCTTCACAGATGCACCTCCACCTAAGAGTTGTGACTGATTTCCATGTTTACAAAATGGTACGATCAAGGTGAACGCGCTGCCTCGCTTTGGTCGATGAAGCAGCCTCGCCGAAAAACAAACACAACAAGGCTGGAGTATCTCTTTCATATGCTCTCTCAAAACAAATTGCGTCCAAGATGAGACATAAAATACCCAAACTCAGGACTTGTTAATTCCAAGCCTTGAACTGACAGACTGAACTGCCTACATGTCAGCTGTGCACTGAGGCATAGAGAGCGCGTTCATTTGTACAGACGAGCCCTCGGTCGGCCGTTATCAGCAGGATGAGCAGCTGCAGCACTTCATTTAGATTCTGCCATGAATTTATTTTTAAAGACAAATTCCAGGCACCCTGGTTGTGTTTATAGTCGTTTCAGCTGTGATGATGACATTTCAAGAAATGACTGAGGTGTCTCCAAGAGATGAGATCATGACTGGCGTAAACAGTTTTCCAGGGATTTTCGCTGTCATTATTCACAGATTTTTATCAAGAACGGCCCTCTTGAGGAAATTGCTCTGCAGGAAAAGATGCCCGGACATGACAAATACATATTTATGTGCATAGAATATACGTATGTGTGCGTGCTGCATTGTGCATAAATCAACATCATCTAAGAGACAGTTAGTGTGGACATGAGCTAATCCTGTATTCTGCATCGTCCGTGGGAGCAGGTGACCGTTTCCATGGTTTGGTTTATTGTCTTTGTGTGGTAATTGGATCGATTTGCATTGCAGCACCAACTCCTTCACATGTCAGTAATTTGTGGGAGTGCTCCATTTGTCAAATGTCCCCAAACAAAATTTGCAAATCTACCGTATGTGAGATTTAAAAGAGGACGAGATGGAAGACGAATTTGTTTGAAACATGTTTGTAATGTAATTATGCCCCACTCTGTGATGTGGATAATTGTGCAGCTAGGCTCACGTTATTTAAATTGAAATAAGTGAAGGAGTAAAAGTAGAAGTAGAAGTAGAAGTAATAATCTAAATAAATAAATCACTGTAGTCTCTGCTGTGAAATAAGGGAATAATTTGAGGATATATGCTATTAATAAGTTTAAAGAAACAATGCTGTAATATTTCAGTGTGAGGTGAAAAGTAAGTTATTCTAACATTGTCCTAGTTATGGCTCAAAAATAGTGGTAATAAATTAGAAATACTGTTTCAGAGTCATAATGCTTAATGTGCAGCTCTAACTTTAGAGAGAAGTCCCGGTTTTTCCTTCCGTGATCTAATAAAGGAATAGAAAATGGGCTGAATGACAGTAGACAGCACTGCTCCTGATTCATAAGCCATACGTTTGAATTCTGAAAGAGCAATGTGACACTGGCTGCCTTTTAGAAAAGTTCCTTCCACACATTCAGAACCTGCATTAACTCTTTAACGTCCTGCTCACAATGTCCTTTTCAGTTCACATCCTTTCAATAAGTTGACATTGAGAAACAGACGGTATAAGTGAATTACATATACAGTGTGTCATGTCTTATTCTTTGATACATGTTTCAGGTCATACATGCACTGGTCACCGTGGATCTTATTAATGTTAATGGTTTAAGCGGTTACTTTGTTGGAGACAGAAATCTTTATCCATCCATCCACTTACCTGAGTCTTGGTCAAGGGCAAAGCTTTTGTCGTATCTGCTGCTGTTTTCTTCCATTATGCACCTCCTCACCTCATAACTGTTACTGTATTGATTATGGCTACTATTGTATATAGGTTTGATTCGTATCACATACTTATTCTTATTCTGTTTACATATTTGTTTAGGGTTTTGTTTTTTTTTTTGCTTTTTTTGTTAATTGCGTGGCATTTAATAGGTGCAAGAGAAATAGTATCTCAGTTCTCTACATGTCCTGTGCATCTTGTGATTTGACAATGAAAATAAATAAATAAATGAATGAATTAATAAATTAATTAAAAATGCCCTGGGTTCTCCTCTCATGTGGACCTCGTCCTGACCAGATCCCAAAACCACCTCAATTCACTCCTCTCAATGTGAAAGAGCAGCGACCTACCAACACTGTGGACTGAACAATCCTACACCAGACCCCATGCATGGGACCCGAAACCCTTTTTTTTTACTTGCTGACCCTGAAACAATGACCCTGACTTTAGCTCCTCTGCAGTGCTGGAGTATGGCCAAGAGGTGACTGTCATGTGAAAACGAGTCCGTAGGTCAACTTTGAGCAGACTACAAATCAGCTGTGTAGATATTGTACATCCTGAAGAAAAGTATGTCCAGGTACTAGACAAGGCCAGCAGCTGAAGGGACTGACATTGAAGGAACAGAAATTAGTTATTTCTTTTCAGGAAGAGAGAACACAGAATTGCCTTTGTGTGTGAAGGTCAGACTCAGGGAGCAGCAATTATTGATTATTGTGCAGAGATGAGGTCAAGTAGGAGGCTAAAGGATAAAAGAACCTTTGCAACCTTACAACAGCAAAAGAGGACTGTATTTTATAGAAAAAGTCAAGTTAACTCAAATTAATTGCTCCTTATGTAATCCCAGCCTCTGCATCTTATGTTGTCTTCACGTGCTATCGGGAAGACGATCCTTTCCATTACTGAATACCAAAGGACAAGTGTGTTGTGTTCAAGTGCTTTTGTTCTTGTAGCAAAATGGAAAAATGACTGACACAATTTATCATGACATGCCAGTTGGGTAAAATGGTTTTGGCTGTGTTAATTAATCTTCTACAGCATTTTTATTTATTTTTTGCTGTTGTAATTTTGTTTTTGCATATTTATATGTCATAAATGTGCAAAATCATCACCTAACAGCAGCAGAACATTAATAAAACCATTTTCTATCTTTCTCAATGAATCCCTTGTTGCTCTCCCTGTTGAAAATTTCAAAGGTTATTTCATGTATATCAACAGCACGTGTATCGACATTTTTTCCCAGTCCTTCAGTAGAAAATACGACTCAAGGGGTTGTTCATGTGCAATTATGGAGTTCGTAACTAGTATTTACCATAATTCCCATAGCATGTGAAGGCAGGATTAGCCATCCTAATATACACCCAGTACCTAGCATTAGCATTAGCATAATATAGCACCCACATATACCTGTTTTTAATGGGAAACAGGGCACTGGTGAACTGTTTTCTCCATAAACTCAACACAGTTAATCTCCAACTGTGAATCAAACCTGGAGCCTTCTATCTGTGAGGTGGAGGTGCTTATCAGTATTAGGCATAATTTGCCATATTTCTACTTAAAACCATTCCAAAATTGTATAAAATTAGCATCTCTGTCTGAAAAAATAACATTTCAGACTTCATCTACAAGAAGCTTCAACTTGAATAAAAAAGACTCTGATTAAAGTAAATGTTCTTTATTTCTTAATTTATTTAGCTTCTTAATATATAAAAATGACAAAATACAGGTTCTGAAATATACTGAAAGTGGCTGACTACAGTCAACAGCCTTTAGAAAACATTTTTACTGGGTATTTATGTGCAAACCTACTGAACATCATGTGATATATTAGTTTTTCTGTGGATGCTTTAACACTAGCAGTAACTCTTAAGTGTTACAAACTGAATGCACATCTCTCCTTTATCCTCAGACTGTCATTTTATTACAAACTTTTTTCCAAACCTGTAAAGACAACTCACTGTTTTTCATTCAGTTTGCAATGTTATGTCATACTTGGAAACTGGAAACACTGGTCTACAGCTTGCGGCACCACTCTGCCAGTTAACTTTGCACAGTGACATAAGTGAAAACACTTTTGAGATAATGAGTAAAAATAACATGGCAAAGACTTCAGCTCCAAAATGAAGGCAATATGGAAAGTTTTAATACCGTTGGCGGCCACTAGGAAACTCCAAAACTCAAAAAAAAACAAAAAAAAAACAAAAAACAAACAAACTCCTGTACACATACATTGAAATTTTCTCTAAAAATGCCGAGTCAGTGTTTTCATTCCCAGCCTCTAATACGTGGTCTAGTCATCTGTCTTAGTTTTTCCTCCATGAATAAAGTCTCAGGTCGAATAAAAGGCTTTGCTGTCCATGTTGGATTCAGACAGCTCATTCACTTTTACTGCCAGATAAACAGCTCCATAACAAGTCTTTAAAATTAATCGTTACTCAATCCTGCATGAAGTTGACTGTTTTACCATGTCAGTAAGGTAGTGTTTAGCAAGTTTACCTCTGATCCCTCAAAGTCCTGTAGTTTTACCCCATGTGTCCAAATACGGTCACTTCTAGTCCTAAAAATCCCATGTCGACAGCCACATACTGTATACTGGTTCAATACAGCAGCCAGTGAATGACGTCATAGTTCCTCCATCTACCACTTCTACACAGTCTACTGATTGTGTACTAATCAGAGCTTGAGTGTTGTAAATAGGTCACAGGTAAGCGTTTCGTTTGAACGACAGTGAGATGGCATTTCAAGTGATATGTTCCACAGTGCTGAGCTCAAGTAATGTGGATGAAAATCCCACAGTCAGAAAAGATTTAGCCTATTTTGTATTCAATTTATAGCACACATGTTTATATTGTTTCCTGTTTTGGCGCTGCTGTCTGTGGAATGAAAAAAAATATATGTATTGTTTTTTTTCCCTTAGTTATTAGTATTTATATTGTGTAGTGTTGAGAAAATGCGCCCATACTTCAAACATTCAGATTCCTGTGTGTGCTTTTGACATTTATAACAAAACTTTACTGAAAATTGCTCTATTCTCCATTCTCAGAGAATTCATTTATTCTATAAATGTGTAGTCGTGGCTTTATGTGCTTATTCAAAACGAGTTTAATGGGTTTTTTTTGTTTTTTTTCCAGTCAATACATAGGATTTTTCATGCTGTTCGAAAAGCTTTTCAATCTGTTTTTATTTTTATTTTTTTGCTTTTTGCTTTTGCAAGAGATATAAAATGTTTTGCCAGCTTGATGTGAGGTTTTGTGTTTAGTGGGTAGAGTTTATTAAATATCCTATAATTTTAGAGGTCGCCCCTAAGCAATCAGAAAAGAAAGTTCAAACCCGTCGAACTGCACATTAAATTAAACACATCATACTGATACTCAAATGTGCAAGTCAGCTTTCAGCGTCAACACTCTTACATTAACACGCTTACTTCAAGGTCAGTGAGTATAAAGTACAGATGGTTATGTTAAAATGTAAGAAGTAAATGCAAAAAAGTTGCCAGAAAAACAGTACATTGACACGTTCAACATCAAGTGCAGATACCTGGAAACAATATGTATGGAACAAACTATACTTCATTATTTTGCTGTTTGTGTCATACATGATTTCAGATCCATAACTGACATTAGATTGGATCTGATCATATCAATAAATGGATCAATGGAACACATTTTAAAGAAAAAGAAGAAAAAAAAATCCACCAGTACATTTTAGCGCTATACGATCAAGCTACAAAGTAGAACAAGGACCTACTTGTTTAGAATATAAATACATTTTACTGAAACACATAGCGTTAGGTGTTGAAAATGCAGGTCATTTTTATTTTCCAAGCATAAACTCACTAAATAAGTTTGTTAGCCTGAATGCTGCCTTCAGGCGTTATTGGAAAAAGCCTAGTGGAATGAATGTGCGTTAAAGAATATAAGGTGTGAACTGGTAATACACTCAATATTAATATCAAACTGTTTTTACTGAACAGAGCACAATAATTAAACAGAGGTACCTGCTAAATCTTATATCTGAAATAAGAAAAACGGAAGCAAGGATGGAGAACACTAGGAGCTGATACAGAAATATAATGCTGGAATGAAGGCGACACAAGGAAACACACAATGACACAGTGGAGAACACGAGGGAGAGGACACAGTCTATGGTTTGGTGTTTATAAAAGTTCACATCTGTTCAGAAGTGAAGCATAAATAAGTGGTGCAATTCTCTGTCACTTTACCGGTAGATTCACTTCAACCCCTGCTTTATAACATTCAGGACAATGTCTGTGTCATTCTAAGTTACTGGTGTTGTTATTTAATGGGGCTAAGATGACTTTTTAATGTCAGTTTTATTCCAACTAACATCATAAGATTTGCAGTTGATGAATGAATTCATGATGAGAGGAAAATCATCAGTGTTGTATGTAATCTAAATGAGCAACACAAAAACAAAACAACATGGCAGGATTCCATTATGTTTCAATGCTGCTTCAAGGCAACAGTTGCATTTCAACCAATTTCCACTTCGTAATTAGAAAATAAATTACATTAAACAGTTAAAAATATACTTGTCGTTGTGGATGAAAAATTTCCCAGATATAGAATGGTGTTAAAATGTGTTTTGAGGGCAGTTTGAAGGCAGCTGTAAAAGTATTCAATGTTGGCACCAGAAAATAATGTTCAACATATTTTGTTAAGGTCCTGTAATTCTTCTAAAATGTTTCTGGATGTATCATATAATATGACAAAAATAACTGTGGTGGAGAGAGTCAATGTCAGGGAAGGGTTGAAGGTTAATATTTCCTCCTGAGTGGAAAGTGAGGAAATCAGATACTATTTAAGTTACTGTTTCAGCTGTTGATTGAGGTTTTATTGAAACTATTCTTTATGTTAAGAACATGAAAACCACTTGCCAAGCAGCAGAACATTTCAGATGTTTCATTTCACACATAGGACTTTAAAACTATACATCCATCCATTTTCTGATCCACTGAGTTCCTGTGAGGGTCACAGAGGAGCCTGACCCATCCACCTATGGGTGAAGGGGGTACACCCTAGATGTGTGAGCAGTTCATTACAGGGCTAATTGATGATATTAAAAAAAAATATATAAAAATAATAAAATGATGATACAATGTAAAAAAGATAGATTCATTCTATTCATCCCCTGGGGAAATAAATTTTCCATCAGTTTGGAGAAATAAAAAGAAAGCTAAATAAAAATACAGTTATCATTTTTCAAACAATACCATTTTAGCCGACTAAGTAAATAAAAACACTTAAATGTAATAATATATTTCAATCATTTTTTTATTTTACTCCTGAGTCCGTAGCTAGCAGTTATGGATTTGACAATCACCACCAACACCACAGCATTGTGGTATTTTCTAAATATCCATTTTTTTCTATCTAAAGGACCAAACTAGTATAAAGACGACGGTTAGTGTTGGACTTTAAACTGTGACCATTGTGGAGCTTGCAGATCTGACATACAGATGAACAGCCATTCAGTCTCACATTCACATCTATGGGGCATTTACAATGACCAATGCACCTTAATATGTTAATCTTTGTTTCTGAGCTTTTAATCACCTCTGTTTAAGTGGAATAGACCACTGTTTACAGGTGGATAAGAGGCCTACACAGAGAAAAAATGTTTGTTTTACAAATTTTTGGTTGAATATAGAAAAAATATATGTATAACAACTTTGTTTCCTTAAAGCATGTCTCTTGCATATTATGTTTTCTTTTTTTCTTTTTCTAAATCATTCCTCTTGTGTATTATGTGTATATTTTGCAGGATTATTGATCAGAGGATGTAACACCAAGGGGATTTTGGGTAGTTATGATGGCTTCTCTGTATATTTTTGTCTAGAAGTCTGAAGCACAGCAGTGTTGCTCAAACTGTCTTGGCTCACATAAACCTAAACACACAGGCGCTACACTGGTTTGCAGATTGCTTTTCTTGTTCTATTTTGTTCCACTATGCAACCTGTGGCCACATTATTCACTACGGGGATGTGCATGTTTTGATGCTTTATTCCTATTGTGTAAAACATTCCTATCGCTGTGGCATAAATCTTAAATGATACCTTTACCTGCTAACACTCATGTTAATGTTGTATATAGATCTGAGCTTTTATTTTTTACAAGTTGTAAGGTAGGGCATTGTAAATATTTATTGATTTATAGGCATCTGAAAACTCCCTTTTCACCTTTGCATTAGCTCCCATAAACATCCATAGCATTCCTTAACAGTTACGGAGAACAGAAATCCGGTTTCCATGGCAGCATTAACATCAGATATTCCTTTACTACTAACAGTGAAGTCTATAGAAAGGCTGTCTCCATGGATACAGGTGCTGTACTTCTTCAGAGTTTACCTGAGGATGCAGGACACCTGTGATTACACCGTGTGAATCTAATTAAAGCACACACACACAATTTTCTGCTGCTTTTTCTTTGAAAGTGTCTAAAAACAGTTGTTAAAGCGAATCTGTTTTCCCCACATCTACTGCTGATGATCAACTCTGTTTTCATTTTGTTTTTTTTTCAATGCTTTTGAAAGTTCTAACTTTTTTCTCGGGGTGTTTCTTTCATGTGTACAGATGGTAATGATTTCATCCCTATCCCTTGCGACGTGATTTAATAAACCAGAAGGAAATTTCTTGAAAAATAAGTGTGATCAAAGCATGTACTCCACTTCAGTCAATGTGTACTCCTGTAGTCGTGTAATTCTACTTTTAATTTCTCAACCATCATTTTCAATTAGTTACTCCCCCCACTAAAGTTCAATATATTGAGTACTGCAGGTGCATTAAGGCAAAAATATTCTGCAGGAAAATGCTCCTTAAAATCCCTCTGGCCTCGTTGACAGAGCTAATCCATGCAGGTGGATCGCTCTGTCACACTCTGGGTCCTCTCAGTCTTTAGTATGTTTGAAACATCCTGCAGTGTAGGTATAACGCCGACACACAGGCAATTAATGAGTCTTTTAATGTGACTGAAAGAATTACAGTGAACCGCCGCCGCCGCCGCGCAAATAATGCCACAGTTGAAGTTTGTGAAAGGCAATTTAAAGAACTCATTATTTTGATGTAATCTATGTGAGGAACATCTTGTTCTCCATTTCCTATTTAATGAAGCGAGGGCTGTAGGAGGCTGATGAACGCTCTTTATCCCCAGGTGATTCAACTATCTGTGGTGAAATGACTGGAAGAGGTAGACGCGGTGTGGTGAAACTGCTCTTTGTCTTCACTCAGACGTCCAGTGTCCAGCTGATCTTAAAAAAGTGACATCAGTGGAAATGCTAATTTCTGGTACAGGAGAAGGCAGAAGACAGAAGACAGCGACCTGGTGGTTATTGAGCGTAAAGCTGGGATGCATCATCATAAGTTCTAAGTATACTTAAGCCTCTTCTCAATTTTAAATTTTTTGCCTCCTTGACTCCTCGATGTTGACCCAGAAATCAGTCTTGGTTCATCATCTTGAAGCATGTCTCATTTCCTTGAACCCTTACAGACCTAGACCTATTCTTGCAGTGCCTTTCAAATGGATTTTTCTCCACATTTAACCTCATTCATCACCAGTCATTACAATAATATCCACTGCATTTTGGATTTTTCTATGAATATCGGTTATGTTCTTTAATCCTCCTGAGATATGGACAAGTGTCTTTGTCCTCTGTAGGGGACAAGAGTTTCACAGCTTTTAGAGAAAAAAAAAGAATAATGCTGTCCACTGCAAAAGACAATCCATAAAAAAATGTATCTGAAAAAATTGTTGCATTATGCTGTTTCCAATCAAGGCCATGATTGAATCTAAAAAAGATAAAACTTGTACTTTTCCTGGGTCTCAGATAGATAGATAGATAGATAGATAGATAGATAGATAGATAGATAGATAGATAGATACTTTATTAATACAGGAAGATATTGAATTAATTGATCATATGAATGTAAATTCAAAGATTATTAAATCACAACAGAAAAGAAAAAAAACCTGAAAAGTGACTTTTTTAGCAAAATATCTCATTACCTGACCAGAAAATAAGCATCTAACTGTCAAACTACATGAGTGTTATTGGTGAAGATGACAGTGTATCTACGTTCACTACGGAACCTCTGAACATCCAAATGGGTCGTACCTGATCCTGCTGAAAACCTGAGAAACTATATTTTATCTGAATCATTTCAATGTACTGACAGAATTACTGGTTCGAAGGTTATTAAACATTTTAGATCAGCAGATACTTTTGGTCACCAGAGGCTTTTGGTCTTTGACAGCCATGAATTGAGGACCAAAGAGGCTGCCTGAGGATACACAGTGCAGAATTTTACCAAATGGAGCATTTGATGATACTCCTCTGGTTTTATGAGGATTATTTGGACAAGTATATAGCGCATTCAGAAAACAAATCTATTTTGTTTTACTGCAGGTTGTAACACATTACCTCTGTTTACAGACTGCTGGAGTAAAGTCAAAGATGGTCTTTGATAGAGACGGATGTTCCAAAGAAAAGTCCACATTTCTGGTCAGAAGGAGAGACATACCTACTGTCAAAGGATACATAACAGGTGTATAAATATAAGCAAATATCAAAAGGCTGAGCTTTTTTCCAGAGAGTGTTTGATGGAACTATAGAAAGAGGCTGAGTCACCAGCAGAAAACATTGCATTTAATGGGGCATGTAAACAGGAATATTAGAGGAACATTCATTTTCAATTTAAATAACTTACGTATTCACATATAGATAACATTTCATTAGGTTACACATTTAAGTTTACATCTTGCAAAATGTCCAACATGAGCCCCTGCCCATGCCACTGAAGAAAAACATCCTGTTCCAAATTATTTTTTGTGCTTTCTGCATTAATGGTCATTTTTCCATTTATCCGACATTACAACTACATGTAAAATGCACTGAGCCATTACCACTTTTATATTTATGAAGCACAGCTCTCTGTGAAAATAGCCACAGGAAATAACCTTACCTGTACCTTTCCCTAAACCTAATCAAATGTACCACTTACACAGTCTGAACAATGTTATATGTGCTGTTTGTTGTGCTTTTCACATACGTACATTTGTGCAATTTCTCTTGCTGCCTGTAAGGCACTGATCCATCATTATGTAGAAGAGCAACAAATTAGTAAACAGAGTCATTTTGGGATTAATGAACCTATTCTGTTATTGAAATATGTGTTGTCTTAATAATAATGTTACTGATTTTATACTAATATTAATACTGATGAATTTAAGTGGATTTTCTGTTTCCAAATGAAGAACCCTGAGTGAAAAAAAGGGAAAAAATGGAAACAAAATTCTAAATATCTTAAAATATTTTTTTCTGTTTGGAGGAAGTGGAAAAATTGAAAAAAGATTTAGTGAATATAAATGTTTTCCTGTATATTTTGATCAATAAGGAAATAGAAAAGGTTCACTAAATTACTACCAAAAACACAACAGAAATGCCATATTAACATCATATTATTGCAAAGAAATCTCCTGACAACTGAAGCAAGTGAAATTTAAAGAGTTACTTCATACGGGTACTGTTGTTGATCAGAACTTGTCTTTTATATTCATAAACTGAAACTGAGCTTCTTTATCAGGAACAAAATGGTAAGGAAACACCTACTTTCTGCAAATGTATTACCCTTGATGCATCTGCTCTATGTGAATACATCTGAATGGCACCTAAACAAGTTGGAGATAAGTTAAGATAAGATAAGATAAGATAAGATAAGATAAGATAAGATAAGATAAGATAAGATAAGATAGCCCCACGGTAGGGAAAATTCAATGTTACAGCAGCTCCAAATACAGATAAAGAAAGACACAATTAATGAAAAATAAATTGAAATTAAGAAACAAGATATAATAAGTGCAGGTAGTAACAAAAAATGCATGTCATAGTTTATTACTATGCTTTACATTGCATTACAGAGTGTGGAAATCATGATCAACACTGTCCTCTGTCTCTTCTGCATGTCTGCAGACTCTCACATTTATTAATAAATCTCTCGTTGGTCTGTTTTTTCCATTTTATCTTTGTACGTGTTGGGTCTGTATGTAACTCATGAGTCATGTACCGCATTACAATTCTGAGACAGTAATATTGTAAGGTAAGGAATTACTTTTAAAGAACAGTAACAAGTAATCTGTAATGGATTACAGTTTGGACAGAACTTGCACGACACTGTAAGGCGTTGACAGGGCGGAGCTAGACCGGCATCTCCCAATACAGCTCGTTGATTGGGTGACAGAAAAACATCACTCCTTCATGCTGGATTTCCTCCATTGTTGTTGTTTGCTGTGTCAGGCCTTACCATTCTAAACCATAACCATAAGACGACCCTGAACCGTTTAGTCATCAGAAGGTTTGATTGTATATTATTGAATGAATATTTTTATTTTGGTTACATTAAAAAAAAAACACACACACACACACACTCAAAAAAAAAACATTCAGTTTGTTCCATTTTTAACCAAAAAAGGAAGAAGCTGAAGCCAGATGCTTATTCATGCTTCTCCTACTCCCTTCCTTTAAGTTTCTTTATACAAGCGGCAAAACAAAAGACAAAGAAATAAACATTCACATGAAATCATAACCACGAAATCATCTACCTTCACTACTGAAATCTACAACTAACTCACTATCCTCAAATCTGGAATCAAACCCACCTAGTATAACTGTTTCTACAGTGTCTTCCCTACATTCAGAATTCCACAAGTGCAACTTTTCTGTAATTTATATTAATGTATAGAGCCTAGTGTTCAAGGTAAAGTGTGCTGTTCTTTAGTTTTCTGAATCCAGAGACTTTTCCTCCCCTTCCACCTTTTTCAGATATTTCTAATTCCAGTCATCTCATCCACACAGGCAGCATCGCTAAAGGTCAAGCAAAACTAATTATTTGTGTGATGCTGCAGTAGATTGTACTGCCGCATTAACCCATTCTGACCTGGGATTTGTCAACGTATTCTGCCTTATTGGAGCTCAGTGTTGATAGCGACGATTCCGGTACATGTTTGTGAGAGAAAGCCTGCTGTCCTGACTGTTTTACAGATTACATCTTAATAATAATAATAATGGATTAGATTTATATTGCACTTTTCTATTAACGCATACTCAAAGCGCGTAAAATGGATCCATTATTAATTCACTCTCACAGTCACCCTCTGGTGGTGGTAAACTACGTTTGTAGCCACAGCTGCCCTGGGGCAGACTGACGGAA
>JAPQRQ010000003.1:21733280-21743788 GCA_037367365.1 Apogon talboti | reverse complement strand
GTGCAGGTTTGGAGGAACAAAGTGATTTGTTGCTTTTTTGAATCAGATATACAAGAAGAAAATACAAGTTACAATGAATGATTGTAGTGATATGTTGAAGATCAGTACAGTCACAGTTAAATGAAATTGTGCTTCTTGTGTTATTACCTGTATTCAAAGTCTACAAGTTTGCATTTGTGATTAAGTCTGAAACTAATGAAAGTATTATGGAGGTATGAAATCTGCTCCATAAAGAGCTTAAAGTTGCAGAGAGTTGATATATTAGAGTGTTGTGCAGCACAGAGGTTGCTGAAGTCGTTCCTCATACATTAATGCAAAGTAAAACAGAACCACAGATGGTTCACAGTTGGTGACAGCATTTATTTTGATTCTTAGGAAAAATCTGGCCTCTAGCTTACATTTGCAGAGGAAAATAATAGACAGCTATACTTTTTAATGCTAACATATTCCATTCCAGTAAACACAATAAACATTTACAGTGTGAAAACCAGAAAATATTGCCTCCGTATCAACCTGTTGGTGATAAATAAATCCACATACTGCAGCGGAACATTCAACCATCCTTCATACTTAGCAACACGGCTTTCGCAAACAAAAGGCAATAAATAGGATTTGCAAAGTCTTGACCAAGCATGACAGATGTGCTGTACAGATGTGATGTGTGTGTCCCTGCAGAGATTTGGGAGAGTGAAAGAGGCTTTTAACATGATACAATCAATTCTTGTCTAATTTAAAGCAATGATGTTCCGTAAACAAGTCTGAACAATTCCACACAAGACAGAAACACTAATGTGGAACAAGGAGAGCTCAGTGGATGTTTGGTTTAGTGTCGCTCATGGTGTTTTAGAAGCATTAACACGGAATAAGGAGAAAAACACTGTCTGGTCTGTACAATAGCTATGTCAACAGGGTGTCACGTAGAGATCAGGAGCGGGTGGCTTATTTAAGCAACATTAACAAACTAAATCAGAGCATTTTGAAACAAAACCAAAGCTGAAGGAAACTACAGGAACTCATGACGTACTCCACTGATCTGAATAAAAACTACAGTGCACGATGAAGCAGTTTTAGAAAAATTATTAATTATCTTTCAGGATTCAGGTAGCCTAGGAGGACATGAGATTTCTGCACGTACTCACAATACATCATATATTGTATAATGCTGGGGTTCTCCATAAAGAAAAAACAACCATTTGTTTTATCAGATGCGTCCACTATTCTTGCTTCTTAATCAATAATATGAGAGTCATGTAACAAGTCATTTTGTTCCTCGTACATCCCATGAGGGCTGGTGAACGGATGGACAGATAAACCTCCTAATAGATAAACATAGATGCATCCACAAATGATGTTTTATTCAATAAACCAAATCAAAGAATATTGTGGCTTGTCTGCCGCATTGCATTGTGGGTATTGGTCATTTCGTTTTATTGTGTTCTGTTTTATGTGCAGGGGTTCAGCTGGGTTATTGTGTTGTTGTAAGTTTGAGTAATGTGTGTATTATGTTGATCATCTGCCCTTTTTATGTTTATTTTATTTTTGTGATGTACAACCTGAGTGGGGGCAGTAGGCGGGACAGTGCACCTGTGTTTGTATTTATAAATGGTAAAATGGCCTGCACTTATATAGTGCTTTTCTGCATTATAATGGTGTCCAAAGCGTTTTACATGACTTTACATTCACACACACATTCATACACCAGTGTGTGGTGTATGAAGGTGTGTCTGTTTTTCATATCCTGATTTCAACAATTCTGTACCTGTCGAAGTACAAGCACTTCCTGTGCTCTTCAAACCTCAAAGAGCAAACATCAAGCCGTCCTCCCAACCTTTCACGCTACAATATCATTGATTGTAACCCTCGCGTGAGCATCATATAGACAGCACCAGCCCATCAGTCACATCACCCACACCCTTACCTTGGGGCCACGGTCAAACATTGAGGTGATACGGGGGTGTAGTGGTTAACACTTCCGCCTCACAGCCAGAACATTTGACTCCCAGTCACAGTTACCTGTTCTCTTCTCGCCGCACAGGTCTGCTCCGGTTTCCTGTGGTATTAAAAACAGGTACATACAGGTTAATAATCCTATCCGTGCACATGATGAAGACCTGGAGTTGAACCACAAGTGCCTCCTCACTTCTCCTAATGGGCTAATGCTAATCCCTAATGCTAATGCTAGTGTCATGTATAATAGGATGGGTAAATTGTTGTCAGAATTTTCCTGCATGTATAATCAAGTAAATTAACCTTTTATTTTTAGTCATAAAAACATACATTACATGACTGAAATGAATATAATTTAAACATGCAAGTTATTTATTAATATAATCTTCTTGTGTACAAGTTATAATTTATAGGGGAAATTATGTATTATATTTATTTATTATATTTATACTGCGACCAAAACTGTCTTTGTGCTTTAAAACTTGGCATTTTAGTATGGAGTTTATGAAGATTGACTGGCGTTTGGAGCCAGTCCTGAAGTGACCATTCAAGGAACTGCAAATATTAGCACCTACATGTTTTGATTTTCAGCCTCAAATATTGACATTAATGTTCTTAGTTTGAAAATACCATAACATGCTGCAGCTAAACCAATAAAAATAATAAAAATAGGTTTAGTAGATCTCCCAAGGGAAAAAAAAAACAAAAACATACCACATATTGTAATTGTTTTCCACATAATCTTTGTTCCATATACTCATTTAGAACAACACAGAACCTTCAGGTGATGACGCAGTTGTCTCATTTGGAAAAACTTTAATAATGAGGTGAAGAACAAAAATCCTTTCACTTCCTGTCATGTATTTGTTGAAGGGCAGACACTAGTCATTAGTCAGACGCTGACATTTTGCTGAATAGGGTACAATATGAGATGTCTACTGGAACCAGTGTCCATCACAACGTCTCCTGAAGAGGCTCGTTCAGGAGTTTCTGAACAAAGTGTGTGCTTACAGCAACTTTTAAGTACGGCTGCCCTTTCACAAGCTTGTAAGCAAAAGATTTAAACCTCAACCTCACCAAACACTGTCTTAGCCTTTTAAATGAGCACAAAGACACACAGAACACATTGTTTATTGCCTACCTGTGCATGTCAGGATGTTTCTGTGTCAGGAAATTAGCTTTGGTAACAAATAAGGAAAGAACAGCCACCTGGTGTGATGCTTCCCACTACCTTCTAATTGGTGTTTTCAGATTTCTGCTATGCTTGTTAGCACTTTCAGGACTGTGTGGTAATTGTACTGAGGTTATAACAGATTTCTTATCTAAATGGTGAAATCAGCACTAATAATAGTTATTTGTGTTATTTTTCCCTAAATCCTGCTTCCAGTAAGTGGTGTTTAGGTCAGAGTTAGGAAAAGTGTGTTTTTGTTTATATATTTTTAAGTCACATTTGTCTATTATGTTCACAGAAAACCAAATGTGACTGGAATTATGTCGACTCACTTAGATATAGGCACATTTTTCCACATTGTTGATTGTGCTTATTATTGTATTCCCACAGAAATGATCCTCACTGTCACTGTTGATGCTATGGAATGATGCTAATAATCGTACCACTATTTGATCACTTGTTTATACCAGAATGTATCATAACTAAACAGTATAACAATACTCTAATGTCAAAGTATGTTAACCCATAAAGATCCAAACATCTCCCGTCCTCCAAAAGCATCTACTGATCTAAAATATGAAGTATTGATCCATTAATCCTATCGATACATGGAAATAATTGGTGTAAAATACAGTTTGTCATCTTTTTGCGGTCATCAAATATGACCCATTTGGACGTTCAGAGGCTCCGTAGTTACCATGGAAACACTGTCATCTTTTACAACATTGATTCACCAATAAAACCCATGGAGTTGGATCAACAACAGTGGATGGACACACTTGGTTTATGTTCAGTTAATAATAGATTGGCTGCAAAACTCACTTTTTCCTCAGCTTTTTTTTTCTGTTTTAATATAACTTTTGAATGAACTCTGTGTTTTCATGAATATCTAAATCAAATATTAGAAATTAAATATACTGTAACTGGATTTGAGTTAAATAAGTTAAACTAAACAGACATGGGCACATAGGCTCCACTGTTATTGACTGTTTGAACCCATAAATAAATGAAAACCTTAGTAAGTGACACAATGTAGATTGTTAAGTAGTTTATTGAAATATTTTCACTTTATTACATGTTCACCAAAATGTTAAAACAAGCAAAATTCTTAAAGAATCCATTACATTTCTGAACAGAAGAGTGATGTTTTGGGGGAGACAAACTAAAGGTTTTTTGCATTTCTTGCTCTGCACTAAAAAAAAAGACCCCTCCTCAGCTTGACATATGTTTTGTCTGATACAACAGGAAGAGGAACCAAAGGACCCTCCTTCACTCCTTTTCCACATATCCTGTTTGACGCCGTGGTGACATTGTGTTAGTGAGACTGAGAGCACACTAAAGCTTATTCTCTCCAAGGATTTCCCCAATGTCTTCCCTCACAGTTCGTACAATATTTCACATCCATCCACATCTCCACTGCCGCTCCATCTATTTCATACTTTACACTGCTTCTCCACATTGTTAGCCAACTACAATAGGCACCGCTGTCACTGTTTCACAGTTCGCTCTTACAAAGTGTGAAACAAATGGTGCTTTTCTTCAACCATGGAAATCTCACTGGAAACACCTTGTGCTGTTCTGTAAAATCTGAAGGTGTATGATATGAGGCTTGAATCTCTGAAGTCGGATTCAATTATTGTCGACCTTCTCCATATGATCCCCCCCCCCCCCTTTTTTTTTGTACATTCTGTGATGAGAACTGGTCTATTGCAAGAAGTATATCATAAGTTTCCACTGGGAGGACATGGTACAGCTGCTAAAGCACATGCAATGAAATAAAAACTGCAGCTGTGTAAAAAGGCTATAAACTTAAAGACATTAATTGCTGTGCAGAATAATGCCACGGCATCATTAAACAATGGTGTTATGCCTCAGCAAGCAGTGATTAAAATGACCATTAATGCAAACTAATACCACTATATTCTCTTCTTCTGGTGAAGTCCATTAGATGCCCAATGAAGTTAGCATGTTTCAGTTCATTTATATTGATCTCTCACTGAGTTCAACAATCCTAATCCATTTTCTACTGGAAAACTGAGTGCAGAGCTCTCCATTACAGCACATTACATTAGCCATTTTTCCCCATAGGTTTAGTTTTATATGGCAGTTTAACAGTGAATGGTTGTTAATGTGACATTACACAGTGAGCTAAAACTCATTCTGTTAGTAGAGTTAATAAAAAGTCAATAAAAATAAATTATGCTGTAGGCTACCATTTCCTTAAACAGATGAGCTCAGGGCTACGTCTTCTGATAGGAGGCTGTCACAGGAAAACCACAAGTATGTGAATTGTGAACTTTTAGTTAAAAGAACAAAACAAACATACATTTCACCCTTTGCTTTTTAAACAAAGGGTGACTATTTTTGGTACTAATGTAATTAATGACGTTCAAAGGGATAATGTGTATGTTGAAACAAATATTAATAACTCTCACACTTCTGGTATTTAAGCAGGAAATTATATATAACATTGTTGGAAAAAGTCTTTCCTTTCAAAGATTATTCACATCTTAATCTTAAAACATTTCGTTTTCCATCTACAGGCCTCTAAGCACACAGATCAATTAATGTCAATGTGATGAAGTCATACAGTAATGATGTAAAGCCCATTCAAACTAACCACTCCACAAACTCAGCAAGTTCACTTTTATTCAACTTACAGTATGACCAAGTTCTAAAAAAAGTCAGCTCCCCATTTTATCACCTCTACTGCTTCTAGAACCTGTGGATTCCCACGGGTCAACGCACTAGTTCACTTGACTTGGCTTCACTAAACACCCACTAAAATATATTTAGTCACTGATGAGTAGTTTTAACACTTTTACCTTTTCCAGGAAGGTTGTATAGTGCAGCCTGCAGACACACAGATGAAAATATTGTACCAAGCGGTCTGTCAGTCAGTTTGCATCGTTTGCCATAGCTTTTTAATTCACCTTTTTCCTTCAGTCTTTCAGGAAGGGGATGTTGGAGTGAGGTGGTTAGGGATTACTTGTCAAACTGTAATGCAGATGTCCTCAGATGAGCTCTGAAAGAATAGACATGTCTTCTGCAGCCAAATGTTTAATGACACATCAGTACCGAGTCCGCGGAGCTTAATTAATAGATTAATTGTCAGGGGATTAGGGACTGAAAGTAAAGCCTTTCATGACCGCGTGGCATGCATCATATGAAAGTGTATTCACGTTCCCATAAATCTGTCCCATTGTGATTCATATGGCAAAGCCCTAGTAGCATAAATACAATAGACGGAAACACTTTAAGCCTCTGATTCTGTGTCCACTCACTTTGCACTTTCACATTAATGTAGTCTATGTCAAATTTTACCAGCTGATGATTGTGTCATGCTATTATTCAATTACTGTAAAATGTGTGGAGCTTTCACATTCTCCCAGTGTCTGCATCGGTTCTTTCCGGGTACTCCGACTTCATCCCTCCTTCCAAAGTCATGCACCTAAATAGGTTAATTGGTCAGTCTAAATCACCCTTAGGTGCTAATGTGAAAGTGAATGCTTGTTCATCTGTATATGTCAGCCCTGCGATCACCTGACGTCACCTCCAGACTGCTCCCCTTGTTCATCCCTTGGTAACCGGGATAAGCTCCAGCACCTCCATGACCCTCTCAAGGACGAACCACTTCAGAAAATATAGTTATAGCCTACTTATACCAACAGAGACTAATCCTGAATACAACAATAAATCTGATCTGAGTTCAGGTGGTACAATTCAACAGCAAACCTGCATTTACCACTTATCGCCAATAGAGGGCACAAAAGAGAACAAAACTGACATCTCTGAGATTACTACTTTGAAGTAGAATATTTATAATAGAATAGAATATTAACTAAGCTCCTAACTGAGGACACATTGATGATATACACCTTAATTCATCCATTCATAGTTTTTATGAAGAACGTTTACACGTTTATGTGATGGAACCTGCCCAAAAAATACCATTAAAGTTATGAGGATGGGGTTGTAATGTTTCCTTTTCATTTACAGCTGATTGTTACTACTTATTACATATTGAGACTGAGAGCTTTGAAGGTTTATTACTGACTATGGACATATAATAAACAACAATATGCTCAATAAATTGTTAAATTCATTTGGATTATATTTGAGGGTACATTTTTCCATCATTCTACGACACTATAGTATTGAAATGATCAACATAGATGGCAAATTAAGTTAATAGTATCAGATTTGTGTGATAACGCTGAAATATCAGGAGTTTGACATGTGATTGACAGCTGCATGTATGCAGTTGTTAGCATACAAATAAAAATGTGTCTGTCAGTCCTACTGCTGTTTCTTTTCACTCAGATACAGTAGTTGTTCTACTTCAAATGATACTACCTGAGTTGACGTTGACATGAGTAAATTATGATTCATGATCAACCACCACTTGGTTGGAACTCCTCCAGTATCACAAGTTTTGTTTGTTTTTGTTTGTTTATTCATTTGTTTTGAGCAGAGGAAAAACAAAACTTTTTTTATGTACAAGGGATAGCAGAACAAATAAGGTAATAAATAAAGGTGATCGATACAATATAGCAATTTCCAGGTACATTAGTAATAACAAATAACAGTAATAAACAAGTGAAAAGATCTGATTTATCAAAAATTAGTGATATTATTAAAACTACTGTCCGATGTGTGATTTTTTTCCCCGTATCCTATTACAATCTCCTCCTCAGGCAGTCTCTGTTACGTTTCACCATTAATTTGAGGATTTGTGGTGAAATAATATCTAATTTAATCTCTTTCATTGGTTTGTTACTTTCTGCCACATCCTACTCTACAGATGATGAGGAAGTTAACTTATTCTGAGTAAGCTATCTGCTACAGGGTATGAAATCAAATTAATATAGATTTGTCAAAAATTTCCAATGCAGTTACCAATATTACCCATTCATTACTACAAAAATTAACACATCAGAAAGGCAGACAGCTGCTGATACTTTGCCTCAGGATGATTCTTGTCTGGTCTCCTTCTATGTATGATGGGAAATGGAGCTAAGAATATGGTATGATTTTCTTTCTTTTGCAGCCGAGACAGGGACTTGGCTGCTCTTGACTTAGCTCTGGATCCATGGCTCCTCCGTCTGGCTGCCTATTGTAAATCTGACACATTGTCAGAGATATGCAGGCACAAGTTTTTGTTCGATTAATTGGATTTGCAGTCTGACTATGCAGAGACAAGGCGACAGAAGAAAGCCAATACCAGGAACCCTGTGTTTATGCAGGTTACCATGCACTGTGTGTGTTGAGCGTACTGACACAGAGGACAAATATATTTTATGTTCTTCATTTTCAACTCTGCAAAAGGCACAGTTGTCAAACAAGTTGTAAATTTAAGCAAAAAGCATAAAAAAAAACTTGTCTCCAAGTGCATACATCTTGTTATCCCACTTTTCTCTTCCCTCCCAATGTTGCCCTCTCACAAGTCAATCAATTTTGCTGCATAGCAAAGAGTATTTACAGTTCATTAATGAGGCGGCGAGGGACAGGAATGCTGGGAAGTAGAGCTCATGGGACAAGGCAGACGTTTGAAGGAGAACCAGAGTAATGACAGCATTACAAAATGTACATCTAAGAGAGGATATGTTCTAGAGGTGGAGAGGGGTGGTGGTATGGAAACTGAGCGGCTCAACTCAAAGACAAGTGCTTTGTGCTGGAGGTTACAGTGATATCTTCATTATGCATGTGTGTGGAAGAAGACGTGCCTTACTGTGCTGACCTCTTGATAATGAGCACCGCTGAGCACCAGTACAATCACACTCAATGTCAGTAATGACTATTGTGGAAATGGCTTATGGTGATCATGATTACAATTACAAGTTACCACATCTTCTAAGGATCTGAAAGATTTCTGTACAGATGCTGTTTTGGGTCTTGTGTTTTGACCTGGAAACACTCATGACTTCATATTGATAGGTTATATTGCTAGCTCTCACACATTATATCATTACTGTCAGTTGTAAGTTATGGTTTTAAATGATACTGTTTTTGGGTTATTGGGTAGTTTTGAGATTTTTTCAGGCTAAAATGTTGTAGTTTACACTTACACATCTGTGGTCCATTGAGCAAAATGGAGCTTCTGGAAAATTTGCTTGGACTTTTTTGGGGATGTACTCCAAGAAGTGTCTAGCCAGTGACTATATGACAATAAATTAAATATAGTCCCTTTGTTTCATTGATCGGATTCTTTGACAGAGACAGAATTTTTATTTTTATTTTTTTTTCTTGGGGCCTTCAGACTCCAAACTAACCAGCCTCAACATCCCATGTTATGTATGTGTCAAAACACCAAAGTCACAAAGCAACAGGAAAACATTAGCTCAGTATGTCAGTGGATAACCAACAACTGCTCTGTCCTGAGAGGTAAAATTACAACGTTTTCAAGGGAGAATGGTGGCTTTGAAAAGAGCGATATAGCAGCTTCAGTTCAGTGTAAGAAAGGGTTGTGTGATGGCAAGCAAAAAGGGACCGAAAACTGATCCTGATTCTTTCAGCAATAGCCCAAATTGTTTATTGCTGTTGTGTCAGAATGCTGCTGACTCACTCTGCTGTCTGCTTCCCCCAACTGGAGGCATATTGACCGCTTTTCCACTACTAGTACCAACATAGTTTTTATTTTATTTTGTTTTTTTTTCCATTTATGCAGTTTTGCTCCCCGTATTACTGACTAGTGTAACTTACAGATGTAGATCAACTTTATTTTTTTCAAAAGGGGTTATTTCTTCTTGTTGTGGAGTCACCATTTTTGACCAGCCAAAAATGTCAAAACACAAAACTGGTTTAAAAAAATGTGTTTAATGGTCTAATTTTACAACTTACAACTCAGTCAGGAGATTTATAGTTTTCCTTTTTCTGTAGCATTTCTAAGTCTAGAGAAACAAATCTCACAGAGGTTTTCATTCTCACCATCATAGCCTCATAAATGACTTTAACAACACTTATGTGTATCATACGAGGCAACAAAAGCTTGAAACCACCATTTGTGGTTTTAGCACAAACCACAAAGCGGGCTCTTTGGTTTTCTGTTGAAATCTTTGTGGTGCATTGTCCTCCCAGCAGGGAAGAAGCAAATGGCCCTGAAAAGAAATACCATTTTAGTCCATCCCAGAACACCCTACAGTCAATAAGGAGTTGTCATCTTGCTCCACGTAACAAAAGCCAAGCCTGTCAGAACCAATATGAGTCCTCATTGATTTAAATATCCCTCCTGTTTTCAGCTGAGCCAACAGCAGGGGGGATTAGAGACATGGTTGCGGCTATCGAAGCGATGGATCTGGACGCGCCATCAGTTATTCAGAAGTAATTTGATTTACTGAGTGACAAGTTGGCTGAATCGAGTACAGAGAGGAGGAATGACTGCAGATAGGGG
>JAPQRQ010000003.1:21697277-21709090 GCA_037367365.1 Apogon talboti | reverse complement strand
TATATATACATACATACACACACACGCACACACACACACACACACACACTAACTATAATATGGATAAAACTGGATACCTGCATGATTTTATTTTATCTGATAGATAACTTCCCTCTTTATCGCTACAGAAATTACACATTTTTAGTTTAGTGACATTGGATAATACAGTAATGCTTTCAGAGCACCAAAGGTGGCCCTAAATGACAAGACAGTTCAATTCCAAAAGTTTAATATTTCAGGCTACTATAATTTTGTCCTTTTTTAAAATGACATCAATTAAAACATTTTTTGGCACAGATAAATATAAATATAAGTGGACATGGAATCGAAGGTTGACCCAGGGCTGTTTTGGAAGTGAAGAAACATAACATTTTTATGTCAGCCTTGACTGAAGAGCAGAGATGCTACTTTATGCACAATTAGCCAAAGGAAACCTTGTTCAAACAACTCAAATTTACAAACCGAGAGTAAAATGTATAATTTTTAATATTTCATAAAAGCTTGAACTGAACTCTTGTTCTTAACCCCCCGATCAGGTGTGTTGGTGTGTTTTCAGTGCTGGTACACTGTCCCCTGGTAATTATCCAAGGACAAGTAACATTTTGTTGGCAGGGATGCTGAAGAGTGAGCACCCCAATACCAACTGAAATAACAGTAGAACATTTCAGAAGTATTATTACTGATATTTCCACTGCTTGGGTTTGTTTTATTGATGTTTTCATAGGTAACACATTCATGTCTGGTACTACAGTGAAATTACTTGTTTGGCTACATGGCTAATTGGTTCATCAACTGCTAGTACACTATACAATAATTATGATTAGCATCTCATTTAAACATCTTGACAAAAGTACAAAATTTTCTCTGTCATGATGCCATAAATAAGAATAAGAATAAGAATAAGAATAATGATAATGTTAATAACAGAGCTAAGGAAAATATATTCCTCTCTTCAAAGCAATCAGATTCCCTTGACAAAACTGTGCAGAACATGAGTCATGCTTTTCCATTGCGTCATTGATCTGTTTTTTGTTTATTTAGGATTAGGTTTGTTGAATTACAACTAAGGTGTTCAAATACCACATACAAATTAACTGATCATAGCAGCATGACAACAACTACCCCACACTCTTTGAGTTCAACTACTATTTTTGTAAACAGCTCCACAGTTGCACTTCCATTGGATAGGGCTGTCTGATGCCAATGTAAAACTGGTGTACACTTGCTCTTAACTTGTTAAACCCTGGGCCATTTGTTTCTAGTCAGAATCACTTCAATGTTACAAAGAGCAATGGATTAGCCAATAGCAGAAGCTTTATACATTCCTCTCTGGAGTACTTATAAGTAAAGCTGATAATGCCACTGTGATTGACAAGTATGTGATTCAGTAAAGCCAACTGAGCATGTTGTGGAACGATCCAAAACAAAGACGAGAGAAAATTCTTAAAAATGTGATAAGCCTCAATGGTAAATTAGATTATTTATCACACGTTTGATTGGTTTATCTGAAAGCATTCTTTTGTCGGTTGTTGAACCATGTTAGATTTTAATATAAAGACTCAACAGCTCAGTCAGTCTCCGGGAAACCAGTCAGCGTAGATGACACGGACAGCGTTATCAAATGATTCTGCTATTATGAAGGATTAAAGTGTTATTAGCCTCAGCGTTTAGGCTTTTCAGATGCAAACAAATCATGAGCGTCTGACCCTGTGTCCTTTTCACGGTTCTACGGGCCAAAGCGCTTTTCATGCACGGCCTCGCGGATAGATTCGTATGAATAAACACCAGACACGGAGCCTTCCATCAGCTGTTGAGACCGTGCTCCGCCGAACGAGATACATGTGTTAACATTGCATGATAATTACCACAAGCTGTGAGCTGCATTTGAAGTGAGACAATGTTTTAAATGCTATTGGTGGCTCTAAACAACTGGAGGATTGAAAATGCACGTGAGCACAGTTAGATCTCATCAGCACATCAAAACGACAGAGCAGATAACAAGATTTAAAATCCCGTAGAGTGTCAGAGCGATCCCAGCCACTCTTTGTACTGTGAATGTGCAAGAAGATGATGCTGTGGAAATGATTGTTCTGCCGTATTGTTTTCACCTTCCCTTATGCCCTGTTCTCTGCAGCACTTGCATGTTTTTTTTTTTCCCTTCCTCTTTCACTCACATCAAAAGGAGCTTTTTCCACTTAATGGGCCATTAGCTCTGCTCCGAGCCTCTGTCAAAAATCTCCCCAGGCTTCTCATCTCACCATCTCACTCATGTGTTTTAAGGACAACAAAATAAAAAAAGATTGGGCCTCTTTTGGATGAGAGGGGAACAGGATGAGGCTCCATTACAGTAACGGATCATATAGGAATCTTTAGACATAACTGCAACCACAAGAAAGACTATTTCAAGATGATCTCTGTAAGTTATTGCCTTCTGCAGCCCAGTCTCCCAGAAAATTACAATCATATACAACTAAAATGTAATTGTATTGAATTTTGTTTCAACATAATAACAAAATTTTAACACAATTTCCAAATATCATTTTTTTCATCTTTAATGTTTTATGTAGTATATGTGTGCATTACAAACCCTCAGCTGCAGAGAGAAGTTATATAGTGGAACATACTTAGAGCTACCAAAACCACCAATAAAAAGCAATGTAGCCACAGACTGTGTATTCATTGTTTACTGTACTATGGTATCATCAAGTTTCTTCCTCTAAACAAAAAATAAGTCTGTGTGTCGGTCAAAATAACACTGTGTCTTATAATGATGCTGTCAGCTGATAGTTTACATTATAGCTCTGTTAGCTTAGCTCTGTTTATAGGCAGAAAACAGCCACATTAAAACCACAAATCATCTCCATTTTCTGTAAAGTTTGTGTTGTCAGCAGCTGCACTAAAGATCTGTTTGGAATCGTCCGAACGAGGTCAGAACTGTCACAGTTTAGTCTGAACCGTGGATCAACAAACAGGGAACTTAGTAAAAATGATGACATCACATAATAACTTTATACCTTCATAAGCCTCGTAGTCAAACTCACCCATTCAGAAGAAACACTGTGATGTCAGCATCAAACTCCATTCTTTTCATTTAGAGCTGAGTCCTGTGGTGAAAACAACAGAGTTAATAGTTTTTTTTATCACTTTATCATAATTGTTTACTCTAAAAGTTGTGTCTTAATGGTTCTCATCCCATCTTTCTGATACTGTGATCAAAGGACCTGTGGCGTTAGTGTTCCTCACCATGGGAGACCAGACTCAGTGACTCACTACCCCTTCTAGTGGCCACTTAAATCTGTTGGACTGTTGGTGTTAATACATTCAGTACAATTCATTAGATTTTTTTTTTTTTTAACATTCTACTGATACTTTTGGATCATTACTTATCTTCTGGATTATTACTTTAAAGCAGAAATGCAACATATTGCTCATTTAAAATAGATGTAAATTGCTGACAAACAACACATTTCATGAGGTAGATCTGGACCTACATTATCTGCTGCTAATTACCATTATTACTGTGTTAGAAAAGTGATGCTATGTACTTTGACAAGTCACAGTGGTTGTAGATGTTTGTACATTTAGTTAATGCTATATTTTGAGGGAAAAGTCACTTTATCCTCAGTTTTCTTCGTACTTATGGAATGACCTTTGGATATGCTTTGAGCTTTTATGAACACCTATGCGATCGGTACATTAAACACAGGAATATATTTGCTTTTCACTGAAAAAGGATGAAGATACAGAGGATACAAGGTAAATAGTGATAAATCACTTAGGAAACTTAAATGGAAAGTTAAATTTCATTTTCAGAGTCACCACGAGAATAGTTCTAGGTCTTTAAGGATTATGTAACCAAAAAAAAAAACACCTTAAATTAAAATGGGAGGTACAGTGGTTTAGTAGTTAGCACTTTTCAGAGCAAGAAGGTTCAACGCAACTTGAGTGCTGAAAATGCCAAGATCTGACAAATGCACAGGTTTATATATATATATATATTTTTTTTTTTTTTTTTTTTTGATGATGATGATTTTTCTTTTGTGGAGATGTTGTCATTTTAATACCACAACTCACTTCTCCACAAGCACAGGTTTGACCTAGACATTTTCTTCCTTCACCCTATTCAATTGGATCGTGCAGTTAGACGAGTATGATTCATTTAAAGAAAACCAGCGCAACAACCCTGAAAGAAGAAGGAAATGAAACTCTTCTAATGACTTCATTGGAGTATTTTTTTACCACATTTGACACACATTTTAAAAAGGTTCTGGAATTTGGCGTGAAAGAGTAAAAATGCATAATGTGAGAGCAAAGCTGAGTGTCCCATTACACATCCACATCCAAATCCGTGTCAAAACACATTTTTCATCTGTCATTCCTCTCCTATATTTCTCAGAATATGTAGGAGAGCAGCAGAATATGTTTTACTTGACGTCTCATTAGCATCATTGAGGCTAAACACATTAGCAAAGCCCACTGAGCTAACCTTAAAGATAGTCTAATAATATGCTGATTTGACATGACAGAGAGAGCAGTGTGGATGAGAAGAGTAGAGTGAATGAAGAAAGAGAGAGTAGCTGTGAAATGGGGAACTAAAACATTATTTCCTGTTTGTTTCTTTTTTTTTAATCACATCTTTGTGGACTTTTTCTGTCTGACACCAATCCATGGTACTTTGGACATTAGACGTGACTAAAAGCAAACTAATTAGAACATAATAATGTAGATGCACAGTACAAATATCTAAAAATCTTGATAGGACATGCATTTTTTCCCAAAATATTGCAGTATACACATCCACAGTTTGCAGAAATTACATGAAATATGATAACACAGGGTCGGGTGCACATTCTGACAAGAAACAGTCTGTGTTTACTTGCCCATCAGTGTTCCCTATTCTGTGGGATTTTGAGAGTATTCCATCTGTGTTTACACATGTACAAACCGTATCTGTCCTGGGTGGAGTACTCTGATAGTATCCAGGAAATAGACACAGACTTTTGGATGATGGATTCCACAAAACGAACAGTGCAATAAGTCAGGTCATGGTGGAAAACACGACAGAAACGTGAATGTGAATTAACATGAAAACTGGTCTCTAAGGTCCATCACCATGACCTTCTACCATCAGTCTTGACAACATATTTGCATCCTCATCTTCGTCAAATACAGTGGGAGAATAATGCAGTGTTGGTTTTTAATAATACTAAGACTGATATGAACCAAAGTTATGTTTAATGTAATATCAGGTTAAATTTACATTACAGCAGAAGTAAAAAACTAACCAGGATACTAGTATTTATCATGTATGCAGGGATATGAGTATCCAGATTTTTCTATGTGATGCAAATGACACACCCCAAATATTATCAGTATGTCTCACAATGTTACTGTAGTTACTGATTCCAGGTATTAAACTATACCAGGACAGTTCCGCTGTAACTTTTCTCCTCTAGTTTTGACATTTCCCATCTGCTTCAATTAAATTACTACAAGCATGCTGCTGCACTGGAAATGTTTTCTAAGTACTTTGCCAAACCTCTCATTTCAACATCCCTGGAGATCTTTAATTCTGTCACAAGAAGTGTTTTATGCAAAGTTGAATCAGAATGCTAAAATTGAGCCATATATTAAATAAATAAATAAATAAATGTGTGAGTTGCCTTTTTCATCTTAATGCACATGTTTGGGGAAAGAAGAAATTATATAGAAGAGGACAAAACAAATAAAACATAAAAATAAAAATTACATTAACACCTTCACTCACAAATATCACAACTTTACATATTTGCAACAAAAGTCAGCAGAAAATTGTTTGACAGCCACAAAAGTTGGATGTATATAATAGTTAGGAATAAAAAAAATATTAGAAATTAACCTCAAATTCAATATATTGTTATTCAGGTCTTTTTGATGTTGTCTCTAAATTGGCTGCAGTTACACTAGAGAGTTATACTGTAATTAATTCCCTGAACTAATAATAATAATCAAACAAAAAATCTGTTGTCCCAGATAAAGTTACCAACAACTGTGTACTATGTGACTACTCTCAAAAATTACAACATAAGTTAAATAACTGAAATTTTGCAAACCCTGTGAACCTTTAAGAAACCATCTGTGGCTGCAGCCCAAGTTAGATTTTTTACTCATTACTTCTATATACCAATTTAATATTACTACCATCTATGGCTTTGTTATTGTTGTATTGTTGTTATTATTATTATTATTATTATTATTATTATTATTATTATTATGCACTAGTTTAAGGACCCACATAACAATCACCATTCATTTCCTATGCTCTTTGGACAGTTTGTCAATAACATTGGACAGAACTGATGAAGGTAACCATGTACTAGACACACTTTACAAAAGAAAACAAACTACAAGAAGTAGGAAATCATTTTGATCTTCTGTTTTACCGCTAGTAATACAAAAGGATCTAGAACATTTTCTTTTTTAATACAAGCGATAGAAATACTGTTCTCACACATGTTTGGGTTTCTGGTACAGAACACATAGTGACATGCATGAACGTGTCATTGTTCCATATCCTGTTGTATCACATGTCTGAGATATGTCAAATATGGACATTAATATTTCAAGTTGCCAACAGAAAGACAGAAAGAAAGTATGACTGACTTTTTTGATATATTATCAGACTTATATAACTAAAATTATATAACGTTGACATTTTGCCCACAGGTTTAGCCCTTTTTGATGATGATGCTGTGACGGCAGGATCTTCTAGTCAGACACTGACAGTCTGTAGAACAGGTCTGAAGTGGTGGGGGTGGGGGGGTGCCCGTGGGCCAAAACAGGCCCTATAGCAGTTCTGGTCTGGCCTATAGGATAAATTTGCAAAGTGCAAATATTACACTAATGATATTAACAGTCAAGGCTGTCAAACTCATTTTAGTTCAAATTCCAAACCCCAAATTTTTAACAATATTCTGCCTGTGACTAAATGTTTTGTTCATTTGTAGATCCACTGCAGTCTGTAAGTTGTAATGCACATGCATAAATGATAAGTTGAGACATAATACAGTTAACATTCCACTTATTTTTGGATCAGGTTATTCACATTTTTTTGTGAAAAGATAGTTCGTAAATGTAAACATTTCCATAATTGAATTTCACATTTTTGCACTAAAACATGTAAAAAAAATATGGAGTTCTCATTATAGGCGATTATGCTATTATTTTACAGGTCTGGCCCACTTGAGATCAAAGTGGGCTGTATGTGGCTGCTGAACTAAAATGAGTTTGACACTCCTGGTCTTATCCATGTTTCCCAAAGCTTTTGTCTGAGGTTAAGGAGCCAGACACTTTCAGAAATGTACAAAAAACGGCCTGTTAACCAGTCGACTCAGCTGGTGGTGAGCGCCATGTGTCGCAGGGTTAAAAGAGAAAACCTTAGATGTGAAGACATGGGATACATAAACTGATGAAACGTGTCATAGCTGCTCTCCTTCCCACTGATGTAACTCTACATCCTGATAATCCACAGACCTCTGCTCCTCACATATTACAGGCGCTGAATAATCACAAGTGACTCAGACACTGATCCCATCCGTGACTACATTATCATGCGCAGACACTGAGCCTTTGTCTAGGTACACACTGTCTCTTTGAGGTATAAACCTGTAATACATGGACGAGCGGCCCATTGGATACACTGCAGGTATTATCATCTGAACTGATGACTGACTCTGATGCCCCCTATTTGATTCCAAGTGACACACATTTTCTGCCCTGCTATAAAGTTGTTGGAGTCAAGTTGTGTGGCTCTGGAACAGATTCACACAAGTTCAAGGTGCACAGACAACAGAATCTGCCTCGAAGACTTAAAGTTCTAACACTTGTAGTTTACCGAAGCTGACATATATTTATTTTAAGCCCATATATTTCAGTTTGACATCTCCATTTCAGACACCAAATATTATGAATAAAATACATTTAAAGTCTGAATATCCATAGAATAAATATAATATAAATTGTTGAAATGCAGCACAAATAGTAAAACAACAACTCCCATTTTATTATGTTCAAGTAAATCATAACATAACTTTATGTTTCTACACTTGCAGTGCTTGGCTGCAAGTGTAGAAACATGACTTTGTATGAGTTACATACCCATATTTAATGTGGTTATACAACACATGGAATGTTATTATGTTCTGTTGTAATATCTCTTTACAACAGAACAGGACGAGTTAATAGCAGAGAAAAATCCTGACATTTCATATTTGTTTTTCAGAGCAGTAAACAATGACTTTGTTCCATTCAAAGAAGCACTTTTGTTATGCACACACAAACTCTAAGAAATGTATGAACTGCTGCATCTGAAACCTGCACAGAGAACAATGAAAACATCACCCCTCTGTAAACAAGGATTTCAAAACAGAAAACACGTTAGACCACTAACTTCTATTGTACCAGTGCCAGCCTCTCCACATTTTGTGCAGTGTGAGGACGTCTGTCCCCATATGTCCCAACCGATACCGCTTCTGCACCACAGTGACTGAGTGCACAATTCCCTAGTGTCAAAGGAAATGAGAAATAATCCCACCTGCATATGCATTCACATATTCCAAATTCAAATACATCAGTATAAATCTAAGCTCAAATCCATATTCCACTGTAACAGTCCAAATTCAGATGTCAAATTTTAAATTCAAATTCATATTCCAATATAACATTTGAAATTCAACTTTAACATTCAAAATACCAATACATATTCCACGGTAACATTCCAATTTTACATTTTTTTTTTAAATCCCAATGTGAAATTCTTATTCCAATGAACATTCCAAACTCAACAATAGCAAAAACTTCTAAATTGAAATCCATATTCCTTCACAACATTCCAAATTCAAATTTAAAATACCAAATTTAAAAATTCCAATTGTAATTTTAATCAAATATAATATACCCAGAGGACCATATGACTCAAATCTTGTTCTAAAACTGAATTGAGTCTTGATTGTGAGTGAAAGACGTTTAAAACATTATTAGATTTATAACCAACTGTTATTGGATGGCCCTGAAACCATATATTCAATCTTCAGCTCTTTTAAGCTACAGAAAAATACATATATATTTTATCACAATCACTGAAACAGTAATTTATACTTGGGTATAAATGGTATAAATAATGTGTTGGTAGGATGATGGTTATTGGCAATATACAAATCCATGCTTTAATATCTTAGTAGAAAATTCTAAGGACAGTCACAGCACACATCCTAAGCTGTTTAATAATGTTTCCATTGCAACATATTAAATTGCCCCACTAACCAAAAACCCATCAACATATGTCTTTCTGTTTTAGCGTTTTTAATAGTGCAGCCCCTGTGGGCAGTGCAACGCCACACCCTGACATTTTTATTTATGCCACCAGAGACTCTAACTAATGATTACTTAAAGAGTTTACTTGAACAGTAACAGCTAGTTAATCACTTTTGGGCTTTATTCCCCATTTTTTAAAATTAATCTCACACACCACAATCTTCCATCGTGCCTTAGCCGTCAGCCTCAGCATCTGGTCTATGACAAGTGCTGTCTGTGTTATTCATATCCACAGTGAGGACTGAAGCACAGCCTGTGTTCACACTGCGCTGTGCGACCTGCTCGCAGCAGACACACCTGTATGAACATCTGAACCCCCATGGACCCCCCTCTCTTCTCTCCCAAATGTAACAACAACCAGTGCTAAAGGCATCTACCTCTGTTAGACTATTGTTGCAAATTTGCCTCAGTACTCCACTGTTTTTGTGAAGTGCTGCTCAACACTCTTGGTGAATGTCCATATGTATATTATCTGGTTATAGGTGATCCCTGACGTCCATGGATCAATTTCAACGCCCTGTTTCAGTAATGTGCCATTAATTTCTACTGATTTTTGGATCATATGTTTTTTTGATTGGATTGTTGTATGGAGGAACTGATCCACAGCAGTATCAATAAAACAATCTATATATTATTATTATTATGCCAGTTATGCCTAATGTCACTAATTTGCATCATAGCTGTTGCATGGGCTATCTCCATTTAATTTAGCATCTGCTTGACAGTAATAACACAAATAATGTATTTCTTTATATAATCTGAATTGAATTTAGGCAGTAAGGCGCTTTTAAAAAAATAGGCGTAGTGTTTTGCCTATATATCCCCCATATAATCTCTTGTGTGCTTACATAGACTTTGTGTTTGAGTCTATGTAGTGCTGGGAGCTGACATTACCTGGCTGCATTTGTAAGCTTAAAGCAGCCAATGTTTCACACTGCTGCACCGGTAGAGCAAACAGAAACATAACGTGCTGTACACTTTTAATACCCATCGGACAAATATAGTGTAAGATTCTGTTGAAAGTCACTGACCTATAATTTAGATTAGATTGTCTTTGTGTAAAACTTATTACATACATATAAATTTATATTTGAAAGTACTCATATTATAACTGCACAAGGCTGTTTCAAGCAAACATATCACCTCCAACAAAACAAGCGATGCCAAGATGTATATACGGCATAAATTCGGTGTGGATATCTCAATGCATTCTTCAGATAATGTGATTATGTCGTTGAATGGACAGACAGCCGACAAAATGATTACAACACCCCTTCAACCCAAAGTCAGCCGAGGGGTAAAAACTGAAGAAATCTATAATTTCTGTCCTGAAAGCTCAATATAGAAACTTTTTTATTACTAGTGTTCACAGTGCCAACCGAGATAGCTGATAGCTTTAGTAATGAGTTAACTAATGTCAGTGAATGATCAGCTCCCAGCACAGAACAGAGTCCAATATAAGCTCTGTGGAAATCTCCAATAGTGTGCCTCCAAAGGTCAGCTTTCACTGTGAGATCATAATATTATGCAAAATCACTTTCATAACACTTATTCAACACCATACTTCTCTGTAAGTGAAGACAGCATGTTTCTCATTAAAACAAATATTCACCAGGGTCATATATGTCAACTTCATAATAGTTCCTGGAGACAAAGTCAGGGGGAAAAACACCAGAGACTGAAAATACATGTTTCTTTCTGCAGCTTTCTCCTCTCAGTTTAAATCAAAAGACCTCATATAAAGACAGACAACCTGACAGTTTTGCAATGCGGTGGAAATGTAATTCCAAGTTTCTGCAACAAGCCGTAGAGCAGTAGAGTCACATCTGATGGAGTCTAAACAGTGATTGGTAGTTATAGCTGTCAATCACGGGTTTAACCCAACTTGTCTGCCTATGAGGATCTATGAGCTTCTGAGGAAGTCAATAACACTCTTACAAAAGATGTTATTACATGTTGTAACATAGTTCCAGATGTAATTCTATGCTGCACCAGCCATAATGAGTTACTGTAACTGGATAATCCACTTGACACATTTTTTCTCACTTTCGCTTGTGTCTATTTCTAGGTTTTTTTGCCTGAACTTTTTGTATTTTACATTCAGTAACAATTAAAAAAAAAAAATCAGTTGCATGTTTATTACAAAAAGCAGTAATATGTACGTGTCTTGGAGTGTGACACCACTGATTTGTCATTGCTTCATGTCCTGTATGGATACACAAAAAAAAACCTTTGATTGACATAAAGCATCATTCATGTGTGGACAAGAGATAGGACAACAAAACAAAATAGGACCCCAGAGTACATGCAGACACAGGACACATGAGATAAGCTAACAAACAAGTGAGTGATTTATTTTCAATCACTGATAAAGAAGTTAAATTAACTTGCACAGTTAAGTCCAACCCAGATGGGAAGGTAGATATAGGGAAGGTGGAGACAAGAGGAGGAATAAACAGAAA
>JAPQRQ010000003.1:21674976-21692372 GCA_037367365.1 Apogon talboti | reverse complement strand
AGATAGATAGATAGATAGATAGATAGATAGATAGATAGATAGATAGATAGATAGATAGATAGATAGATAGATGTTCATAAAAATAACGAATCAAAATACTCACTTTTAAGTTCTTCGAAGCCTTCTTCTGCAACTTTAGTACCAATTAGCTTAGAATTGCACTCAGCTAATGTAAAGAGTAGTCCAACCCCCACACCAGACTCCAACACAAGCACTGTGATTATAGGCTAATCTTACTTAAAGACCCTTTTATCGCATATTACAAGAGCAGCTTGCACAATTAAAATCAACAACATGGTAAAGGTTGATGTGTTGTAGTATTCCACCTCAAAAACCTTCAAAGTAAACTTTGACTTTCTGTTCCTGATGTGTGATACTGAGCCATAGAAAATAAAATGCACTTGGCGTGACATTAAAAATAAGTGCAGAGTGTAATGACAAGAAAGTGACAAATTATGCACCATTAAGTGAAAGCTAAGCTAGAGGTGGAGGTAAAAAGGTTAAAAAAAAGAAAAGAAAAGAAGAGAAAAAGACCTCCTACTTTGAGTGTATGCATCAAGGTAAAGCAGTCCTTATTTTATTGTCAAAGAAAAAATTGACATGCTGCACCTTGCACTTAAAGGAAACGTTAAAAGGTCTGCAGTGAATGAGTGAGGGGCACGGTGTGAGCAATAAAAGAGCAAACATTGTGATATATTAGATGCTGTGGCCCATAACTATCATTCCAGGCTTTTGAAGGCCTCTAGTATTATACCAGCTCTTTTGTGAAAACTTAGTGAGTGATGCATTTGGTTTCCTCTTTTCAAAAAGGCTCCTCCATCATTTAGTGAAGGATCGTGGGGCTTGACGTGACAGGACAGCAAGTGAAGAACCCCGGGTACGCAACACAAGCAAAGGAAGAGGTTTTTTTTACGATCTTTGTGAGAGCTTCACACGAACTGCATTATGCTGCATCCAAACTTTGAAAGTATTTGATACTAAGTGGATCTTAAACTTAGAAAAATGTGTCTGATAGAGAAGGGGAAAAATAACTCAAGGAGACTTAACAGACTTAACTTGCATAGAGCTTTCAGTCCAATAACAAGGTCTTCATCAGTAGATGTAGCGAGCACCTGTTTTTCATGTTGTTTTCTTGGATACACAGTGAATGTGGCCTTCAACAAAAAATATTTTAACATTGAATAAAGGCTGAATGAATGGAATGTTAATGTGGAATGGAATGTTAAGAAAATTGAGATGGACCCTACCATGGAATAAAGAGAAAAAAATGAATCATATGGATTTGTCATGTTCTCTTCATCCTTCTTGACTTATCTCCTGCTTTTCTGATGTGACTTCCTGATTACCACCCAGTTGGACTTACCTTCAGCCTGCTCCTTAACTGGTTCCTCTGGTTCTGCCCAGTCTGAACAGTCATTCTTCTGTGTTGACCAACTCTGTCAGTATCCCTACTCCTGGGTTAGCAAGAGACATCAATATCAAGCTTGTTCCTCGTATTTCATCATCTGAATACTCTTCACCGAAGCTGGCATCAATGTGCTTGTGATGCAGCCGGACTCACTGCTGACCTCTCCTTTACTCCATCAGTGAGCGATACTCCCTTCACAACACAGACTTTGGTTGCCTTCCAACTTTGCCTCTCCTGATTGTCATCCTGATCGAGTTCCAGAGGGGATCCCGCCAACGTGGCAGAGTTCCTAATGGGATCTGCCTTTGCCATCGACCTCCAACTGGATGGTGTTGATGTCCTCTGTCTTTTGGCCGGCTACCAAATGGAATCTACCTTCAAGAAGACTCCTTCTGCTGGTATCTCCAGTGCTCATGCAGTGCACCTAAGACTTCCTGTTCCTTTGCTCTCCAAAGTAGTGTTACAAATAATTTTATCTGCTCCGAAAGTCTTTAGATTATGTCACTTATGATGATGACTTTGTATATTAGGAGTCATTATTAATAAAGACAATGAAGGTGTTCCCTGGCAAACATGAGGGAGGTTAAGTACCTGTTGACAGTTTCTTCACACATCTATCTCGCTGTTGATTGGTTGACTAAAGGACCTGTCGCATTTCCCTTGAATCTCTGCATAAAACAGTCAGTCCATTTGTTACTCTCTTCAGAGGAGATGGAATTGGGCTAAATTTCTACGTTTTTAGTGATTTAATGAAAATAAAAAGTTGCTCAAGGGGACTTTTCAGTGACTTGGCAGATGCTAAATCTAGTGAGAAAATTCCTGGGAAGGCAGGCAGTCTTCTGATGTCTCCTGTCCTGCGGCCCAAATGCCTGGACCATCCTCCAGAGGTAGCTCATTCTGTTTTTTTTTTTATGGCTTCTAGATTTTACGGCTGAGTTCATCACCTGAAGTTCTGCATTCTACTGTTAATCACCTCGTTTTATCTTCTGTCGCCCATTACTTGCTGGTCCACATCTGTCCATGCCTGGTGGGCAGTGTGGGATTACTGGCGATGCTTTCTTAATACTGATGACGGACTTCAATTTGATTAGACAAAGACGAGTTTCATAGGGATTCCTCATTTTCTATGTAGTTTCCAGTATGTTCTAGTGGTTGTCTTACAGAGGTGAAATAATGATAAAGCTTGTTGCAGCTATCCTGACGCATATTATGCAAAACTAGAACTCATATTTAGATTGAAGCTTTAATTCATTACTAGCACAAATTACCAAATACAGCACTGGATGGATGGATGGATGGATGGATGGATGGATGGATAGATGTTTATTTGTTGGGGTCAACCCCTATTCTTGTTGACAGCAGGTCAATTCAACTTATAAACTAACAACAGCTGCAGTTTCTGGTCAGATGTTCATAAAAATAATGAATCAAAATGCTCGCTTTTGAGTTCTTTGAAGCCTTCTTCTGCAACTTTAGTACCAGTTAGCTTAGAATTGCACTCAGCTAATATAAAGAGTAGTCCAACCCCCACAACAGACTCCAACACAAGCATTGTGATTATGGGCCAATCTTACTTAAAGACCCTTTCATCGCATATTAAAAGAGCAGCTTGCACAATTAAAATTAACAACATGGTAAAGGTTGACATGTTGTAGTATTCCACCTCAAAGACCTTCAAAGTAAACTTTGACTTTCTGTTCCTGATGTGTGATACTGAGCCATAGAAAAGAGGTTTCTGCTGTCTTTGATAAAGTAACCACATTTTTGTCAATTATTTTTTTATTTAGCAATAAGTTGTATAGTTGAATAATATAGCCTTAAATTATATTCGTAACACTGGTCCAGATGAGCTGAAACATCACTATGTTTAAAAAAATTGGGATGTGGATCAAGAACAGCATATGACACGTTCCAATGCATCAAAGTTGGATGAGCAAATAAAACATCTTTTTTCGGTTTGTGCAAATATTCTGCTTTAGTATGTATTTATTTGTGTCCCTTTCACCAAGAATTGGGTACATATTTTGGCAAATGTCTCTTCTGGGCTCTTTCAGTGTGTGGGGGGAATGCCTATATAGGTGTAGGTAATGTGTAGGTAAGATATTGTGTGTTTAAAAAAAACAAGGTTTGGAAATCTAATGAAGCTCTGAATGCAGCTCGGTTATCAGCAGCCACATGTGTTGGATTTAGTGTCATGAAAAAAAAAAAAGTCTTATTTACACAGCCTCCATAAAACCTTGTTAACGTTGGTATTTATTTTACCCAGCCACATTAATTTCAATAAGAGAGTTCTCGCAAAGAGTGAAAAATACTTAAAACTGATAGATAATTGCTACAAAACAGTACATAAGATAAAACTAATCTATATTCTCAATATACGCCGGAGGAAAGAGTAGATTTAAAATGGAGAAACAGGGCATTTTCAACAATATTTATTAACATGTATAAGGTGAACTTTATTTTAAAAAAATTTAATCATTAACAACATTACTGAGGACTCCTTTTCCACTATCCAGTCAAACAAGCAATGTAATTACATTGCATAGGCAATATTATATACATATAAGACTTGTCAATGTGTTTCAGAAAAGAAACTACCCTTTGCCCAAGTTTATTTTCACTCCCACTGTGTGAAACTGTGTGTCACAGAACATTTCTTCAGTCAACTGGTATTGGAGAATGATGAATAAATAACTCCCTCAATCAGTGCCTACAGATGGATGCTGGAGTTTGGGGGTGGGGTGGGGGGGTTAAATTGGTGTGTCAGAGGAAGAGCTGGGAAATTCAGTTTAACTAGGCTGCCAAATTGGAGGGTGTGGTTGTGCGGAGAGATTGGCATGTCAGTGTGTATGTAGTAGTGGAGCTGGAGTTGCCTTCACTGAACCCCCCCCCAGTCATGAAAGCGACAAGCTTCATTTTGTTTTGTTGTGGATCTGACATTTGTGGCACAGCATGGAAAGTCATCACTGCTGGGCCAAGAAGACATTTGTAACTTTTCAGTTGACATGGATGAGGGAAATCAGACAAAATAAATAGAGAAGTTATGGTTTGCTGCAAGACAAATTTACAGGGTGGCGTAGATATGAGAGGACTTCACACCATGTCAGCTGGACTCTGGGAAGCAGTTACTGATTTACAACACCCACACCAGCCCGGAGAAAAGTCATTTAGAACAAATAAAGGGTCCAACATTCCGACGTTTTCTTTTAACCTTTTAACATTCCACCTTTTGATGGAACCCTAACCTAACGAGAAGTCAAAGTTAATGGAATTTACATGAAGGGTTACAATAAAACGAACTCTATATTAGACTCAGTTTGAAGGGGAACATCTTCTAGTTGCTGTATTTTACATGGGGCGAATCATTTCCTAAAATGCGTGAGTTAAAACAGTTCAGTTCAGTTCAGTTCAGTTCAGTTCAGTTGACTTTATTAATACCCGTAGGTAGATTTGATCTGCAGTAACAGGAGATGGCATACGCCAAAACTCCCCTACTGCCGGTCGCCGCGTGCGCAGGCGCCCCAATCTTAAGTACAGGCAAGTTACACATGTAATGCAAGCACATATATGACATTATACATTGACACATTAGTACGTGTTTACGTGCCTGGAATTTTTTTAAGGACACAATATGTATCACATGTCTCCAATGTAACCCTAACCCTGTAAATGGTTCTTCACTGACATGGGGGCTGTATCACAAAGCAGGATTAAGGCCTAACAGAGGGCTTCCCAGTGACACAAAGCTGGTCTACCTTTTAATGGAGGACAGCACCATGGCAACTGCTCTGTAGATCAAAACATATAGATAAAAAAACACCACCTACTGACTACTGCCAATCAATTCGAAAAATATATGGATGCCGGTAAAAAAGGAATCAAACAGTGGTATTATATTCTAAATCTTCAAACAGAGACCGATGAAAGCACTGAAGCCTTGGACCTGATGAGCTCATTAGATTTGATATTGAAACCAACTTTAGGAGCTTAGATTCAGTTTATATTCATATGGCTCACATACTATTTCACTGAGATTAAACTGTCTTACACACATCTAGGAATACATGAATATAATATAGATCCATTGATACTGATAGGAACGTATACGTCATACAGTGGTTTGTTCTGATTTCAGCAGCACCAGTTGTGTTTCCTAAACATGTCATGTCTGTTGGAAGTTACTGTTTGTTTCGGTGAGAAATATGCAGCTCTAGAAATATCCCTGTGTGACGGCACTCATAACACTAGTCAGAAACTTTATGTTAACAAAGGAATTTGATAGCTGCCTTTGTGGTGCCACTTTAGGTGATTGTGATTGCTAGGCTTTGTTCCACTACATAACATATACAGACTCTGGATCTGTTGGACTTGTTTCATGATACAGCCCCTGGTGGATTTTAAGAGGTTAAGTGAGGATTGAGTGTGATTGTCACTGGTTGTTTTAGAGGTTCCTGCCATCAAAAACCTGCCTTTCATCCTTTCCATGTGCACAGAAAAACTGCTGCTTGAAATTCAATGACACTTGTACTCCTTATACTGTACCTATCAGCACTCCCACTTCACACTCTTTCTTCAAATGCAGGTTTGTTTATCCATGAACTCTTGCCAACAGTGTGCAAAACTTCAGAGAATTTTCACTTAGTGTTGCAAAAGAAGAGCTGTAAAGCTACAATGTTTGTATTGTGGCTATACTATAGAACACAATAAGTTACTTATTATTATTATTATTATTAGTAGTAGTAGTATTACTTACTATTTGGCTACTTGTTTCTACTAGTATTTTTATTCTGTGATTATTTAACTAACATATACAAATTGTGCATATTATAATATTATGTTATAACATATTAACCTCTGCCAAGGAGGTTATGTAATCACCAGGGTTTGTTTGTCTGTCTGTCTGTCTGTCTGTCTGTTTGTGCAAGACATAACTCAAAAAGTTACAGATGGATCTTAATGAAATTTTCAGGAAATGTCCGAAATGGGACAAGGAACAGGTGAGTCGATTTTGGGGGTGATCCAGATCATCGCCTGGATCCAGGATGAATATATATTTTTTGTGATATGGCCCCACAAAACATTATGGACAGATTTTAATGAAATTTTCAGGAAATGTCCAAAATGGGACAAGGAACAAGTGATTTCAGGATTGTTTTATGGCATTTTCAGTTGAATAACCTCTCAGCTGGCATGTCTGTTTCCGCACATGACATTTGACACCATGTCAGCATGGCCCTATTGTTTGTCTGTTGCTAGGTAACCCACTTCAAGGGTATTATATGTTACAGCAGCATGGTGGGGAACTGAGCTGCCTTGGCGGACGTCTGCGCGCTCTGTGTGCTTTTCTAGTTATCATTATTACTACTTTGCCACTTGTTTCTACTAGTGCTTTCTAATGGGCAATTGCAATTTTTCATTGCTGTTTTTTATTATAGTTATTGCATTGCTTTTTTCTTGTAGTATTTCTCTGTGTTGTGCTGCTTTTAGAACCTCAATTTCCTGAGGGTTCTGCCCAAAGAATGAATAAAGCTCTATCTAATCTAATCAAATCTAATAGAATCAAATCTATTAAGAACAGTATGACAGTGATGTGATCTTAACTTCATAGTTGTTATCACATGGCATCTGTTTCACACAAAAAAATGGGTTGATGCCTTTAATTCACTTTATGAAAACTTGGAAAAATTGGCAATGTTGATTTTTCACTCCATAATCTTTGTGTTCTGTGTGAAAGTACTCTTGGCATAAACAATGGTTCAATAAAGTCTAATACTGTTGCTTAATTACATTACAAAAAAAAAAAAAAAAAAAAACTTGGATTGTAAAATTTTAACCCTTGTGTCCTGGTTGAAATTTAAAGGCTGATGGTGCCTGTGGAAACTTGTCTGTCATGGTTTCGATATGCAGAGTAAACCTCCGCTTCAATGATACTTCCATTCTTGACATATTTGCTCTTAGAACTTCACCTCACACCTTTCCCTTTAATATAAGTTCATTTATCTGCGAACTCTGGCTCAGAAGCCATTTTTGTCTTTTGCAGCTGGACCTGTGAAAAGAATCTTTGATCCTTATCACAGAGAACATTTGTTCCCACGAGCGAGCCTTTCCTTCCGAAGCAGTCTTAGTGCATGGGAGGAGCTGTGGCATCGTGCAGTGGGATGAAAGGAGAAAACCTCTCACTCTGAAATGTAATTCGTTCAGTACTTCCTGTCAGTACTCTGGCAGGCTCTCCACATCAGCTGCAAATGAATGTGTAAAAAACTTGAAAATTGAATTTCTGAGCCTTAAGGGGAGAGTTTTGATGGCGTGCGCATTCGCTGCGGGCTGACAAAATGGAAGCTGAGTAAAGGTTTTCACGTTGCATTTGGCTTTCCAGCAAGCTGTTTCACTTGCAAGGCTTTCATGGCATCATGCATAATAATGATGTGTATTGCATCTGTGTAGTTTCATGTGCAGTAAATTGGGAAACATAAAAGCCTGGATGCATAACAGATTTCCCCTCCTATGGTGATTTCTTCTTACATTGCATCGAATCTGCTTAGACCGTGAAACTGGTGAAATGGCACATAATCAAATTCAGAGACTAATGGTAAGACACACTGGCTACTCGGTAAATACACAGTTTCCCACCTCTTTTGGAATTGTCAGTCTTAGGCAGAGATTGCCTTTTATATTCATTCGGAGATGGCTTGAAGCAGCCGCTTCTTCATCTGATCCACTTTCTAGAGAATAAGAATTTCTGGCAGGCGTGATCCAGCCCACAGGCCTGGAGATTGGCATGTGGAACAGAACTTTAGTTCATAGAGTGCATTCCAACTTGGAAAATGAGCTGCTGATAGTTTGAATCAACATTGTTTTCTGGTCTATAAAGTGGGAAAAAATGTGATATGTATTAATAATTTTTATTATTTTGAGAATATAAGATAAAATGGCATTCTGCTGTGCTTTTTTCAGACTGGTGTAGCAGTTTATAATGGTGAAAAAAACATTATAGACAGAATAAGATTCAGCACATTGTGGACGAATACAATATTTTCACTAAATGCATTCGTTAAATCTGTTAGATGTTAGAACACATGGATGATCTGAGGTCTGCGTTTGCTTTGACGTCTTTGAAATAGAGAAAGATGAAATCCAGATGAAATTCAGAATTATGTAACACAAAACCTTGCTGTCATACACAAATTCATTCTATAATGTTCTTTTGATACTGCCTTTGTGATCATTAACCTTTCAACAGTCTTGCAGCTTCTTCAGCCTCCAGTCCCTAGTCTCCACTCACTATAACATGAATAATAGGAACAGGCTTTTTAATTCCATTTTGAGGTTGAATAATCAAGACAGTTTTAGTAGATTTGTCTTAATGTCATCGTCATTGCTTGCTCTCCAAATAAAAATAATAATAATAATTTTTTAAAAAGTATAGTAGCCCTCTTTTTATTTACCAACCAAACTCAACAGCTTCTACCACATTTAGATAGTAAACAACAAGGAAAGTGAGATAAGTTATTCAATCAATCATAAGCTTCTGCTATGAATACGAGCAATAATTAACATCCCTGTTTAATTCAGTTCAATAATGCTGTTAAGCTTTCTTATAGGAACTGTAGAGATGCTTATTGTTGCATATGTGTACAGGATAGAGCAGGGGTTCCCAAACTTTTCCATGGCAAGGCCTCCAAACAGCATTAGCTTCTGGCTGCCCCCCCCCTTTACAAACCTGTCGACAATACTACAAAATATACCAAGAAACATTGACTTTTAGAATGTGTTTTCTTAATTTAATTCACTATACAATAATTATTACATTTGTTTAGCGTAAAAATATTATTAACTAACATGTTTTACCACTGTATATTCATACTAAAATGTTTTGTTTTGCATTTTTTTCTCATCTTTCCTCCAATTTTCTGAGGCCCCCCTAGTGGCCTTAAAAACCACTGGGATAGAGCACCATACATACCTCAGTGGGTTTGGTATTAAACCTTACATGGTCTGAACAGAGTGGTTGTGTATTACTCATTCTATATTATAGGTCATATAGACGCCCAAGGACCACTCTGGAGACACTCGGTGCTTGTCTCTACAATTTACAGGGTTGGGTTCATTGTGCTCCGTAATTAATCATGCACATCTCAAAGGAATAATCACAGACAACATCATGCTGCTAAATATGAACTTCAAACGTACAATGAAGTGCGCTGTTATTTCTCCATACCAACTCCTCTTCTCCTTGGAGTTCATACAGTAACATCTGCATCTTTAGGATCTTTTCAGAGAGGCTTTATTAATATAAGTTAGAACTTAGAAATCATAGGAGGTAAAGGATCAAACTTTTTTTCTCATAAACCCTTAACCTGCTGCCTTACATGTTCAGAATGTTCAGCTCTAGTATGAATGGATCGTACTAGAAGAAGGAGCAGGGTATGTACTCTTTGCAGGTACATGGCTTAACCCATAACTAGGTTCCTACAGGTTTCTACAAGTTATATGTATGTAGTTATATTTAAAAGGTTATTAAATCAGAAACACAGAAAACTGAAGGAAAAAGTGGCTTTTTCAGCAAAGATTTTAATACCTTAACATAAAAAACAACTGTCTCCATCTACTATCATTGATCCAACTCCATGGGTTTTACTGGTCAATCACTGTTATTTTCACGTTCACTATGGCGCCTCTGAACATCCACATGGGTCATATCTGATGACCATGAAAAGACGACAAACTGCTTTTTACACCAATTATTTACACGTGTTGATAGAATTATTGGATCAGAAGTCAGTAAACATTTTAGAGTAGTAGATGCTTTTGGTTGCCAGAGGTTGTTTGGGTCTTTATGGGTTAAGTTTGGAGGGAACACTGTGAGAGATCTTTTGCATATTAATTGGTGTGCCTATTTTGTTTTTCCGCAGCTGTTCAGCTTTACAAAATATCAGAGAAACATGAAGGTGAGCACTGTGTGGATCACAATTTTTATTTATTAATTTTTTTTTTTTTGGCTGTGCTTTTGATTCCCCTACCCTCTCCCCCTACCTCCGGCTGGATAAACCAACTGAATAACTGAATATTGCAACGACAAATGTTTTATATCCAGCCTGAGGGGTGTGTGTACAGAGTTGACGCATCTGAATGATTGATATGACTTCATCGTGTGTGTCTTCGATTGGAAAAATAAATGAGAGAGGAGAGAGTTCGGGGAGTGTTAAATGAATTTCGCCTAAGGTGTTGAGGCAACACTGTACCAGGTGGTGGAGGCAAAAGGTTGAAAAAGACAAAATACTTCACCAAATGTGTGTGTAGTCTTATTGTGTTTTAAATAATACACATTTGGTGAAATATTTTGTAAATGTAATGTAATGTAAGTGTTACATGTGTAAATGTAATGTGACAGTTTAAATAAATATTTTATATATTTATTTTATATATAAATTATATTTGAGAGCTCCTTAAAAACCTGGATCACAGCCCCATTAGGCAGTCATTTAAACACTAATTAAGAACAGGAATGCCATGTTTTCATCGATAGTAATCAAATTTCATATGTTCTTATCTCATAGCATTATCAGGCCTAGTTTTACTTTAAATGGTCCAAGTTCCACAGGTTCTTTACCCCCCCCCAACAGGTTAAACTTAAATACTAGAAAACAGAGCCTGAAGATTTCCTTCAGGAAAAACACGATCTTATGAATCACAAGGGAGAGCTACAATAACTCATCAACTGTCCATTACATATTTGATACTTTATACCTGTTTGTTTCTGCATCTGCTGAAGCATATCCATTTCCACCTTCACATGTATTTCGCAAAATTGCAAAACTTGTAATACATTTTTAAGTCACCTGTGGATTTTTGATAAATAATTCTCTGTAAAGCTATTTTGCACATTATTGTTTTTGTACTTTGTTATATGACATTGATGCTTAATAGCTTGTGTTATTGTTGGATAAAACACTGTAGTGACGCCCAATCATTACACAGAAGTAAAGTCCTGCTCAGTTCAATTGTTACCCCACCATATGTCATCACGCCAGGAAAGTCACAGTTTGTTGCTAAAATGTTGAAATAATAGGTGGTGAAAATACATAATTAGAAGACTACACACCTGAAAGTCATGGGGTGGCGGCATCGTCATGTTTCTCTCCATGATCTGATGACGATCATGAGCTTTTAATACCTTTTCACCTTGAGGTGAAATATACCAAGGTGACGACTATTTTGGTGTCGGTGATATGCATTACACTATGCAGATCACTGAGCCACATTGGGAACCATTCATATTTTTTTCCAAAGATAAGTCCCATGGGACACAGAGGAAGGAGCGGGGCATTGCCTTTCTATTATCAAACATGGAAATATGACTTCAATTTACAATTTTGGTGTGAAAACACCTCTAGGGAGTGGATATACAAGTTTTTCTTTTGCAAAACAGTCAATTAAAAATGTACTGGGTTTTTTTTCTCCTTTGTTAGTGACTCTTACTACCACTTATTTTACTTGGAAGAGGAGGTGGTTCCTTTGGTGCCATAGATTGTGGGTTTGAGGACTGTTCTCAGTTCAGTTTCATCATGGTTTTAGTCTAAAAGGTGAGCTGGGAGTACTTGGACCCCATCATAGTTGCTCACAATAAAAGTTATATTTGTCACGGCATATATTTATGGTTGATAATGAGTGCTAACATTCCTACTCATTAAAACACAGCCCTCTTCACTTTTTTTTGCCTTGTAATTATTTCTTTTTTATTATTTATTTCTTTTGTATTCTATGTATTGTCTTTTTAAACTACTGTTGTACAGTGTCCTTGGGTGACTTGAAAGGTGCTTATAAATAAAATGTATTATTATTATTATTATTATTATTACTTTACATTTGTTTGTATTGTTTAAAGATGGCAGTCACTGGGGACAGGAGGTTTGAAGTGATGTAAACTTTTTCAGTGGGACGGTTTCAACACTGTCTGCCGTGTGTTCCTGCTTCACAAATGTGGAGGACAAAAGTAGCCGATGATGATTTTTGATAAGGTAGGTACATTTTGGACCAGGTTTCCATCAACTACACCACAGCCTACATCGCATTCCCCAAGTCTGAAAACCCTTAACCTACAGGTTTACTGCAAAAGTCTGTTTTAAATTCAGCAACATCCAGAACTAATCAGATCTCAACTATTACCGATAGTCGATGTTGGTTCCTCTAAACCAGGACAATAGTTTTTCCTTAATCTAACTGCGTAAATGTTTCTTCTGCAGTAGTTTGACACGATGAAAAATATGCTGATCCACTTACCAGCTGAAAGATGAGGAGATCAAAAACATCCTTTCATCTCTCTTATCATTATACAGGCTACAGACCGGAATAAGATTTGGATCCCACCAGACTGAGCCAAGCAAACTGTCCCCATTATTCCAGTCTCAGATATCAGAGTCTCAGAGAGTACAAATATTCCTTCATTGATTTGGACCCAACATCATGGAATACACACATCCCTACTGCTAAACTCTTCTAAGCTAACACAAAAACTGACAAACGGCTTTCTCTAGTCAGTCATTTTTCGACATTTCCGACATGCCTGCTAATCCATTAGTTTTTGGTGGATTTTTAGGCCTAAAACAACTTGTTTAAAGAGTAGGAAAAAGGGCTACGAGAAGAAAGACAATGACAGAAACCCCACCCTGAAATGGGACATGAACCCTGCTCTCCTGTTGGAAGGTCAACAGACTTCAACCACCTCCTGGGAAAGTTTTTACATATGTAACAACATCAAGTGACACATCACATCCATTTCCGACGTCTAACGATTTACACTGACTTCTATCTTATGCCCTGAGTGTCACAAATTCACTCTGTACATTTACCACATTGACAATGGACGCCCAACCTATGGCAAGGAAGTTTCTATTTTGCTTTTAAAATGACATTTTTACCCTGGTTTTGCCACCTACAGCAATTCTACCTGAAGAAAATGACGTGGGATGGATGTCCCAGATCAAAATGTCTAAAAGTTAATGTCTGGTCTTTGCTCTGCTGGGCAAAAAACTCAAATTGGTCATTGGAAAAAAGTCAGCATTCAAGGCAACCAAGATTTATTGTCGAGAGCAGATCTGAGAACAGTTCACAGTGACAGTAACACACACCAGCAAACTCTTCTGAGCAGATAGGGTGGGTTTTGATCTTTGATACATCTCCAAAGGACATTTCCACACCTGTTGGTCAACTTTGCATTGGGTTGATGTATTGACACCATTATAATATTACCAATCCACATGGGCCTTGATGTTAAGTCACACCCTTATTTCAAACCATGAGAAGGCAGTTTTGCCCATTTTGCCCCTTTGCCAAACCAAAGCACATGTCAGGACATGCGTCGGTCTTCCCCCTTGTGGGCCCAGGTGTCCCTTTGATCATTCCTTATCAAAAATCTTCACGGTCTGTGAAGATGCTCCACAGTTTTCTATATTGGTACCCTCTATGCAGCTGCAGAATTGGGCTCTTTCTCATTTAAAGAGACAGCCTCACTCTTTTTACACCATTATAACTTGACTGGGTTTTTGAGTTAATTTTAGTCAATTCTCCTAGGCTGACACTAATATAATTTGGTTCCTTTGTATTTTATGTTTCAAAAGTTTATTGTTTTACACACAGACACAGTATTAAAGACATGATAGACATTGCATGCAATGACTGTTTCACACACTTTAAATACTTTTACCAATTTGGCTAAAATGGCTCAATAGTACCCCCTAGGCTACTAAATATCATAAATGCTCCATGATGTTTCACATATAATACCAGATTTTGCAGGCACACGTACCAGGTCCAGATGCACAAAAACCCTGTTAGAGCCACATCTTGAAGCCAACAAGAAGTCCACTATTTTGGTTCGCAGTTTTTTTTTTCCATCTTGTGCTAGTTTTAGCCATTATACTATTGAAACTTGATTTCATCCAAACCAACGGCGGCCTTGTAAATGTCTATATATGTAATAAAACCCCTCAAATGCAGCTCAGCCTGAGATGTGTATGAAGGTGTAAGAGCCAGCTCATCACAACTCAATCAGTCACAACTTTAGTGTTTTATTCACATGTCATCACATTGCAAATCTGCAAAGAAAACCTAAAGGTTAAATTATAGAAAAGTAGATTGAAAATTCTTACAACACTAGAAATAATAAGTGATATCTGGAACCTGTACAATGGTTTAATGGGAAGTAAATAGCAATCACTGCTATTTTATCTTATAAACAACATCTAATTGGTACAAAGATTCAGAGAAAAAGCTATCATCACATGTAAACAGAATATTATGAGGATATATTACGCAGTAAGTTTGTGTAATGCCTAATGAGCATCAGGGTTGGCAGTACAGACTGTTTCTAAGATCTATTGCCGCAACATGTTGATTTGAAAGCATTAGATTATAGGAACATTCCTGAGCCTTGGTGGTAATGAGTGGTTAACTCAAACATTATTTCTTTCTGATACATAGAGCTATTATTTATGCAGTGTTCTTATATGGACTCATATATCAGAGGCAAGAACATTTTGACAACCCAATGGAACACAGTTAAAAGGGAGCAGAATGTGCTTTAGATTTTAATGTGTTCTTTTCTTGGTGTGTACAGATTGCATCATTTGCATATTTTATCGTACATATGTCCTTTCTTTTTTTTTGTTGGTCTGCTGCCGCCCCACTGCTGTTATTTGTTTTTTATTGTACTGTAGCTCATATGTTTGTATTTTTGTTTTCTTATGAGAATGTTTGTGAGAGTGAAAGAGATCGCATTGAAATACAAAATACAGCACATTCTAATTATCTGCCTTGCCTCAGATGTTACTAGTTTATACTGTAGTGTATCCCCAGAGGTTGTACATAAATATGCGTTATTATTAAATATAATACTGCCTAACAGTAAACTTAACAGCAATTAACAAAAGAAATTTAGCTTGTTGATCTTGACAAGATGTTCTTGACTAAAAATTACTGTTCTTTCATTTTTTAATAAATATAGAATTGTTTAACTCAGAATGTCTGCTGAGTTAAATTTCACAATTTGAATTTAAATTTGAATTTGGATGAAGCAATGGGACATGGATTTGAAATTTGAATGTTGAATTGGAATTTGGAATTTTACACTGGAATGAGAATTTGAATTTCAAATTGTGAATTTTGAATGTTGCAGTAGAATACACATTTGTATTCAGAATTGTATTGTTACATTTCATTTTGAATTAGGAATTTTACATTGGGAATGGAATTTGACATTTTGAATTTGACATTTGAATTAGAGTTTTGCATTTTTAAATTTAACTTTGAATTTGAACTTGGAATGTTGGAATGTTGATAACATAAGTGTGAGTATAGCCCTGTCCAGACAAAGACGGTTTCAGTCATATCTGCAAAAGTTTTGTATCAGATAGGCTTTTCGTCCACATGAAACCGGCGTTTGCGGTCACTGAAAATGCAACTTTCCTGGAACCAGTTCCCAGAGTGGATGCGTTTGAAAATGCCGGTTTCATGTCTTCATCTGTACAACTCAAACCACAACTTTTCTAAAACGGTGATGTCATAGCCCCACCTCTCTAACCTCAGTCTTTCACCCCAGTAGCAAGATGCCACTTTATGTGCATGTTTCACATCTCTGTTTTTCACGAGAGCATTACAACACCACATACAGGCCTGGCAATTGTACCACATCATTTTCAGTGGTTTCGTGTGGACGCAGATCTTTCCTGGAACAACTCCGTGTTTACAGAACACTTTTTGATAACGACAATGAAAAAGATTGGATAGGAAAAGCTGCGGCTTCGTGTGGACATGGACAAGTCACACATGTTCAAATATTCGACCAACAACTAAGTGTCAACTCTGATCCTTTAAGTCTTAAGCAAATCCAAACATTCTTTGCTGATAATCAAGCAAGTAATTTGTTAAGTCATACAAAACCTTAAGAAAAGTTAAGCCAGTGATTCCAAGGTCCAATTAAAAACAATGGCAAGTAGCACTTTGAAATTAGTGATCAATATGTCTAAACAGCTCTAAGGTCAAAACAGAAGTAATTATTTCTGAGTTTTTGTTTTGTTTTTGGTTGAGTATGTTTTTCTTTCAGTTTGACCTCCACATAATCATGTCAGATCATCAGGATTAGGAGGATTTAGTGAAGGAAAGTTTTGTGAAGATGCATTTAAGGTCTGGGCTTTTCTGTAGGGTAAAGTTCTGGGTAAGAAATGAGGTATTAAGGTAAGTCACGTCTGCAGGGGGGGTTAAGACCGCTGTAATAGCTGAACCCAAGGGGAAAAACAAAACAGAGCAGTACAGCATTTCCTCTGTTCGTCAACATTTTCCTGCAGTACGCCCATCATTTTACTGCACTTTCTATACTAAATTGGACTCTGTTGCCTCAGTCTAACATCTGACACCAGGGATTTCATTTATACTCATATTCATAATCTATGAACGTCACTATTTGCTTGAGCCAAGAGCAACTTAATTTTAACTAGATTGATTTAAACAGGATGTCAAGATGAGGAAAAATATCATTTAGGTTCTGGAGTTTTGATCAAATGATCCCAGTGTAGGGAGGACCTATCAAAACTCTCATGGCTTTAGTCCAGCTTTGGAAATTTGTCTGACAGTGAAATCACTCGACAAGTCATTTGGTGCAAAGCTGACATTACTTTGTCAATAGAAAACCCTTTGTCACAGTTTAATAATACCTGAGTTCTTGACTGTATCATACACACTGCTTGATATTTGATCAGAAGTGACAGAATAAACACAAAGTACGTGGTTGTCAAGCAGTTCGTACAATACAGTATAAACACAATATAATAGTCAATGACGTCAGTGGGCATTTTTAGCTACATTACACATTAGGGGCGGCCGTGGCTCAGATGGTAGAGTGGGTCGTCCAATAACCAAAGGGTTGGCAGTTCGAATCCCGCTCTGTCTGAGTCATGAGCTGTTGTGTCCTTGGGCAAGACACTTCACCCACCTT
>JAPQRQ010000003.1:21557957-21574991 GCA_037367365.1 Apogon talboti | reverse complement strand
TATATATATATTATTTGTAAGTAGGAATACAACTTACAGCCCCTAACTTAAGTTGACTTAAGTTGCATTTCATTAAACAAACCACACACCAATATTTGACACCATTGGTATCAGAACAGCAGTCAGCATAGGTTCATTCCTTCTTAACATCATTAAACCAGCAACAAAAACAAGCATAATACAAATACAGTGTGTAAGTGCTTATGTACAAATCACACACTACTACAAATCTGAGTTCTTGACTTCAGGCACTTAATGACTGGTTTAGTACTATGATTATTGTTTTTTGTATATTACATATGTATATATTATATATTGCTTCATGTATATTGCCTCATGCTGCTGCCTCTTGGTCAGGTCACTGTTGGAAATGAGAGTTGGTTCTCCTCATTTCCCTGGTTGGATAAAGGTTAAATAAATAACATAAAAGATCACAGCCAAATGACAGGGGATGTTCAGGGTTCACTACCAGTTTCAATGCTTGCTTTATGACAGCTTAGTCATACAGGCGGTGTATAGTCTCATAATTACTCAGGTCTGTGATTTCCGTGGCTGTCTTGTGCAGGCTGTAATACCTTATCTGATCATACTTCCTGGGATCGAAGAATAAAACATGATCTGAGCACTCACTCTGTACAACCTCAGCCTCTGCAGCCGCTCCAAGTCTTCCTGAATACATAGGAATACACTCATGTTTTCTGTTATTTGCATCATCTGTCTTTTTCTTCTCTTCTTCCTCTGTTTGTTTGCTTATGTCTTTTTCCTTCTGTTTGGTTCTGGGTTCGGTGCAATGTGCCAACTTTTGATGATGTGGGTGGCTGAATAGGAAGGCAGAGACAGCTCTTTAGGTCTTTTATTGTCATTGTTTTTTCTTTTTGTATGTAACACTGGTGCACATTTTATACTGGCACATACAGACTTACATGGAAATTGTTAAATTCACTGAAAAGGACAGAAATAACTAAAAAAAAAAAGAGTGTTTTGGCTTTGTAGAGTTATATACGAGCTTCTTTTCCTTCTGGAAAAAACCTGTATAGTGGTAAAAATGTTCTAAATATACTGTATGCTGTAGTTTTAAAACACATTTTGCTGATACCTGCATCTACAGCAGCTTGGCTTCATGTTCTTACTGCTTTCTGCTTCCCACCTCCAGTGTCTCAAAGCAGAAAATACTTCTTTTTAACCTAATTTTATACACACATATTTTTTGGCCTTTCAAATTCACCTGCTTGATTAATAACACCTTTTACTGAGCCGTGACCAAATCAGAACATTAACTTCTTACTGCTTTTCTCAGGCTTTAATAATAAACTTCAATGCAGAAAGTGAGAGTCTAAAATCAACAACTTTGGAGGGTTTTTTTCATGCTGTTCTGGAATCAGTCCAAACGCACTGAGTGTGTGTGACCCCAGTGTTTGTCAAATACATAGCCAGTAACTCCCACACATAAACATGCAAAGTTAGTAATGAAACTGATGCAACTAAGTGTTACTGATTACAGTTTAGTGAGGAGCCTGGAAATGTTCCTGCTGCGAGAAGCAATCTAAGCCTTACTTTATTCTCTTTTTTTTTTTTCCAAAATAAACATTCAGATGTATTTGGACTCTAAGAAATAGTCATAAATTGAGCTGAACTGAGAGATCCTTAGAAGAAGAAAAGGACTATGAGGCAGAGTGAGGAAAAGAGCCACATTGCCCTCTAGTGGTAGTTTAGAGGAAGTTCTCCTCCAATTTGAGAAATGTATAAGAACTCAGGGGTGCTACAAAAATATCACTTTTGGGCAACTTCAGTGCTGCAAACCATGAAAACCCTACAAATATAATACTGTGCAGCCGGCTTGTCACCGATGGGTCACCGGTTCCATTCCGTGGACTGTCAGAGCGTTGTTGGCTGATGTGCCCTTGAGCAAGGCACTTAACCCCGGGCCACTGATATGACAAGCCTACTGCTCCTCGTCTGCAGTGTGCGCGGTGTTCCTGTATGTTCTAGTGATGGGTTAAAGGCAGAGGACCAATTTCAGTGTGTGGTTCATGTCCAATGTGAACTACAGACTGACAGAATAAAGGTTCTTAACTCTTATCATTCTGTCTACAGTAGATTCTATGATTTTGTTGAGAAAGGTGCAGCCATTTTTTGTTAAATTTTTCCCATTGACATACAAATAAAATATAGTTTTGCTTTTTGGTTGGAGGTATATTTACTAGCATCAGCTTGGAGTTCTGCCACCTGGACTAAACCATAGCATGGAACACAGAGGGGGAGATGGGGGTCAGAGGCCAAATGGATTTTATTAGTTTTTACCAAAAACAAAACAAAACTAATGCAAAGAAGTAATATGTTTATTAGTGCCTAATGAAGCAAACATTATTTCATGGTGAGAGGTTAATCATTTCTGTAAAGCAAAATTGACTAATGTTCTATTTTCCCCTGTAAGGACTAATAAAGTTGTGGCCAAAAGTTTTGGCAGTAATGCAATTTTTTTTTTTTTATCTTGTGCTCTCCTACATGTTGACTTGGTGTACAGGCTCATATGTGATCAGTGTTTGACAAATTACTATCCATTTTTTTCCTAACAGGAGGTTAACCAGTATATTGCAAAGAACTCCAGTTTTTTTTCCATGTGTTTCTGACATACATTGAAAAACAACTATAAGCATTTCGTAAGACTTTTATTGGCAAATAAATCACATTCATACAAAGAGTACATTTGTATTGGTGCCAAACTTTTTGACCAAGACTGCACAGTACAGCTATTATCATGAATCAAGCACATACCGCTGTCCAAGTCATTCTAATTGTAGAGCTGATGTAGAAACTTGTGTATTTCTATGGTGTCATGGGTATTGAATCTATCAGTGTTCATGCATGTCAGTATTTTACCATTTTGTGGGGCTTTTTTCCAAAATTGCAATTATTTTTGCAATTTTTATTTATTTCTTCTATTTCACTGCCAAAACCTGATGTGAAGTCTGGAATTTTAAGCTGAGGTAATCCTTAAATAAATAATCAGTCAATCAATCCTGGAGAGACTGGTATTTGTGTTCTGTCTTTTTCATCATCATCATCATCATGACGGTACAAGCCACCATTACTTCTGCCATATTAATTGAAAAATATTTAGTAATATGTTGTAAGAGTTTTATTTTCCTGTTCATTTACCAATTTTACACTACCTTGATAAAAAAAAAGTGAAATAAAAAATGTCACCTTTTTTGCAGAAACGTTTCTGCACTTTAATTTGCACCATCGTGTGAATACTACATTCATTCCCACTGTCACAATTAACAGTAATATAAAACAAATGTACTACTTACCTTCAGTAGCCCAGTAGAAATGGTACAAGGTACATTTAAGAGTATGTATTCTGTAATCTGGAGTGAATATGTCATCTTTAAATGCAAAATGGACCCAAATGCTTGGCTCAGACACTGGAGGTGGAGGCTGTGAACTGAGTTAACAGACAACAAAAAGTAGACATAGTGTTATGAGTTCCAAACAGAATGTGAAGAACAGCAAATTAAGATATTCAGGGAAGGTCTTACATGGCAGAATGAGGTTCAGAATGCTGTCTGAGCAGGACAAAGCACTGAGGTGAACTGACAAAACAACGTAATGCACAGAGTGGAGGTGGCTTGACTGCAGAGATGAGGTACAGGTGTGCAGAGGAGGACACAACGGCTGTTTCTCATGCTGCTTTCAAGTGCTATGGGAATTGTGGGAAACACTACTTACAAACTCGAAAATTGCCCATGAGCACCCCCTCCTGTCGTATTTTCCGTTGAGGAACTGGGAAAATTGTTGATACACGATCTGCTGAGATCAAAATAAACTTTGAACTTTTCAAAATGACGGTGCTACTTTTCCTGGCTGTTCCCAAATGAATTTTTCTCCCTATTTAACCTTTCTTAAGTGATTTATCACCATTTTATTAGCACATTAACCTCTTTAGTTTGCATGTTTCAGTGCAAATCATGTATTTTCCTATTTTTAATTGGCTGATCATGTGGATGTTCATTAAAGCTCAGCGTAAATGTAAAGGTTATTATATGAAAAACAGACAAGAGTGAAGAAAAAGTGACATTTCCAGTAAAATATATCATTAACTGAACATAAAACCATTGTCTCCATTCACTGTCATTTGTTAAATTCCATGGGTTTTACTGGTGAATCAATGTTGTAGAAGATGCTGGTGTTTCCATGGTAACTACAGAGCCTCTGAATGTCCAAATGGGTCATATCTGATGATCATGAAAAGATGACAAACTGTATTTTACACCAATTATTTACATGTATTGATAGGATTAGTGGATCAACAGTAAATAAACAGTTTACGTCAGCAGATGCTTTTTGGTGGATGGCTGATGTTTGGGTCTTTATGGGTTAAGGAGCTGAAAGAGTAACATACTGGCTCTATTATTAATCAAGTGCTGACACATCATATATCACTCAGAGGAACCGAACCACAACTTTTACTTTACATACTTTAAATACATTTTGCCACTAATACTAATATACTTAGAGGACTTTTACTTGTAGTAGAGGAATATTACATTAATGTTTTTTCCATGACTGCTTATTTCATCTGTTTTCTATTATCTGCTTTCATCAAATGTGCATACAAAATACAGTCTATGTGTAGATATAGTGAGCTGCCATGTTTTTCTCATGTGATCTGAAATCATATCTTTGCGCTACTTTTCGACAGCCACATTGAACTGAATCATCCTGATCTAGATAGAATCTCCTCAGGATTATCTCTAAATGGAACTACATACTATATCACAGTGACTCCAGCTGTGTGAAAGACAAACACAGGGGCTCACTTTGTGTTTTTATTTGAAGGCCCACACTGACCTCTAGTGTTCTGTCATAGTACTGGATGCGCATAACCAAACTCAGGTGTTCGAAAATCCCCCCAGAGTGGATATTATGAAGTGAAGTTGTTATACACTCGTGGCCAAAAGTTTTGAGAATGACACAAATGGATTGTTTGCTTAAATGTAACTTATTTGTCACTAAATTTATCTGAAACCTATATAATGCTCCTAATTGTTCTTCAGTGTATGAATGACACCAAACAATTACTCAGCAAATTAGAGGTGAGACAAAATATGGCTTAAAATTTTCCTTTGTTTTTTACAGAAACAACAGGGGGTTAACATTGGCAGCAAATTTTGTAAAAACAAAACTTGTGTCATTCCCAAAAGTTTTGGCCACAAGTGTAAATACCAGATGAAATTAAATGTAATATTTGTGCCTGACATTATTTTTGATTAATCTATTTGCTGTACTTTTTAATGACGACAAATGCTTGTTTAATTTTATTGTGAATACTCCTACACTAATGTCAACTGATGTAATAAAGTGCAAATGTGATTGAGATGTTATATTATTTGACTTGAATAACCTTTGAATTTACTTTGAGCTTTTACGAACACCTACATGATCAGTAGATTAAACACAAAAAAATACCAGATTTTTATTGAAAAACAAAAATTGCTTAATCCAACTAAAAAGTCTGGAACAACAAATACTGAAGATCTGATTCAGATCAAAGCCAAGTTGGAACCAAACCTGGATTAAATGACAAATGATTAAATCCTTTTTTTTTTTCTTTATGCTACATTATTGGGCTGATTTCCATTCAAATTGCTGGAGGAGCACAAGACAAATCAAAGACAAACCCATTAAATTTTAGTGCAGACCCGGACCGAGAATAGATTTGAGAATAGACGAGTATTTATTTTTTTAATATTCAATTTTGATATCAACATTTGAAGAAGCCGTCTGCTTCATTCAGTTATGTTGCTCGTCGCATGATTGTGACTTTGGCGCCTAAAGGGTCAGCGTTCTGTGATGTAATTAGAAATCTAACTACGGTCCAGTCAAATGGTTAAATGAACTAAGAAAAAAATATGATTAACTTTGAGTAAAAGAAATTACGCAGCACATTTTTGGGATATTTGCAACAATTTCTGCCAAATGAACAGTCATTCTGCCTTTGTTGTGCTTTTCACTCAGTCTCACTCACTATATTGATCTTTTCTTGAAGCTTTTGCTATTTTCCTGTCAGACTTACTATAAATAAATGCCACACACACATCTCATCTAGTGGAACTGTAACTATAAGTGCATTTTCTGAGTACTGTAGTTCAGTACAGTTCTCAGGTACTTGTACTTTACTTTAGTATTTACAATTTCTGCAGCTTTAAACTTCTACTCGACCACACTTGACATGTTAAGTTACTTTATCATCCTCTGAAAACCACAATCTGTGTCGGTTTTGCATATTTGTGATAAACTGGGAGACTCATTGGTACTTAATGGTTTTGGTTCTTGACTCATCTCACCTTGTGACCTGCACTTTTTCATGATCATTACGTCACAACCTGCTTTTACAGAATTCAACCCTAATACTGGCTCATAAACACATGGTTTACAGTAACATGGCTATGAGGGCTGAGTTTCGAATGCTGCTCCCTCTCGGCTAAATATCGAGAGAAATTATTTATTTAGCTTCTTCTCAGCAATATGAAGAAACTAAGTTTAAAAAGATGCCCATAAAAAGCTGAGTTTTTAGAGATAGATAAGACAGCACAAACTTACATGATGCAATACTGTAGCATACACTGAACCAGGGGTGTCAAACATAGGGCCCGTGGGCCAAAACTGGGCCGTCAAAGGGTTCAATCTGGGCCACAGGGGGAATTTGTAAAGTGCAAAAATGACACAGAACACACTGACAGTCAAGGGTGTCACAGAGTCTTGACAAGTTGTTTAGATCATTAATACTATGTTTTTCAGTTCCAGATGTCTGTTACTAAATGTTTTTGTGCCTTTGTAGATCCACTTCAATCTAAGCTGTGATGTACATGTCTAAATGACAATCTGAGATATATTGTTAAAACTGCACTCTCAGGTTGTTCATATTAGTTCAGGTGATGTTCTGTGAAAGGATATCTTCTAAATGTTAACAATTTTATGTTATAATTCAACCTTTTAACAAAAACAGAAAAAAATTTAGAGTTTTCATTATTTAGAAGTTATATTATTTTACTGGTCCGGCCTGCTTCAGATCCAACTGGGCCGCATGTGACCCCTGAACTAAAATGAGTTTACCATCAATGCACCAAACATTAAATAAAAAGGTTTCCTTTTCATCCACAGTTGTCACATCTTGCCAAAATATCAGCCAATTCCTCTTATTTTCTACTTGGAATGCAGCTTGCACCCAGGATGACTGCAGGTGTCAGTATTCACCACCAGAGGGAGCCTAAGACTATAGAACTCATGCAGCTGATGCCACCAGTACTAACAGCAGGTGGTCTCTTTAGAAGGGTGTGAATCAACTAAAGCTGGTACTTCAGAAAATATGCCCACAATACAGAAAACATGAGGAGAATTAAGCTTTTTGGAGAACAATGTGATGTTAGGATGCTCAATGCTAGTCCGGTACAGCTATCCAAACACTACAGGTAGCACTCAGATCGTTTTCAACACAAACACCTGTACCCAAGAGGATATTTAAGCCTTTAGTCTGAACAAGAAGCAATTAGACATGTTTAACCCTGTTTTCAATCACACAACCAAGCAACCACTGTGTTTACGTCTTTTTTTATTTGTTTTAGTACAACAGTTCAAGTCAACTAGCCACTGTATCTATTGAGATGCCAAAGTGTATTGCTCTTTTGCATTCCATGTGTAGACCCCTGTTTGTTCAGTGATGTTCCAGGTGGCATCCATTTTTCATGTCTGGCATGTTAAATTCACAGCTATACAGCAAGAAGTCATGTGCTTTGAAGAGAACCCCATATTTTTACAAAAAGCCAAAGGATCAGCAGCGGCACAAAGAAAAAAAAAGAAAGAAACATGATCTTCTGGAGCAAAAGCAAGCAGGTAGCAAAGCTGCACTAAACACCTGCATGGATATTAACAGCCAACGCCTTCATCAAATGTTGTGCTACTCATCTTTTTTTTTTTTTTTTAAATATACAGTAAGTGCCAAGAACAGGTGTGGTTCACAGGGACAGTTTCAAAACGCACTATGAAATAGGCAAGGATAAAAGACCTATGCATAGAAACATGCTTCTTCAAAAAGGGTAAGTACACACTGCTAATTGTCAAAAAGGGCAGAAGCTGCACTGACAAGCTACATATCAAATGGATTAGACTCAACAAGGGGGGAAACGATCCACATGTAAAACCAGCGCAAGTACACTTATAGCAGGAGAATTGAAAAAATTCACAAAGTGGAACTCTCTTATTTCAAAAAGGTGGGTAGTGAGAACACAACAAAAATACTGGCCGAACAAAAAATAAATCAATCTTTGGATATGTAAAAAACCCTATACAATCCCCCGTTTGTAACTTTCAGTCTTCTGAAGTGCCCTCTTCCGAAGTGCCTTCTTTGGTTTCCTTGTTCTTTCGCACCTCTTCGAACTTCTTGTCCTATTTACAAACACAAGACAGACGATCACGTGTCAGATCAGTGCAACTAAAGCGGCGTAATGCGAGAGTCAGTCGCCCAAACGCTCACCTTCTCCTTGAATTTCTCATTCATCGCTGCCATAATTGCTGTGCGGTTCTCTTTGTTGGCCTCCATCTTCTGATTCAGCTTCTCCTCTGCCATCTTACTGAAGTTGTTGTTCTCCTCCATAGCTTTCTGTTGCACCTCCTTTTCATGCTCGCGCTTCTCAGCTAAGTGCTTCAGAACCTCGGCTTCATGATTCTGGAAAAGGGAAGATCAAATAAACCACACATTAATGTATTAAGTTGTTTCCCCATCAACTACTTACAGAAAAATCAAGTATGTAAACAACAGGCTAAGTGAGTAGCATCTTCAGTCCAAGATTACTGTGATGACATTGCTTTTCTTGCGCATTTGTGCTCTTCTAGGTCAGGTTTTGGTTTTTGCTTGATGTATGAAGCACTTTAGGTTGACATACATTACACCCAAGACTCAACACTAAAAAGATTCACGTATAAAAAGTTTATAGATGCAACTTTCAGTTCACAACCAACCTTGCGTCTCTCCTCAGCAGCGTCCAGCTTCCTCTGAATTTCCTCCAGCGAGACGTCCTTCTTCTTGGGAGGAGACAGAGGGAACTCACCCTTCGAGTCTGGGGCAGGGGCACCCAGAAGGACCTCGAAGGCCTGTCCAGAGGCCCGCTTGTCGAGCTCTTTGACCTGGATGTCTACAAAAGCAGGAGGCACAGTACTCTGTTAATGCACAAGGAACTACTATTAAGCGGGATTTGTATTCAATATTGAACACCAAAGCTGTGTTTTTACCTTCAGCGGATGCCATCTTCAGGAGTGTGCTGCAAGGTAGATGTACCTAAAAGAGGAAAAATGTAACAAATAGTTGTGATTTGTCTAGTGGATTAAGATATTACACAGAATCCTCTCTTATTGACACAAAAAGCTGATTTCAACAGTCAAAACATGTCCAATGGCGACACCTGGTGGGCGCAATACGCACTACAGCCAACCACCGCCCATCAATCCGCACAAAACGGCACTGGCATTCAATGTTTGGCACCATTGTTTTATCTTCTAACTTGTGACAGCAATGACAGTCGGCTCAATCCACCTGCCTCAACAAAAAGGAGGAGGATGGGGATTGGGGAGGGGTCTGAGGCGGGCTCCAGAAGCCTGACCACCGCCGCGTTAATTGCTAAACAGGGACACAAGCCACATTTGGTTGAAACAAAAGGCTGTGGATCTGGGTGGGTACGGCGTAAATGTAGGCCTTGCCAGGTGCACACGGGGCCTAGACTGGGCCTGACCGCCTCAATATAGACTCCATGTGAAATAAGATTAGTGAGCAATGAGCAATATCTGGGGGGAAAAAAAAAAAAAAAAAAAAAAATCAGGGAGCACCTGTTCCTTGCGCCATGTGTTGGAGCAGCAGGGGAGGTGGAGGAAAAACACACAAGTGGACCATAACACGCAACACCAGAGCCTGTAGAAGACTACTGGTGTTATAATGTCGTATCAGTGATAGAATCTTAAAGTTGAAGACTTTATATCGATGCTGGGGAAACACAGGAGCCATTGCGAACAGCTGTCATGTCATTTGGTTACGCGTAAAATGGCACCAAAATATAAAAACGCAAGCGCAGTGACAAATCCCTTGGTAGTATTTAGAAATAGAAATAAAAATCAGTCAAATTTGGCTGACTTTACGTTTGCTCCGATGCCAAAAACCCCCATATAAGCGTCTCCTTGTGACTCCCATTACCTTGACGCCCAAGGCAGCGGAGTCTTACATTGTCTGCGCCGACAATGACAATATCCCCCTCATTTAAAGTCAGCTTTGAGCGCTGCTGTCATTATCTCAAGCATAACAAGCAGCAGCAAACAAAGAGGCTTTTGACAGGCAGCGTGGCTGGCTGCAAACAAAGACGGGTTCTCGGCAGGTTTATTTCCACAGAAAAACCGTCGAATTTGAAATAAGGCTCCGCCGATGAAAGGTGGGTGTGCATCGGGGGGGGGAACAAAAAAAATGTATAAAATGTCCCTGCAACCCACCGTTTTTACCGACATGAAAGAAGTCCTTTGGAGTCTGTCTGTCTGTCGGTGCCAACTGTGCCAGTGTCTCCCACCATACAATAGGCTAACAACCCGCCAACTAGCACCAAGAAAAGACCAAGCGTCGCTCCTGTCTCACTCCTCCTTTTGGGGTGAAACGAGTCAAAATGCGCACAGAAGCCAGACATATCCAACCACCAGCCTGCAGCAGCCACAATGCAACTCGCATGCAGTGCATATCACAGAAGATAAACACGATATTTAACCCACTGTCCACACATACTCCACATTTTAAAATCCCACCTTTTGTCTTTGCGCATTTTCTCCAAAACTACAAGATAACGCACCTTTACGCACGCACACACACGGCAGGAATAGCCGCTATGTAGTTATTCGGTGGAAAAGATATTGGTTGTCACACCCACCTTCAACAAGCTGTGATGCTGTGCTCCTCTCACACACAATTTACCGCGAGTCCTCTGCGTGAGCGTGAAAGGAGCGCGCACATAAATGGACCAAAGCGGGTGCCGTCACGCCGTTTATTGCCAATCATTGGTTGTCTCCTCCCTCTCGTGTCCTCCTGGGGATTGTAGTTTTCTGCGATTTTAGGCTCAAACAATGACTTTCAGTTATTTCGCTTAACAAAATCCAATTATATACGGTTTGTTGCTGAATAGACACTAAGTTTTCCAAATACAGTGGAGAAAAAAATCAACAGTAAGCCTCTAGAAAGAAATGTGTGGAAAAGACATGTCAAGGGGACTTTTCAAAGTCCTTGCTCTGTTACTCCACCCAGTGACTAAGAATAGTGGCTTTTGAAAAATGTGCATTCACATTGTTTTATATTTAGAGGAGGCTATGGTGTTAGTATCGACACGTTCAGTGCAAAGAGGCAGCTGTCTCACGATTATTTCATCCCAATATTAGAATGATTTTTGATAGACCATGTATCAATGGTTAGTGTTTCTTCCTTCTTGTTTCCAGCCTAAAGCCCCTAAAACCCCCGTAATTATTGTATGTTTCTTCAGTGTGATCTTGTTTCATCTTTTTGTTTTCAGAAAAACAGCCATCTCTTAAATATTTGGGGTTTTTTTCCTAGCTGCATCTTTTACATTTGGTCATTTTATCATTGCATCTTTTAAAACTACATTCTCTCCTCCTCATTTCACACCACTTTACTGACATCAACATATTTAAGTTTATAGTATTCTTCCAGATATTATAAACTTGCCTACTCTTGGACCTTTTGGGTCTCAATCCCAAGTTTGAGAAATGCAGCTCTGTCCTTACCACCACTGCCATGACCTCTGACCCATCAAAGAAGATGATAATATGGGGTTAATATGATAAATGTAAAAACACACGGTGTTCTTGGATTGAAATTAAACTGTAACTGAAGGGTGATTTGTATAGGGTTTAAGTGCATGTTTGGCAAAAAAAAAAACATGTAGGTCTATTTTTGCATAGTTTTTGGATCGATATATGTCAAACTTTAGAAAACAATTAGAAGACAGCAATACACATAACAGATACAATCACTGATGAGGCAAGCACACAGTTCAATTTCAATTCAATTTTGCATGTAACAATAACTCCCACTATTACAAAGCCTGTTTCCAGAAAAACAAGCTAATACTTGTATCTTTCTTCTCTAAAACCTCCACCTAAGTTTTATGAAAGTGGGGAAAACCATGTCAGTATGTAAAGATGAGTCAAAGTAGAAGGATACGATGAGACTAAGATTGAGCCTCCATTCCTTAGAAGTTTTTTAATGAGACATGGAATCAGCGCAAGGCCTGGAAGCACACTGGAGTATAGGAATGTACTGGAGTCAGTCAGCTGCAGCCAACTGTTCCTGTTCTGCTGATATATGCCAGTGGCATCAGCATGCACAGCTTTTACTGTGTAAGTTAACAAAGCTGAATTAGCAATAAAGATTGGTGCATGATTTAGGGGCAGCGCTTGCACATTTTGGAGGCAGAAAAATACTGGATACAGGAGGGAGAATGCATATAGGATGCGGTGCAAACCCAGGTTAATATATGGGCATCAAAACACAGTACATTTCACCTCTACTGCTGAAAGGTCACTTTTAGATAAAGATCTTCAAGGACAGGTTACACCATGGGTTTGGCAAAAATGGCATTATTGATAAAACAGACTTAATGTCGTGTCAGATGAGTTAGCCTTTAATGAAGTGGCAGGATGTGGGAGCGGGGCTGATTAAGTTTTCATATTTCAACCTCCAGTTCTAAAAGATGAAGCCAATGCAGTTCATCAAATGGACACCCCTTTACACACCATTTAAAATGTTCAACGTGACAGCACAAACAATATCAGACTGAAGGACTAAAAAGGTTTTGGTCAATAGATAATTTACCCATTCCTCTACAGGGAGTGCATTTTGATGACTTTGCTGTTTAAATGGAAAGACTTAAAGTTCTAAATACACAGTCTACAAGTGAAATGCCTCTAGAACTAGTGAAATTATACCAAATTTTGGTAAATAGCCTATAAGAAATTTTAAGTAAAAAAAACACCAGTTAAATATAGTTTTCAACATACAGTATGGTGTCAAAATCTACTTTTTATGAATTAATGAGACACTGGGTTTCACTCAAATGGGATGCTGTGTCTTTGAGCTACAGTTCTACTTCAAAACATTGTTTGTACATTACAATGCATTTCTTCAAATGTAAGATTTATAGAGCTATTACCTATGAATATATAATGTAATTTTATCTTATATCTTGGAAACATTAGTCAACCGGCACTTTATTTTCAGATTTATCTTAGTAAAACATAAAGATTTTACCACATTTTATTTAACAGAATTTCCAGGAAAATTATGGCTCAGTGTATTTATGGGCGTGGCTGCTTTGTCTAAGCAGCTAAGCTAAGCTGTTCAGCTGACATTTGTAGCTTCTGTTTACTGAATACATTTTGAAGAATATATTCAAGAGTTTTCTTACAGCTCTTGACGGTAGTCACAAATTGTAATAATTAAGCTTATTGGTGTTTAGTCAGAATACCCAGCTTGTTAGCATAACCTAGCCATATTAGCTTATGAAATGCTACTAAGTTTGATTCAGTCATTTTGAAGAACATATTGAAGAATTTTTCTGACAGACCTTGACTCTAATTAAAATTTCAAAACATTCTGTAATGAAATTCATTGGTATTTAATCACACCACCGAACCTATTAGCATGCTTAGCCAAATTAGCTATTATTAGCATTCATTCATATTATTCGATATGAATGAATGCTAATGCTAATATACAGTCTGTCAGCTAGCCTGATAATTTTACCATCTGGTAGTAATTAGCATGTTTATCTCTATATTACATAAAATTGACATTGCCGTTATCAAATACAGCTGTGTGTGTTCATGCTAGTCAAGTAGCTAAAATGACGTGGTGGTGTTAATGATGACAGTGTGAGGTGACATTTTCCACAGATCAGAGAAGAAAAAGCTAATCACCAGTAAACAACACACAAGGGAAACATGTATCAAACACATGTGGTTTTCATTCTAAGAGATGATAAAAGAATATTGTGCCCAGCCTTCCTCTACTCTTCTACTATTCTTCATTAGCATTTCTATTTTAATTTCACTATATTCTGGCCACATTTTCATAGGCTGGACTTTATGTAGCTCTGAGAAAATATCATCACAGTCACTCAGCTCATAATTGGATGTTTTCCCAAGTTAATGTACCATATCTGTTATTTCCACCACCTTCATTTATTCATGCGCTTATCTAATCTGCCCTAAACTGCAGATTTTTTAAGCGATATCTCTAAATCTGTGTGGCTTCTGCTCTAATATTTGCTGTCGTTCTCCACCATTATGCAAATGCAAACACTGGGACTGGATTCAGCTTCAGTCGACCTATCCAGACTATTTGATTTCCGACTATTTTTAGCTCAAAGTTATTCTGATGACAAAAGGAGCTGATCAGTGTTTGTTCAGTCAGTAGTGCTGTACTGAAAATATGTGAAGCCGCAGGGCCAGTGAGCAGTAAGATCTATTTTTACTGTTGCCATGTGGATGTCATTTCGGTTTGGGATGTAGGCCACTGATTTATATTTTCGTTGAAGGTACTTTCGCTGTGATGTTTCGGCCCATAGTGCATTGCAGCAGCGACGCGCAGTGCTTCCTGTGAGGCTCTGACAGTGATGGATCAGGTTGTTATAGACATCCCGTAGACATTGACTCACACTGTATCATACGTAGAATTGTCAACAGTGTTGTGAGAATACAGGCTGCAAGGGGAAGAGTTCTATCAATGGATTCTTCACATTAGTCCTCAGACACGATTCCTCATTCCCAAAGGTCAGGATGGTTCAATCCCCCTGGTGTCTAGGTGGGAAAAAAGAGGACTCTAACACATAAAAATGACTCCAGGTGCCTCTGAGTTACAAACCTAATGTTACTGTGGTTATAGCAATATAGTCAAGAGCAGGGATGGAGGTAGCAGATTACAGTTACTCTCATTGCTCTAATGAAGTGAATTTTTGTGTACTTTTGTGTGTGCAGGTTTGACTGTGATTTAACTTTCATTTGAGTGTTTATTTTAACCATTAATGACCATGTGCTATTTTTGTGGCAGATACACAATGAATTTTTCTCTATATGTAACCTTTCTTGGGTGATTTATCACCATTGATTGTAATATTATCCTCCTTATTTTGTATTTTTTTAGTGTAAATCATGTATTTTCCTGTATTTAATTTACTGATCATGTAGATGTTCATTAAAACTCAGATTAAAGTTGAGAGTTATTATATCAGAAACAGAGAAAACTGAAGAAAAAGTGACTTTCTCAGCAAAGATATCATTAAAACCCTTTATAGTTAACTCATAGAAATATTGATAAATTCTAAATTTCAACCTAGTGTGTTATTTGAGGACATAACAAATTACTTTTGTGCAATTTCTAAAAATGTTTATTGTCAATTAAGGTTAATGAAGTTACCATATTTGGTTTCATACATAAGTGGCAAAAAATCCAAGGACATATAAAAAATAATAGAAAAACGGTAAGGTGAAAGGAACGTGTATTTAGGAACATTAGAACATTAGACCAACATAAGTGCTGATACAGATACCTGCATCACATTACATATTATCCCTTTGAACATCATTACTTACATTAGTACCATTACTTCATGGTACCTAACAAAGCAGGTACACTTGCAGAGGTGGACCTTGCAGACCCTGTAGACCACATTGGACCTGAGATTGTTGACTCACTGTCCTGACTGTAACTGTTGCTGTCAATGTCTTTTAATACATGCTGAAATTACCAAATATAGTCACTTTCCCGATAAAGGGTTAACTGAACATAAACCCAGTGTGTCCATCCACTGTCATTGATCCAACTCCATGGGTTTTACTGGTGAAAAAATGTTGTAGAAGATGATGGTGTTTCCACGGTAACTACGGAGCCTCTGAACGTCCAAATGGGTCATATCTGATGACCATGAAAAGATGACAAACTGTAATTTATATCATTTATTTACATGTATTGGTAGGATTAATGGATCAACAGGTATTAAACAGTTTAGATCAGTAGGTGGTTTTGGTCCAGTGACTGTTTGGGTCTTTATGGGTTAAACTATAAACTGTAGATTGTACATGACTGTGCCTTTTCACACTGAAGACAAAATACAGATGTCGGTGGGTCTTTACATTTTATTCTAGTTGATTTGTACTTTTTTAATATTGTGTTTATTTGAGTACACGTTCAATATAATTGGAGTAAAAGCATTTGGCTGCAAACAGGAGTGCAGCTGTTTACTTGGCAAATTAAAGAGACGCTCCAACGATGACTTCACACTTTTACAGGCCTTGAAGACTTCGCCGTTGTCAGAGTAATGTTATCAGGATGATCTCATGACATATTTCCAACAGAGAGCCAAGTGTTAAACTCTGGGGTATTGACTATATAATAAAATATGGGGGTGCTTGGCATGCTCGTTTAACACAGCTGCAGGATGGGTAATGAATGATGATGGGTAATCCTTTTAGTCATTGACTGTAACAGAAGATGACGTTCACCATGACATCACCATCTGGTTTATGGACACTGAGGTTGGCATATGTCCATCACCATCACCATGTATTTTTTTTTTTTTTGCAAGAAGTATTAATTACTATTTCTACACCTTACTAAAAACATGATCCATGGTGCTAAAGAACACTATTATGTTTAACACCAACAAGTAATATGTGCAACTTACACAATGCAATAAAAAAAAAACCATCCTACACCATTCAACACAACTATTAACCACAAATGTCTTCATATTAATGTGATTGGTTTGATTATCTAGTATGAGATTAGCTGGGTTTCCATTACCCTCAGAAATGCGCAAAATGTAATTGCGCAATAGAAAATTGGTAATGGAAACACTGCAATATCGCAAAAACTGTCAAATATCGCAAAAAAGTTTTTACGCTCTCATGAGGTGGTTTTTGAGACGTTTCGATATA
>JAPQRQ010000003.1:21520150-21543997 GCA_037367365.1 Apogon talboti | reverse complement strand
TGATTCACCAGTAAAACCCATGGAGTTGGATCAATAACAGTGGATGGACACACTGGGTTTATGTTCAGTTAATGATATATTTTACAGAAAAAGTAACTTTTTCTTCAGTTTTCTCTGTTTTGATATAATAACCCTCAACTTTAATTAGAGCTTTTATGAACATCTTCATGATCAGTGAATCAAATCTAGGAAAATCCGGATTTTCACTGAAAAAAAAACACAAAATAAAGAAGATAAAATTACAATTAATGGTAAATTACTTAAGAAAGGTTAAATAGAGAGAACAATTCATTTGGGAACTGCCACTAAAGTAGAAAAAGTGGATCTTTATGGGTTAATGCAGTATTTCCTGCAAAAGCTACAGCCCTATAAGAAACTACTGTTGTGTGTTTTGTTTCTATACTCGCTTGGGCTTCAACATATAGTCTGGAAGTAAAGATATGGAAAAGGAAACAGGGAAAGACTGTATTCTTTAAGCTTCTGTATAGATTTGGTGGAAAACGTCCAAAGCTTCTTTTGTGAATTGATGCTCTGGCAGCTCACAATGCATTTCGCTCCAATTGTATCTCCCGTTCTTGTTGCTTTTTGTCTCACATCTTTTCTTCCACTCTTCATCTTTCCTCCTGAGGCTCTTGTCTGGTAGAAATAGCACGTTGACTTCCACGTGAAGGCTTTTTCTCTCTCTTCGCCCGCCTGGCATCCTCTGTGTGACCCACGTCTGCATGGCCTCAGTGCCAGTCTCATCATGCCGCCTCCCACTCCCTCCCCTCTGTCTCCTCATGCCACCGTCTATATGTCTCTTTAACACTCACTGTCTCCTCCACGGCAGCAGGATCACTCAGTCATCGGCCTGCTCGCGGAGGCTATAAGGCAGAGAAACAGAGACAGAGAGAGACAGATATGAGGAGCAGAGCGTAGTGGAGTACCTAAAGGCTGCTCTTCATTCACTTAGCTTCGATTGATAACACAGCGTTTGGCTCTAATCTGACTCTGAGAAGAACCACAGTGCCTTTCTGTGAGGCAATTACACGACAATTTCCTCAAGGAAAGCAAATAGCTCACCGCTCATAACACGCTATTCAATTATGTAAGAAGACAGAGAGCTTTTCTTTCCGCTGCTGCTCTGTTCTGTGGAATTAGAAACACTCGGTCCTGTTATTTTAGCTTCGTAAAAGTGTGTACAGTGTTACACACACTGAAGTAGAGCTGAATGATGAAAGTAGAGGAGATTTCACTAAGTTATTGTTATTGTGAAGTACGTTTATTGCTTGTGGGTTTGTTATTTTCATGTTAATCTACATAGAGGAAGGATATACACTTGAGGAAACACAATAACAGGACAAAATTGACCAATTTAAGAAGAAAATAAAGAAAGAGAGAAGATAAGAATAAGAAATGTATATATATAAAGTTGTGCCATAGATTGTATACCCAGAGGTGTGTGAACTGCCATTTTGAAGCTGGTAGTTCATGACAGTTTAATTGTTTTGGAGCTAGAAGTGACTATATTTAGACAAAAGGGCAGAACCACAGAAGCCCAAAGGGTCAGAGGTCAATTAATGCTAAGTGCTAGTATACTAAACGATGCATTGGGTAACAAATTAATTTTACATTTATGTTGGTAGAACCTGTTAACCACAACTACAGTGGTGCTATCTCCAAGAAATAAATCATTTTATTAAATAACGTCAAAACACTGCAAATCCAACTTGGTAAATGAGCGAGCTGTCATACAAACCTCTCAAAGTCTGACACAGCTGTTATCAAAATATATTCTGTTTTATTCACCTGAGCTCTAATAAGTGGAGGAAAACATTAAAAAACACCTGATTACTTGTTAGTGGATGCCAATAACATGGATTAGTGACAGGAATGTTAATATTATTAACAATCTTTAGACAGTCGTTCAATGTAATCCCACAGTGCTGCTCCTAGTGGCTATCAGTGGTATTACAACTGTAAAATGATTGCGCATTGGCTTCATTTTGGAACAGAGGTCCTTGTCCTGTGACCAGTATGCTGCACAGATTGAGGCTTTATATTTATAGGGGCAAGTAGACGTCTTCAGAACTGGTGTACAAAGGAGTCCCAGCAGTGAAAGAAATGGAAATGGTAAAAATATGGCAAGAACGGTGAAGAATGGTCGACTTCTTGTAGGAATCAGAGTCTTTTCATGCATCTGGATCCATGTCACCAAATTTAATATGCCTTCATGTAAAACCTCATGCGGGGGGCTTAATTTCTGAAAGCTTGTAAGAGGGCCCTGTTGAGTCAGTTATGAAAAACATCACAATTTGCTGGGTTGCCATGGCAACACTTTTCAATAAAGTAATGACTCTGATATGACCAAAGAACACATTAGATTAAACAAATTTTGCTCGGGTTGAGTCTTAAAGGGGAATTCATTCAAGTACTACAGCTGAAAATGGCAAAAACTGCATATTCATGTACTTTAATACTCATACTAATAGGTATTTACATCTCTTTAAAATGATTTAAGCCAGGGGCGTCAAACTTATTTTAGTTCAGGAGCCATTATTCATGTAAGTATTTTCAGAATTTAATGGGGTTTTTTGCACTGAAGCAAAGAGAAAAATTTGGAGTTGCCATTATTTATAGGAATAATGTAATATTTTTTTCTCAATAAACTAAAAATTTGGAGTCATTATTTACTGTATATGTATAGATTATTCTGATATTACTTTTCTTGAGATCATATTGGTCTGTATGTGGAACCTGAAGTGAAATGAGTTCAACACCCTTGATTGTTAATATCTTCACTGTATATCTTCACGGATCGGACCCTTTGCCGGGCCTGTTTTGGCCCACGGGCCGCATGTTTGACACCCCTGACTTAAGCGGTCTCCACTATAAAATCTAACTCCAGGCTCAAAGTGTCTGATGTTTTGCTTTTTGTTCCTACTAACATCTGTCTCAGGGGCCCAGAGAGACTTCAAAAACTCTTGTAAACCCTCTGTATTTTTCTGTTATTAAAGTGCACTGTGCTTGGACCATGCAGGACCTCACACTTGACCAAATGTCTGATCATGCATATGCCTTCTGTCCTCATTTCAAATCAATTACCTCACCTTCTGTCACGCTCTGGAAAAACACGATTGCATTCAATACATTAAGGGTGAAGCTTCTCTCAAGGCCAGGTTACCCTAGCAACAAGTTACGTAGCAGCAGCCGAAGCGAGGGAGCTTCAGAGGGGGAAAAGGATGCCTGAGAATGGAGGAGGTGGAGAAGAAGAGGGATGTTATGGCAAAAACACTAATCAACTGGTCTGCATAGTCCACTGTATTTCTACTTTAGTTGTTTATATGAGCAGCGACTGCAGAAAATCTATTAAATAAATGATGCTGCTGTTACATAACTGGTCGAGCAAAGACTCAGCTAACAAACATAATGTATTACCCACAAGTGCTTAGCTGTGGTTGTGTGTGTGCAGAGAAACAAAGAGCCCTTGGGGGTGTGTTAGTGTATGCTCTCCTGTCCTGTCAGCGGGGTGCTGGGATGCAGCCAGACACCAGCATCCATAATCACACCCGTTGTGGATATAACGACCCGACCTTCCAAACGGGAGGTGATTTGGAGCACATGAAAGTGGAGGATTGTCTTAAAATAATCCCCCACTACTGTGTGAGCATCGAATCAACACTGGGTGTGTCCGAGTTACACTCCTCGTGGGTTTAATGCTGAAATCCTGCACAAGAAGACAAAACAAAAAACCCTTGAGTCATGATCTGTGTCACTGTATTTATGCTACTAAAGGCAATGCAATAAAAGCTGTTGTGTAACTGGCATTTAAGCCATTTTCTTTGTAGCCAACATAACAAAGAAATTCCCCTGTCAGTGCTGGAGCGAGATGTGGGGTGAATGATAATTTAGTGAATGTCTCCATCTGCTGCACACCTAGAGTTACTGCTGCATTATGTAACAGGAGGGAGCTGAAGAAACACTGTATAACATAGTCCTTATATGCATTCTTACACTAAAGAGGATGTAATATGTGACTGGTGAAGGTTTAAGTGCACTATAATCAAAAGTGGCTATAATCAAAAGAATATAATGATATAATTTTTGCCTTTGTTATTTAATTTATTCATATTATATCAATAACTCACCTCCAGCCACTCAACAGCCATAACAATATTATTATGACTGCATGATTCATACCGTAGAGAGCTCAGCCTTTTAGAGCACCACATGGTTTTCTTTGAGCTTAGTGATATTTTGTGTTCCTATTTAGACACTAGCTCCTCTTATACATGTTTAAAATGTGACTCTCATGCACACACTGTTGTATTGTTACAATAAAGACATGGGAGGACATTGACAGATGCATTTTTACAGTTTGCGATTGCAAAATTGATGTGAAAAATGATTTGTGTCTTTGAAAATGTTAAATAAGATATCCAAATGGATGCCAAATCATCTCTGTTCATTCTGCAAAATTGGAAAAACAGAAAGGCAGCATTTCAGAAATGGAAAACATTAATGAGGTGTTATTATTGAAAGGACAGAACGGTGACAGAGAGAAACAATTCCAGACGAGTAAGAAGATTGGTTCATGAAGACTTGATTGAGCTGAGACACAAAGTCATCAACATCCAGAATTTAAAAAAGCTTTAAGGAACACAGAGTGGTTTATTAACGTGTTCTGTCTATATGTTGTGTTTATTTGCCTAGATGAGCTGTTATCAGTACTATATGTAACTGTAGGTGGGTCAATGACATGACAACATTTTTCGTGGCGTGGTTTAGTTTGGAAAAAGTTACAAAACTCGCAAATTAATATCATACATTCTCTTTTTTGTGGACTAAAATTTCAAGTTTTAATCAGTTTTGAGCAAAAATTAGGAAATCAATATGGTGTATTCATAAAAACTATGTCTGAGAAGTGATTAAACCTACTTAAAATTCTCAATAAAAACTCCTTTCTATCTTACATAAACAATCTTACATAAACAATATTTAATTGTAAATAAATTAAGTCAAGTCACTTTGAATGTGGAGTAATATTCGTCATTTTTTTACATTTCCAGGTAGTGTTAATAACATGGTGTAAATGACATGAACCAGCATAATACAGACTTTAAGAGACAGGGCTGATTATATTAATAAATTATATATGTGTGTGTGTGTGTGTGTGTGTGGGTGTGTGGGTGTGTGGTTGGGTGGGTGTTTTTATCGCTCTGCTTGCAATTATTATTAATTAGTGAAAATATGTGTAAATATCACAGCAAACATGGTCATGAAATTGGAAACTTTGCAAGAAGCTAAAATGCAATGTATATGATTTACATTTTTATGTTTCTCATATTAAACTGATGGTTTGACTGGTGGATTAAAATGTCTCTTCACATTTAATTCTTTTTGAGCAAGTTTTAGCTTTTGTTGAGTCACGTTCTTCAGCTCCAGTGAGCATCTCAGTGTGTCCTATTTAACATTTGTTTACATATTTGTCACTGACATTTTGCATTGGATTTGTGAGTAAACTGAAAAAAAATGTATTGCATTAAGACCCTCACATATGAAATAGAAAAATGTGTACATCAAAAAAGATGGAGATTTAGCTGTAGAACATTTTACACCATCAGTGGTATGATGATACTACTGTAACATCTAACCAACTAAAAAATGTACATTATTCCTTATCAACCCAAAATTACAAAAAAATATATTTTAAAACTGACCCATGCAATTAAAAGCATACTTAGAATGAGAATAATAACTGGAAATATGTTTTACACTGAGTATAACGGCACTAAATATGAGAATATTCCTGAGTTGGGTTTAACTTTACATTGTAAGTGTGATTATAATGAAGTGTTTTTCTACCAGGTTTAATAGATGTGTTGATATATCAGAATTATAATTAATATTCACCTTTCCTCTCATATCACATATCATCAAATAGTAATATAAGCTAAGATAAGGTTAAACAATGTTTTCACAGTCGAAATTTAATATAAATTGGTTTACATTGAACTATAGTCCAACGCCTTACCAGATTTTTTTCATGTGCTGATAAATCCTTACGTAATGACATGATGACAATTTATATCCTGTTTACAGTGACATTTTCCACGTGATAACAGCGTTTTAGCTTCTCACTCTTGGTGTCAGCGTGAATAAAGTCTGCAGAAATAAACCCTCTCAACACACGGTACATGTATGTAAAGCTTGTGGGTTTTAATATGGCAATTTTCACCACCAGATAGAATCAACAACTGGGATTCAATCCAGCTAAGTAAAATATACGCACCACTTAGAGATCAGGACACTACAAAATACACCTCTGATCCATCAACTCCCAAAATGGTGTTGATCACACAGCTTCAGACAGACCATCAGCATTTGTAAGAAGAAGAAGTACAGCATCCAAAACTGGCCGGGCAGCAGCAGCAGCAGCACGCCGCACTCTCTCTGCTGCATTTGTGAAACACATCACATAAAGACACAGCCACTGGCAAAACATCTTCAAATAGAGACAATTACAGAACACCACGTCTTTGTGGGTACAGTGTGTGAATAAATCCTGGTAATCATACAGGCAGCATGTATGACACACATGGGTTATACTACAATACAGTATATTTACAGTAGTAGTGACTGACAAAGTGTAGACTTGCGTGGTGTTTCTCGCTCTCTTGTCTTGTTCACAACTTTGTGTAAGTGTTAATGAGCGCGAACAGACTTTTCTCCATGTGGAGAAGGCAGAAGGCAAGTGTGCCGTCACTTTCGACACACCAAACACACACTGGTGTTGCTTGATGTTTGCCCAGTCAGCAGGCATATGTTGCTGCTGATGAAACTGGCATGTGAGAAGAGGCTTGTGTGGCGAGATCATTTCCTGTCAGAGCCGGACAGAGAAAACATGTTAACAAAGGCCCAGCTAATGCATTGTGTTTTGTTAAAATATACCGTACCCGTCAAACAAATACGCAAAGTGTTTCCTGATACACTGTGCTTCAGAAACAAGATATTTTTGGCACTGTGTTTGCGTTCTCATAAATGTCTTGCGTAATTGACCTCCACAACAACAGGTGGCGCTCTTAAAAGGCTAACAAATTAACTGTGGTCATAACATGTTTAAAAACCTAAGTAACGTCATCAAAAACTTAACAGGACTCAAGCATTTCTTCATTTAAAATGTTAAAACATGATGGTAAATTATAAAACAGTTTAGAATAAAGAGCTCTGAAGTTCTGCTAAAGACATTCGTGTATCGAATTATCTATTCATACCCACAGTCTGACAGATTTATGTGACCACTAGAGGGAGTAGTGAGTCACACTGCTGGTGATGAAAATTATCGCCACAGGGCTTTGACCGAAGCTCTAAATGAAAAGAATGGAGTTGGATGATGAAATCACAGCGTTTCTTCTCGGGTGGGAGAGCTTGATTATGAGGCTTATGAAGATCTAAAGTCATTACGATGTTATTATCTTTGCTAAGTTGCCATTTATTGATCCACAATTCAGACTAAAGTGTGACAGTTCTGACCTTGTTCGGATGATTCCAAACACAACTTTAGTGCAGCTACTGACAACACAAACCGTACAGAAAACAGAGGTGATTGGTGGTTTTCTGTCTAAAAACATAGCTAAGCTAACGGAGCTACAAAATGAATGTAAACTATCAGCTGACTATAAAACACAGTGTTATTTTGGCCGACTGTCAAAAACTAGGAAATTTAGTTTGAAGAACACTTGCTGATATCATAATACAGATGTGTGCAAACAATGGGCTTTATACTGTATTCAGTGATACGGTCTGTGAATATGTAATGTGGTTTTGGTGCTGTTGATATTTTTGACATTTTTAATGCTTGTGCTGTTGAGCATTAAAAATATCAATACTACACATAACCCCTTTCAATATTTAGTCAATTTTTTAAAGTTGCAGTTCATTTCATTGGCAAATATTTGGAAAATTACTAGAAAATTATTATAAATTATATATATTCTGGCAAGCTTTTTGCGTTGTAGTTCACGATTCCCGATTTTCTCACTAATATCATAAATCATTGACCTCCGTAACAGCAGGTGGCGATATGAGTCATTTCAACAGTTGCACTTTTTTATACGTTTATTTTCAGACATTAAAATGATTTGAAGATTACATTTTAAGTATTTCATGTCTTGGTAGGATGTTTTTATTCATTTATTTATTTTAAGACCTGCTATATTTGTGTCTGTAGCATCATGTAAAAATATGTTGCGTATTTGTTTGGTGAATCCTGTATTTGTTTAACAAAATATGCACTAGGTTAATGGTGTTCTGTATTTGCATACCAAAGTCTATTTATGAAATGATGATTAAACATGTTTTCTTTGTTTATTATCTTTTCCCAGGAAATTATCTCCACACTTCTGCTGCACATTGGCCCTGCAGTAGCATCTGTAAATGCAGCAGCCTCTTATAAAAGTTTTTTTTTTTTTTTTTTTCTCTCAGTGACACTTCAAGCAATAGACGTGTTGCGATACCTCCCTGTAAAACTCAGGAAATATCAGTAGCCCAGATTGGTTGATAACAGTACTTCACAAAGAAAAAAAACACACATTTTTAGTTGTAAACTGCCACTAGGCACATTTTTTTTCAGTTTGGAAAATGAAGAGACTTCTAAAAGCAGCCTTGAGCCAAAAAACCTCGACTCCTCTGTGTATTTTAATGAAGCAGCATGTACTGGCAGTGGGTTTATATTCACTAAAGGAATGTCTACAGATACCGACGGCTCTTGCTCTTAACATCTTGCATCATAGTGAGACCTTCAAAATGAAATGCCTGGTCATGTTAGTAGGATCAAAACAGTCTGGTAAGGAGGGATAAAAACTGTACATTTACAAGGTATATACTACTATACAATAGCTTCCTTCCAGCCTCGGATTTTAAAACATAGATCATACATTTTAGTGTAAAAGCATAAGACGACACAAGAGTTCTCCTTTTTTTTTTTTTTTTTTGCGATCTACTGTCTTTTCTGTCACATGTACCACTTGCTTGTAGCTGAGTTAAAAAGCTTACAACCGCTACAGGCCGCGATGACACTCCCTCCGACTACGATTTTACACTTATTTCACTTTAAAACAATAGGCAGTAATGCAAGCAAATGGTACATATAACAGTTAGACCTAAGAGATGAACCCCTTTTAAATAAATCATAGAAAAATAGTCAGTATACAATCTGTCATGGTCCTTTTGAGTTCTCAGTGTCGCCGGTGATTCGTTCACCAACACACACATTTACTCGTAACTTAGTGTTGTCTGACTCTAGGTAGCGTCAAACAGTCTTTAGCTCCTGCATCCAGTCCTTTGGGAGACCGTGGTTCAGCCGCCTGGCAAACAGACCGACTCTCGGCAGATCTACGTCACTCCTCCTCCCGCAGGTTGCCCTCCGTCTCGTCCTTCATCCCGTCTGTCAGGTTTTCTCTGCAGGTAAATCAACCAGTCCCTACGATCCCTCTTTGGCCTCTGCGCTCTCCGATGGAGCTGGAGCCTCCTCCGCCGTCGGCGACTGAGCTCCTCCAGGTCCATCTGCACAAAAAAAACAAAAAAAACCCCACAAAAACTCACAGATAAGAGACAGATGCACTGCAGTTACCGTCAAGGACGATCAGAGAATATTAGACCGTCCAACGTTGGTGTTCAGTATCAGTTACTTCACGGTTACATCATCAGGTGCAGGGGATTTTGGTCTAAAATCATTTATATATTTTCTGCTATTGCAAATGTACACTTCCAGTCACTTTGCACCTCACACTGCAAATTACTGTTTAATTTTGTACCTAACAGTTCAATTATCAGGGTTTTTTTATACAGGACAGTTTTTATAATTCTAAGTTATTATGTATAGAGTGTCTATCTATCTATAATGCTTGTGCTGTTGAGCATTAAAAATATCAATATTACACATCACCCCTTTAAATATTCAATCGATTTTTTAAATAGTTGCAGTTTATTTATTTTATTGGCAAATCTTTGGCAAAATTATTCAAAAATTATTATAAATTCTATCTATCTATCTATGTGTTAAATGTATTTAATACTATTGCTATTGCTACTATAGTATTACTGTTTAAATAGTATAAAATATTATGTAATGTAAAATATTGAACTCACTTCTTATAAATACCATGTGCAAAGAATTTTATTATATGAGAATATTATGTAAAACAGACACTGTATATTAAACGTGAATACAATCTGATATTACAAAAATAGTTTTTTAAAAATATTATAGACAGGCAGAAAAAAAAAAACTTGAACGTTGACTATAGTTTTGACCTTGTTTTTCGGGAAACTACATGATGCATTCTGGGGAAACACCAAATATTTAAGAAAGTCCACTGAAATCTGAAAACGCACCATTATGAAAATGATCCCATTTTTCCATAAGACGAGTTGCATCAGTGTTTTTGTAATTTACCAGCATGCTCTTTTGGTAATTATGCAGATGGCCTAAAATGCTGTATCAGTGTATCCGTGGCGTGAGTCTGGCACACGTTGTTGCGAACATGCCAGAGTCATGATGGATGACTAATGACGATCTGGCCGTTAGAACCAGGCCAAGAATGCGTTCTGAATTATAGACGCTATATGCCTAAAGGTGTGGCTGATTGTCAGACCATGCGCATATTTCAATCTGAGGTGAAATCCCAGCATGCATTGCTGCTTCAACCATATTCGACGCAACCTAAGCATCTTCAGTGTCTGGGATATTTATCATCCTGTCCTTACAATGCAGTGGTCCTGTCAGAAAAATGTGGCCCTGTCAAAAAAAAATACAGCAGAATAAAGGCTGGTGTACTTTACCTTTGAGGGACAGCTCAGCCAGTTTAAGAGGCAGGTCACCGGGGTTAACACCTGCCGGAGAACCCAAGATGTCAGGCAAGGCATTCCTCCTCCCCGACCGCCCTGAGGACGCAAAGTCCAGCACCGGCTCCACCTCCGTCATCTCAGGGCCCCTGTATAATAATAAAACATGACAGTACAGTGTTAGAATTGACTTGGGGCATGGAAATATTCAGACAAAAAAAAAATAACCTCAGTCGATACTTCAGTCATGTGACGGCATCATGTAGATTCCTTTTAAAATGTATTCAATATTTAATTCGCATGGCTGTCATGTAGATGTAATATAGATGTAAACATTAGCTGTCCCATCAGTTGTTTGCTAAGCACATGCTAATAGCTAACAACAAAATATTAGAATTTAAGTAATATCATTTACTATTAGTATATGCAATATGCTAAGAGTTTCAGGCTCTTACACATTTTTTAGCTATTAACATGAATTAACATAAATGAATACTAACGTAACATGGACAGAATTGAGCTAACTTTCAAAGTTAGCTTAATTAACATTAACTTAATTGTTCCATTAAGCTACTGCTTTAGTATATTAGTACTACTAGCTATTAGTAGCTTACTGTAAGCTACTAATAGTTAATGGTAAAATAAAGAGCCATATTTCTTTTTTCTCCTTTTTTTACTATTAATAATTTACTAATTAATGATAAAAAAAATTCCATTGGTTTGTATGTGTTAATACTGACTTAACATGAATTAAGCTATCTTTGAAAGTTATCTAAAACATTAGCTTCATTAACATTGGCTTATCTGTCAGTTTATGGTTTGTATGGCTATTTACTAGTAGCAAGCTACTAATACTTAACCGCAAAGTAAGACTCATAATAATATTGTTTAGTATAGAGTCTTAAATAGAGTCTTATACTAATTTTTAAAAACTTTTTTTAACATCTTAGCATGCATGAATACTTGCTTTAAACTCTTAGAAGTATTCACTGAGTTCTTGTTTGCTTTCCAAAAGAAATTATTCACTAATGATTGACTTAATACATGAACTATACAGCTGTATCAAAAAGCATAAATTATGGTGTTAATTCATAATAAATATTCAGTTGTTTTATATGTCTTTTGTGTCATTAACAGGAGAAATGCCTTTATGTTAAGTATGTTTTAAATGACAGATTAACCCAGTTTTTACTGTGAGGTCTGTAATAACGTGAAATCATTGGGACATCATATTTTGAGTACTACCTGAGCCAACACAGGCCATTTATCTTGATGCATCACAGAAAACAAAACACACCTAATCTGTTTGGTGAATTGATCATCAGGAGAAAACCTTTATCATTGAAGTGAAGGATGTGTCTGTCTGGTCTCATGGCAACCAGCAGCTGAGGAGTCAGCTCTAGGCTACACTGGTGACAGGCAGAATTACATCCCCTGTCACACACTTACACGCACACTCTCAACACACACAGATACAGCGAGCCGCTGTTGCTATGGCGACAAAGCAGAAAAGGCACCACTGGCAGGTAAACATATGACTGTCGCCCATTCTCTCTCTGTCTCTCCGTGGTTCTTTCTCTTTTGTTGTGTTGCCTCCCTTTAAATAACTATACCATTCTCTGGAGCAAAATCCCATTTCCCATTGGTCTGTTTCGACAAAGGGATGAGTAGCTATAAAGCACAGACACATGCAATCTAGATCTCCACAAAAAAAGGGCCACAGGTTGGCCATCTGTTAGCCTTGAGCACTATTGTAGTCAAGTCACTGAGCTCATATAAACCCACAATACCCACAATGTGTTCTTATTTTTTATCACTCAACATATTTCTTTTATCACTTTCACATAATGTTTACAACTAAGCCCATGACACAAACAGTGGTATCACTGTTTTGTAACATAAACAATGAATTGACACATCTGAAAGTGTGGATTTAGTTGATGAAATTCAACACTTACGTTCCATTATTAAATTTAATGTGCTGCTATTCATTACCATAAAAGAATGATTAGATGTAATAACTTATTTATTAACTGAACAATGTTGAAATACTACTACTGCACATTTACTCTCATACACAGTAGAACGGATGTCAAAATCAGATGTATAAACTGTTTAAAGCAGACAACAAACGGTCCATGGGCCTACAAAAAGACTTCTAAAAATCAGGCTTGCATAACGTGTGGTAACTAAAACTAAATTAGGTCCCACTGAGACGTTTTCTGACCTGTGTGCTGTGATTCAGCACACTAGGCTTACACCCACCCCTCATCATCTGCCGCTGACACAGTGAAGCCTGTCAGTCAAGAAATTGGAACAAGATATTATACCTGATTGTAGGTAAAATGTCCCAACCAAAGCAATTTAAACTGTGTTTTTCTAGTTTCAAATTGTCTTACATGCGCTTGGAATTCTGCTTGATGAATTATAAACAGGCCTACTAACTATTAATCTGTTAGCTCCTCTTACTGTATTTATGGGGCTTCTATATTCTCTTTCAAAGAAAACATATTTAGCAGTTTTGCGTCAAGGAAGGCAGCTGTCTTGAATTGATTATAATAAAGTGAAAATAGGCTTACGAATGATATATTCCGTATTGTCATTGTAACATGTACAACAAAAGTAAAGTGTCATCCAATAAAAAAATAAGATCATGTAAAAAAAATCAAAAATAAATGTCATAAGACAGCTGAAAATAAAATAATAAAAAAGACAAGCACAAATGCACACACAACTACATGCGTTAATACTGCAATACTTAATATTTTGCAGCAAAACATAGTAATACTGTAAGCAGAGTTAGTTATATTCTATGTGACACACAAACCTTCCCCAGTGTTCCTACGTGGCCCACTTTATATTGAAGTGAATAATCCTGATGTAAAATAATAGAAAGGAAGAGGTCATTGGTTTGGTAGTCTCATCTTAGAGCGAGGGGTGAAACTCATCAAGCTAATGCTACAGTTAACTTATTGTCAACTGCCACAAATGCCACAAAATACTGACACTTAAAAGTTAACAAATTGCACCTACATGTGATAGCAGTAATGGCAACTTCATGTAACCTTCATTCATTCATTTTCAGAACTGTTTTGTCCTACAGAGGGTCACTGGGAGGAATGGGTGAAGGTGGGGTGCACCATGGAGGTGTCAGCAGTTCACTGGAGCCTAATGCACTTTCTCATTCACACCAATGGGTGATTTAGCTTAATTCACCTATTAAGGTGCATGCCTTTAGTTTGCAGTATCCAGAGAGAACCCACACGGACATAGGGAGAACATGCAAACCCCACACAGAATAACCCACACTGGGGTTGAACCCAGGACCTTCCTCCGTCTTCTAACCACCGTACCATTATCATGTAACATATAAATACTAATTAATCAATAATTTCCTGCAAGGGATCAATAAAGTATCTATCTATCTATCTATCTATCTATCTATCTATCTATCTATCTATCTATCTATCTATCTATCTAATTAGCATGAGCAGAACTAGTTAGCAGGTACATATTATAGTGATGAATGGTAATGCTAAAATAAGCTAATGTGGCTAACCAAGAAAAAATGTTTTATCCAGTTAACCTCTGAAAGTCATGAGACTGCACACGTGTCACTCAAAGTCTCCACAACCTCAATTATGTATAAATTTAAGCCTTAAAATTGTAAAAAGTGAATTATATACAAATTCACCACCTATGTGGAAATGAGTTATATTTTAATATGAGATCTATGTGGAGTGCTTTTTGGAGCCTGCCTCAGGTGAACATTTGGGAAACTGTAGGTAAAACCGGATTTACGTGACCACAGCCTGTCTTGTCTTGCCAAGCCGTAATAGTTACAAGGACTAATTTTGGCTGATCTAACTGTAGGCGTCCAGAGAAGCCAGGGCATTGTTCCAGTTTTCCCTCTCAGGCCCCACTTGTCAAAGCTGCTCTTTGTCCTGGATCAGAGGCCAAAGTCAGACAACAGCAGACTAATCAGGGCCAGGCAGGAGGAAGGACACTTCACATTGCATGTCTCCCCTTCCTGCTTAAGTCTGGTTTTACTGTCAAACTGAACAGCTGATTATCAATAAACATGGAGGATTGGTTCTCTTATCTTTATAATTACAGCTGCAGATTGGTTGATATATTGACTTACTGTAATTCCACGTCTATACTGATCTTTTTTAAAACCACATATTGACCAGTCACTGGTTAGCATTTAAGTAGAAGGATTTTCTGCAGCATCTTTAACCCTCAAAGACCCAAACATCTACTGGCAACCAAAAGCATCTACTGATCTGAAATGTACAATACCTGTTGATCTACTAATCCCATTAATTAACATGTAAATAACTGAGGTAAAATGCAACTTGTCGTCTTATCATGGTCATCAGATATGGCCCATTTGGACGTTCAGAGGCTCCGTAGTGAACGTGGAAACACTGTCATCTTCTACAACATTGATTCACCAGTAAAACCCATGGAGTTTGACAAATTACAGTGAATGAAGACACTTGTTTTTATGCTCAGTTAATGATATATTTTGCTGAAAATGTCACTTTTTCTCCAGTTTTCCCTATTTTTTAATATAATAACCCTCAACTTTAATCTGAGTTTTTATGACCATCTACATTATCATCAAACTAAATGTAGTAAAATGCCTGATTTTCACTGCCAAATGCAAAATACAAGGCTAATATTATAATAAATGGTGATGAATCACTTTAGAAAGGTTAAATTGAGAGAAAAATTAACGTGGGAGATGCCACAAATGTAGTATTGGGTCTTTATGAGTTAAATTTTTTTCTGAAATCATGAGTGGGATCTGCTTCAATCCACCTGAAGTAGCTGCATCTTCCAGCAAAAACTGACTTTGTGTCTATCATTTTAGGAACCATCAAGAAAAAAAAAAAAAGGACCGTAGCTAGTCCTTAGCGCATGGACACAGCATTATACCCCAATCACCTAATGAGAATGTCTGCTTAGTAACTTTCATTAAACTATGGGATTAAGCATTGAACAGGCAGTGACCCATCGCTGGAACAGGTTTATTTTAGCCGATAATCCAACAACAGTTGAGATGGGATTATCTCATCAAGAAAAGTGACCTAGATACTCGGATGTCAGTCGTTGGCTGAGTCACACTTAGGCCCCAGGTACGTTATGCAATAAGGTATAAAGGAGTTATAAAAACATTGTCATAGGTCAGGGGGTGTTTACAAAAGGGGTGAAAACTAGACTCTAGTAGACTCTATCATATTTTTTGGCAGAAACTGAAAATGAAGAATTAGGCTTAAGGAAATACATTTGTGTCTAACAGATCACATACAAAATACTGTTAAAAACCATAAGTATCTAAGTATTAATTACTGTATTGAAATGATGCATTCAATATCTATGTCCTATGATACATTGTTGCCCGTAAAGTTCGAATAGTTTTGTTTTCAGGCACATTCCTCTTTTTATTCCTATTTATACAAATCGATAATCACCTTTGTGTGTCCCAGTTACACTCTGTCTATCAAGAATAAATCACTGTTACAATCCTTTCATGAGAAGAGGTAAAAAAAATATTTTATTCCAACCTTATGGGCAACTGTGTAATAATGCTGTTAATATCCTATCTTATGATATGTGAAAAAAATCGCTCTCACTCCTGTCATCTTGCAGGTCTATTGTGTCTCTGAACTTAAACAGCCCTCAGTGAACCCGTCACATTCAGCTCTCAAGGGTAATTTTGGCCATAACAGCACACAGTATTGTTTCCGACCAAACCTCATATTGCTCTCAACACCAGCAAAAGCGGCTCTATTCACAAGAAGCCTTGCTGTCTTTTCAGAGCACACCCGCCATTCTAAATGGAAATAGAAGTTCAACGACCCTGAGCAAGAAACCTTGTCTCAGCAGACGCTTCATAGAGAGTGAATGGAGGTTTTCAGCACCACGGACAGAGCTACCGAGAGAGAACCTGAAAGCTCAATACACTGGACTCCGACAACCTACACATATATATTCCCTCTGTTCTTTTGTGTAATAAATGTCAAGCCAAACCCTTCAAGAACCTGGCAAGTAAATATTCCTGCTACCAACACACAGTGCAGACCTCAGAACAGGCCCTTTCAGAAACCTCTCCTTCCAAATCAATAATTACCTCTTATGATTTTCAATTTTTACAACTGGTTTGCTGATACCAAATTGTCAGTTCTTAAAAATCAGTGTGTCTACGTGTATCTTGTTAAATATCATAACACATTCACTGGGAAGAAATTCGCTATATATTGTGACAATCAATGTTCAGTGTTGATCTACAAAACAGTAGTTGAATGTTCAAGAGCTGCAGCCTAACAAAACCTGCCCAAACTGCCAAGTAGTTTCTATGAAATATTAAAAAACAGCCGGAGTGGCAAGTAACAGTCCATTATTTAAGACAAAAAGAAGCAGATACTGAATTCAAAGGAGCTGAAAACAGCAAAACTTTTGTGTTTTTAATGAAAATTCATTGAAATCAATTAATCGGTTAATGAAAATAATTGTATTTATTACTTACATTTCATTCAAGGAATCAGTTAAATGTTCTATTCATTTACAGTATGAATTCAATTTGCTTCTGTTGGTAAAACACTCCATCCTCAAATCTGTTTCAAAGCTCTGGAAAACACTAAATATGCATTTTGCTAATGAACTGATAAATACAATGAAATTTGTAATCATGAACAAAAACGTGATTAAAGTTAACAAGTCCAAAATCTATGTAAATATATGTTCATTCTCATCTTGTATTTAAATAGATTGGTTGACCCAGGATTTCACAATGGGTGTATCCACAATTAATAGCGATCAAATGCAAAATATTACATATTAGCATATGACAGTGTGAATAGGAAAATGTCAGCAGAAGAACTGGTCTTCGATGTAAGATCTCAGTCAACATCTTAATTCCTCCACAAATCCAAGACAGTGATAGTGATCAGAGTGTCGTGAGCCTGCTCCGGCCCACCGCCTCAGGCTGACCTCCATTCTCCTCTCATCAGTCCAACACTCACAGTGTGACACAGAGAAGCCACAGTTGCTACACACACTGCAGCTCCAATAGAAGTGTACATTACAGAGGACAACATACCACACCAGAGACAGAGGCTGTTATCATGGATGGAGGCCACGGACACAGTTGTTAGTTTACTGATGGAGTTAAATAATGGCTCCCATCAAAAAAGAAAGAAAGCAAAAAACCAGAGGATCAAAAACAGATCCTCAGGTCACTTCCAAAACAAACATAGTGCAACATTTGTCGACATAAGAAAGTGTTGATAGCCTTAAAAGCACATCATAAGTGTTGCATTTAGGCTGTGACAGTTTCAAGAGAGAAAGAAAAGAAACTTAACTTCATAAGTTAACATAATATCATCCACAACCACTTTCTCTGGACCCTGGACCATTTGTTTCTAGTTGGAATAATTTTGATACAACAGAAACAATGGATTAGCTGATAGCAGAAGTTTAATTCATATTAAAACCAAGCTATGATCAGAAAAAGGCAAAGTTAATACAAAAGTGGAAATCATTGCTTCATAATATCACCTTTATTTTTGCTCGTCTCTGCTTCATTCAGTGAGTTTTAGTGGTAGAGAGATAATACAGTACTACTGTACTGTTGGATCTGCTTAGTGTTAGCTTAGCGCTGCAAAGTTTGTCTCAGTTCTGTTGTTTTATGAACCTATCCTTGACATAAGCTGGTCTCAGACTGTTAGCTTGTTTTACATATTTTCTCGTTTATGTACTTCTTGGGAATTGTGTTCTGTTGTCTGACAATTGGTTTTGTTGAGCTTTAGGCTGACGTTCTTCTAGTTACGTAAATGTAGAGCATATGTATGATGCTATAACATTACCATGGCAACACAGACGGAACTGTGGCTTCCTCTGGTACTGGGAGCAACCAGTGTAAGCCTCCCTATGTCACCTATGCATTCACCCTTAACTGAACATTGGTGGTTTATGTCCCTTCTTCAAACTGACCCATGGTATCGTTTATAGGTTGAGGTCAGCTTTTTAGTTAAAGGGATAACAACTAGTGACTCTAGTGACAATAATGCACCTTAACACTGCATGACACCCACTATATAAAAGAGAAAAAAGAGAAGAGGAGGTCCATTCTGAAAACTGATGAAAACATAAGAAGAAGAAGAAGAAAAAGGAGAAGAAGAATACATACAATAAATCTAATAATAACAATAATAATAATAATAATAATAAATATTCATCTCTAAAATCCCTTAAATCTTAAACACTGGAGCTTTATCTATAATACTTATATTTAACCAATAAAGACCCAGTGCAACTTTTGTAGCAATTTCAAAACTTAATTTTTTTCTCTATTTAACCTTTCTTAAGTGTTTTATCACCATTTAGTGAAAATCAGGTAATTTCCTATATTTTTCATTTACTGATCATATAGATGTTCATAAACGCTCAGATTAAAGTTGAGGGTTATTATGTCAGAAAACTGAAGAAAAAGTAATGTTATCAGCAAACATTAACTCCACATAAACCAAGTGTCTCCATCTACTGTTATTTATGGGTTTTACTGGTGAATCAATGCTGTAGAAGATGATGGTTTTTCCACATTCACTATGGAGCCTCTGAACGTCCAAACGACCATGAAAAGATGACAAACTGCATTTTACACCAATTATTTACATGTATTGATAGGACTAGTGGATCAGAAGTTCTTAAACATTTTAGATCGGCAGATGGTTTTGGTCACCGGTGGCTGTTTGGGTCTTAATGGGTTAAATATGGCTGCACATTACTGAGTACAGCCTTTGAAAACAAGTCAAATAAGAGCCTGTATCTTTTTAATCTCGTGAAGGTTATTCCATTTGAGCTCATTCATTATATCCGAATCTAGATTTTCCAGTTTCGGTGTGAACAGAAGGTACAGCAAATGTTGACATGCCCTGTTTCCTGACACTGTTTGGTTCTAACTAGACACAGCACAGGTAGACAGGCAGTTTATGCAGTAGAGCATTCCATCCTAACAATTTTCCATTCTGTTTGTTAAAGGAAACCAGCCACAGGGTGTACAGTACTGCTGTGACTGTACCCCCCCTCCTCCTATAACAGCAGCATTAGTCAGTCAGTCAGACTGTGGGGGTTTAGGTCAGAAAACTGCCTGCCTTCCTGACTAGGAACCGCACAAGAAACGATGTTTACACAGCCAACGCAGACACGAGAAGTTTCAGATGAATAAATAATGCCTGGGATTAAGTCTCTTTGCTATTTTTAGCCCCCTCATACCCTGTGTGATTATTTCCTGTCCTTCTCCCCACTTTTCTCTCTTTTTTTTCCGTTATCCTAAAGCTTAGCATGCTCTAGCTGCCATGGAAACTGCACCATTGTTATAAAGCCATGTAGTGGAGGAGGGGAGGCAAAGGAGAAGAAGCAGACTATCTTTATACCACTTTGTTTTTCCCCCCATGGAGATGTTTTGTTGTTATGTTAACATCAGATTTGATAAAGCCTTAAGTTGAGGGAAACCAGGATTGCTGCTTTGGGGAGGTACTAGCACGCAAAATAATACATAAGAATGGTGGAATGAATGTGGTATGTAGAGGAGTGTTATTAAAAAAAAAAAAACACGAGAAGTCTGGCATCAATATGAAAATGGAAAGAAAGGGGATGAAACATATGAAAATATGCAGCGTAAATTACCACGTTATGTGCACGGCAAACAGGTGCACAGAAGGTCATGCATATGCACAAAAGCTGGGAGGTGAAACACGACTGAGTTCAGCAGATGATTTTCAGAAAAGCGAGAGAGGGAGAGAGGGAGAGAAGCGAGAGGTGAGACTGATCTAATGAGACAGCGCGATCACAGCCTGCCTTCAGATCTCGCAAATATCCCGGGCCGATCCTCCCGTCTTTTCCGCTGATCCGTGCAGCCTTTTTTTTCCCCCCTCGCCACGGATGCCTGCTTTTATGTTTCAGATGCGAGGACGCGCAGACAAAAAAAACGCATCAGTGCAGAATTTGACTTTGTAGATAATTTACTTGAGGGATGAGAGGGGCTGTACGTCGTCGGAGAAAGAAATTTCGGAGTTCATGCGCCACAGGTTTGAACATGTACAGCAAACACACATTTTTTAGAATTTGACTTCAAGAGGCTTTTACTATAAGTTAGTCAATAACAGTATAAATATTCATAGGAGTGTCGTTTTTATCTGTAAGATCTGATGAATGAAAACTTCACGCTTTAATATCTCCCTTCCTCTGAATACTGTAATGACACAAACACTGGTTAATACACCCCAATGTATATGTAGATGACACCATAGGTTGATTTCCTTTCTCTCTCTCTAAGAAGAAAATATAGAAAATTTGCAGACATAAAATATCATTTAGTGTTAAAAAAAATACTATATTGTTATTGCATTGAGGCTGTGAGTTAGTTTTAAGCACAAAAACCTTGGTGAGAGTAAGAAAATGGTTTGGAAGAAGGGCTAAAATAAGAAGGAGCACTGGTCTCTGGTGTGTAAGTCTGTAACCTTTCCATCTCCTTTTAAGGTTTGACCCTATTTAACAACCTCAGCTGACCTACATCACTTTTTCTACCTTTTCTATATCTTCTTGCACTTTACACTTACTGGTAAAGTTTGACTGTTTATTTCAAGAAACAACTTTTTGAGTCAAAGAAAGTGGCAAAGTGGTAAAACCTAGAAGCCCTGTTGTTTTCACCACTGGACACGACTCTAAATGAAAAGAATGGAGTTTCTTCTACATGAATGAGTTTATGAAACTATAAAGTTGGCCATTTGTGTTTTTCCACGGTTCAGACTAAACTGTGACAGCTGTGACCTTGTTTGGACGATTCCAAGCAAATCTTGACTGCGGCTACTGGCAACACAAATCGTACAGAAAACAGAAGTGAGTGTAGTTTTACTGTGGCTGTTTCCTGTCTCTAAACAGAGCTATAATGTAAACTATCAGCTGATGCAGCACATGAAGATTATAAGACAGTGTCATTGTGACTAAAAAAACATCCAGCTATGAGTTTTAAAGAAGAAAACTTGATTGATACCGTAATACAGATGTGTGTAAAGAATTAGTTTTATACTTAATTCACTGAGTGTGGATACGTAGCATTGATTCATTAGCAGTTTTAGTAGCTGTAGGTGTGTTCTGGTACATGATTTCCACATGCTGTTGGGATTTTGGAATAGCCATACTACATAAAACCCCAGTATATATATATAAATAACATGGTGTATTATATGTAAAAAAATAAATACTATTGATTCAAATGAATGTTTATTATAAACATCATTCTCTTATGAAATTAATATTCATTTTTGGTTGGTGAATTGCATTTAGGTTCATGTTGGTGACCTGTGGGATAAATCTTAAATGTTTCAGCTGATTTTGAGATTGTTAACAAATCGAAATCTTGAGCAAATTCTTATTGGACGTTTTTATTTGACTCCTTTTTCCTAAACAGGACTGTTTCAATAACAGAAGATGAACTATAAACCGGCCACTGCAGCTCTGGTCTGCCCAGGTTTACATTTCCTACAACCACATTGTGTGTATCAACCTCTTGAAAAAAACATACCTACTGCAGCATCTTTGTCATACTGTGTTATGTTAGGAATAACTGCACCCAATATTTTTTAAGTCATTTTGTGTTGTGCATGTTCTAATAGCTACATCTGCGATACAATGACATAATGCTGGCGTAACAATCTGAGCAACATTTTAATCGAGGTCAGCTTGAAACATGATGTAGTCAGGACCCTGAAGGTTTAATTTTTATTTTTGAAGGGATAACATAAAAAGCCTAATGGACATCAACAAACCTTTTTCTGATCTTAGATTGTGATCAAGCTTAATAAGTCATATGATCTAATTTTTAGGCGACTGTACAAATAACGTCATTAAAAAAAGCACTGTGAAGCCTTTCCACTTTATTCTGAGTGGCCTGTTTATCAGAATAATTACACTATTTTACATAAAGCATTGCGCAAAGATCTATAGATTTGTAGCATTAATGTCACCAACACAATTGGCTGGACTAATGAGTTTATTTCAGTCCATATACAGTGATACTTTAATGTCTGTCGACAAGATGTGGGTCTGACATCTGACGTCTGATGTGCAATGACTGATTTACACAGATGCTGATAGTTATATCTGCGTAAAAATATGTTTCATTTATTATAGAACTCCAGTGGAACAAATTAAGCCACAGCCTGGGTTAATAATGGGAACACCGGCGCTGTATGTACAGGAAAATGTGGATTAGCATTGACTTCATCTATATATTGTCAATATTGTAATGATGTTCATCCAAAACTATTCAAATTGTGCATGGAGTTTCTAATCAGATACAGCCATAAATAGACTAAACCTCAGAAACAGGAGAAAATAAGGGAAAAACCTGCTCCAGGAATACTACCATTTAAACAGAGGTGCTACAACTCTAATTTAATTTAATTTAATTACTGTCAATTTATTATTATTATTAAATTGTGGATTCTACATCATCATCATACAATCTTTTGACCGGATCACCCATCCTACCTCAACCTAAATAAAATGTTAGCACAAAAAGAAGTCACGAGCTCAATATCATTGAAGCTACACTGTCTGCTGTTACCGCAACCCCCTTCAAATGGCACCGACGACCAAACTGCCCTCTCGATGAATAGCTGCGTTTAATGTGCAATAACAACAACAAGCCATTATATGAAATGAGGCCAACAAATCGCACTCTATGTAGCTAAATATGAGACAAATTGAGCAGCTTTTCAAGAGGGTCAACAATAATAACAGAGCACCCAGCCATTAACTGCAATTAGCATATTTGACAGAGAGACTAGTAAAGAACATCAGGCAGGAAACAGGCTAAGAAGATATGAAAGAATAGAAGATAAAGGACAAATCAAATCAAACCAGAAATTGAAAATTAAAGCTCAAATTCAACCACTTCTACTTCACATATATGCCAGTTTTAACATTAATCACAGTAGTAAATACACATAT
>JAPQRQ010000003.1:21483818-21498771 GCA_037367365.1 Apogon talboti | reverse complement strand
CAGGTGTGCTGGAAGAGGGAAATATCTAAAACATGCAGGACACCGGCCCTCGAGGACCAGGATTGCCCACCCCTGCATTAATCAGTACACTACGTACAAGTAGAATAAACAGTAGCAATGGCAAATTGAAGAGAAACTATAATTGTACATGTCTTAAGCACAGATACAGTATGTAGAATTTTTTATTTATTTTTTTAATCCACCATTTACTGTTATTTCTTTAGGCTGGGTGATTATAAGGAACTTCATTGGTATTCTGGGATTTTTTTTTTTTAATTTGCTGATCCTTGAAAAGATGAGCACATATTTTGTATAAGATTGTGTGGTAAAACAAACTGTGACTTTGCAGTTTCACTACAGGAGTTGTGTTGTTGTGGTGTTTTATGGGGAAGTTCGTCCACCTCACACTATTAAAAATCAGTCGATCAACCACTGCAGGCTTCAGTTCAACTACAGATACATCCACCTGTCACACCAGGGTGAGTAATGTAATATAAAACAGATGATGTGATTGTAACTATTTGGTACAAAAGCATCAGGGGAAGTCTAGGTCTCTGGGAGGAAAGATGGACTGAGAATCACCAGTTTGTTGACAAATGCATGAGAAAACAATGTCCCTCAAAGAACCACAGCAGGGGACAGTGATGTCTCATCCTCTCTAGTTTCCATGAATCTGGATCTGTTTCAGCGCAGATCGGGGCACAAAGCTGAACACCTGTGATCTCTGTGTCCCTCAGATGACACTTCATGAAGAGCCCTCATTCATCTACAGCCAACAGAACCACATGGGCTCAGGATTATTATGGTAAACCTTTGTCAAGCCCTACAATATGGAGTTACAGACGCAAGTGCCAAGTCCAACTGCGCTGTGCCAGAAGGATGGTTTATGTTTACTGTGTCCAGAAGCATCGTCACTGTCTCTGGGCTCGGGGGCGTCTGGGATGGACCATTACTCAGTGGAGACGTGGACCGGTCTGTATGCCAAGTCTCCTTTGGGTGAAATGTCTGGACCAAAGATGAAAAGAACCAACCAGACTGTTACCAACAACAAGTCCACAATGCAGGGTCTGTCATGGTCAGTGCAAAGAGCAAACGTCACGTACAGCTCTGTGGTGTAATATTAATGCTTAACCCTTTATGGGGCACTCATACTCTGAAATTCAAAATGTCAACATTAGTGTGTTATTAGAGGACATAACAAGAATTTATTGCTTTTGCTTACTTATTGTTATGTAGAAAATCAAGGTCAATGACGTTACCATATTTGGTTCCTTACCCGTAAGTGGCAAAAAAAATAAATAAATAAGAAGTATATATAAAAAATACATGAGAAACACATGTAAGGTGAAAAGACTGTCACTTTTAGACTATTACAGCAACATAAGTGCTGATCCAGACACCTGTCGACATCCACATTATCCCTTTGAACATCATTACTTACATTAGTACCATTACTTCATGGTACCTAACAAAGCAGGTACACTCACTGTTCATGCAGAGGTGGACCTTACAGACCCTGTAGACCACACTGGATCTGAGATTGTTGACTCATTGTCCTCACTGTAACTGTTGCTGTCACTGTCTTGAAATGTATGTGGAAATTACCAGAAATAGTCACTTGCCCGATAAAGGGGTAAAAGTGCTTTGACATTATGGACCGATACATGCTGTCCAGTGCTACTTTTGTGGTGGCTCCCAAATATTTTTTTCTAACTATTTAACTTTCCTTAAGTGATTTATCACCATTTATTATAATATTATCCTCCTTATTTCGCTTTTTTTCTTTTGGTGTAAGTCAGGTATTTTCCTGTATTTAATTGACTGATCATGTAGATATTCATTAAAGCTCAGAGTAAATTTAAAGATTATTAAATCAAAACAGAGAAAATTGAAGAAAAAGTGAATTTTTCAGCAAAATATATCATTAACTAAACACAAAAATAAGCATCTACAACCACTATCATTTATCAGACTCCATAGGTTTTATTAGTGAATCAATATTTCAGAAGATGACAGTGTTTCCATAGTCACTACAGAGCCTCTGAACATCCAAATGGGTCAAATAACGACCACGAAAAGAGGACAAACTGCATTTTACCTCAGTTCTTTCAGTGTATTTGATAAGCTGACAGAAATAGGAATGAAAAGAGGGAAAAAATTATTCCGACTTTATAGGTAACAGTATAAAAAAAGAACCTACAAACATGCCCATTAAAATATAGCTGTAGTATCATCACAGGAATAAAAGATGAAGAATAATGATCTGTTAAATTCACTTCATTCAGGCAGTTCTTCACAGATAAACATTTTCAGGTGAGGTCAAACACAAACAGATGGCGGTTCAGCCCCTGTTGTTTCATACTGATGCTCTGACCTTCACTGTCACACCTGTTTCCTCACTGTGACTCTGAACTGTCCTGCAAAGTCACTAGAATATTACTGAGGTAAAGATGTAGGAGTATCACTGAGTCCTAATAACCTTCATGAAAAAGGATCCTGTTCCTTATGCCATAATTATTAGCATAGTTTTAGCATTAAAGGGGTGCTCTGTTTCTGGAATAATAACTGTTAATGGATTGTTTTTCATTGCCAGGTGTTTTAATTTAAGAAAAGCTTATTAAAATTAAAAGCAAATCATGTGTCTTTTGCCAAATTGCTTTACAAATTCCATTTATGAAAAAAAAGTATTCTTACCACTTTCTCACTATGAAACAATACATATTTTCAAAGCTAATTGTGCTGACTAAATTGTTCATTATTTGTTTCTTTCTTCTAACAAAAAAAGCATAACTTTTCAGCTTATTTTGACATATTAAAAATGTTTATATAATAATACATGTTCTGGGTGAACTGAATGTTATTATTGTATTTTTACATTTCTTTCTGGTATTGGTTTTATTGCCCTTAGAAACATGACAGATATTTATGTACTAAACCCAGATTTCAAAGGATCCCATTATTTGGAACAATACGTTTATTGGCTCAGTGAAGTAAGGTATATACTCATTAATAAGCTACACTCATACATAACAGATTTAACCAAAGGGTCAGGGTTTAACTGAAGGAAGGAGGTCAGAGGGACAGACAGACAGACAGGAAGCTGTGATCCACACTGACTGATATCATGTCAGATTCCTCCCTCTTTTGGAAAGCAAGCATCACCAATCATGTGTTAATCACCAATCATGAATATTTATGTGCATGGAAACAACATTACTATTATACAAAACATATTCTGGTAATGAATTTCCTGGAACACTATATCAGTGATTCATTGGGGCTATTAAAGGATATTAAAGTCTCAGAATGAAAGGGGGCATTTGAAGGGGTTTCCAGACAGCAGATAAGAGATGCATTCTCATTTCAAAAGAATAGGAACAGAAAAAGGATCCTCATTAGTTAAATACATGACAATCTTAATGCTTTGCTTAATGCCCTGGCTTTTACATGTTACAGATAGTGAAACATGAAGCACATTACAAAATGAATAGTAATTATTTAATGCCATGTACATGAACTCAAAAAATATATCAATACTCAATATATTACATGCATACATTTGGGTTGAAATAAATGTAAATGAGTCAATGCATATTGCATGTATTGATACAGTAATAGATTTTACAACAATATTGAGACAGACAATATCAAATACTAACAAATTTAAAGTACAGTTTAAAACAATGATTAATGATTGATTCACAATTGTTAACTGTAGCGCTGGTGTGTGTTTCATACATATAGACATACAATCACAGTTGTGATTATGGGCACTCCTTCAGGACGGACATCATTCAAGGAATAATAGTCTATCACTGAAATCATTACTGCCATCATCATCAAATCGACAATTAGTAACAGGTTTTTAACAATAAATAACAAAGGCATTGTAGCTTGAAAAATTGTCATTTGGCATTGCAAAACAAAGAAGCAAGCAAAGAAATAAATAAATATTGTTTCATGTGATATTTACAAAACTAGTTTTTGCCAAACACACAAACCAAAAAATTTATTACCTACACGAGTCAAAAATATATGATAAAACTTCACCTTGGAAATAGCAGTAATGTAATTTTCTAAAAATTCGTTTTTCATGTGACACAAACAATTTTTTTTATTGTCAGCAGGGATCAGTAAGATTGCATAAACTTCACACTGTAAGTTATAGTTTATTTTATTATGTGTTTTCTGTAAGTGCTAGAGATCAAATGTTTAGACTATGATAAATGGGAAGCGTATAGTATGTGTCAGAGCATCTCAGTTTTTCCTATTTTTGACTGACTATTGATGGGACCAGTACTGACTAGGGACTAGTGTGTTGAAGCAGGAAAACGTATCCTGATCGTTCGTGTACAGTGACTCACCAAGCCACTTTGACAGAATTTACCGGAAATATTAATCATCAAAATAAAAGTTAAGAGTGTTGCAGAGATGCGTTCGCACCGCTGTCCAAAAATATCTGATTTATTAAAATTATTACTTAAATATTAAATTTAAGATTGTAGTTACATCATGTAATTTAGAGCATTTATAGCGATGAACAGGAGACAATTGTTTGAAACACCTGTTATGAAGCTTTTATTTTTAAGAGAAATGACGGATTTCCTTCCATCTCCTTACAGGAACTTGACGCCGCCATTTTGAGCATTTTCTTCCTGAACTTTTTACACCTTAACAATTTTCTTCGGAATTGTGAAATAACGCGAAAATGGGAGCTTGTTTGGCTCTTAGTTCTCTTGCCAGTTGCGTGAGTATACTTTTACTGGTATTAAAATGTCTGTATGAAACACTTAGGCGAAGAATATGATATAATTTCCTGACAAATATGTCTAGGATTGTGCGTTAACATGTTTGTTATGGACGTAAGGCTAATATCACGTGAGATCAACCACTGAATAATAAACTTTGTTTTAGCTTTAGCATTAGTTAGCTGTTACTCAAGTGAAGCTTACCGTACATATTGTTAAAAATGAGATATACTAATTCTGAATTATTAACCCTAATTACCTCACATTTAACAAGTACAGTAGCGACACCTCGCAATGCACTCTAAAGTCCTACATATGTGAATATTTACCGACAAAGGTAAAAAAAAAAATACTTTTTTTCTGTTCATACCCGCAGACGAAATAAACTTTAAGGTGTTTTAACAAACTTCGACGCTCTGGTCAGGTAGTGAAATGCCAGATTTCTTAATGGAGTTTGGTGTAATATTCACGGAGAACAGATGACTGTATTTACAGTTTTGATTAAAGGTTTGGAATAAATGAACACAATGAAAAATATATACCTATACTTTAAAATACATATATCTTGTTCCTTAAATATGTTTACTGAGCGTTTTGTGATTTCCAAAACGGCGCTATTTCCGGGTTTCCACCCACTGAGTAGTTAGTTTTTACCACGATTATTACATTATTATTATTAGTAGTAGTAGTAGTAGTAGTAGTAGCAGTATTATTATTATTATTATTATTATTATTATTATTATTAATAATAATGAAAGTAGATATCTGTAATTGACGCCTATGAGCTTCTGCCAGTATGAAAGTACCATAGGTCTAATGTTTACTACGATAACGTGCACAATGCAATGACGCACGCAGCAGGTAGTTGTTAAGTTGAATGTGTGTAGAGTTCACTTAAGTTATATGCATCAGATAAATGTCTTTTTGGTTCATTTAAAATAATAAAAGAAATATTTAAAACGATACCCTATCAAAAAAACTAAAACGAATCCCTCATCTCTAGCATGAAACCTGGCGCAGCTGATTCTGTGATGACATTTACCTGCTGCAGGCACTTGAATGAAAACTGCAAACTAATGAGAAATCTGGGAGGAAATCCCGCTGATTATGCATGAGATTTAAGTTTCCAAACTGGCACGGTTTCCAAACTTTAAATAAGAGCAGTCATAGAATCAATAAGTGTGATAGTTTATAATTCATCTCAATTTTTCTCAAAATTCTGAGATCAAGTGTCTAAAATGTACTTAGTTTTTACTCTTTGTGTCTTGTATAATGTCTTTATTATCCCCTGTAATTTATATAGATTAAGTTTTAATCTAATCTTTGCCGTCATTAGTAAGACTTCTTTGTTGCCGTGACAGATGTTGTTTGGTATTTCAGAGGATAAGTATGGCACAGGCCAGTCTCTGAACCATGGAAACTGGATTCTTGTCATCACGGCTGTGATATTTCCACTGAAGCCTTGTGTACACTGGTGTAAACACATATTTAGTGAAGGATGGCTGGTCTCAGCTCTGCCTCAGTGCTTCATGCAGCTCTGAGCAGTCTGCCGCTGAGTCGTGAGGAATCCTCCGTGATACTGGATTGGAAACAGACAGGGGGACATTTGTTCTGGTGGCAGCTCTAATCGCAGGCCTGATTACCACTGCTGTAAATCAGCATTTGTCTCTGTCTTTCTGCAGAGGGAGGAATATGGTTGCCCTGGTAGCAGACACACTGTTTTGTTTTTTTCTCGTAGGTCTTTTGAGTCATGCAAGCATTACTGTGATTATCCCAGGGCCCAGAGGCCTGTCCAGGAGTCTTAGAAGACATGAATGTGTATGAGTGGTCTTGTCTCTCCTGCAGGCATCCTGTTTGTGTGGCTCGGCCCCCTGCCTCCTGTCATCATGCTGCCCTTCAACGTACAACTCCACCATGACCCGGCTTGCCTTCTCCTTCCTCCTGCTGCTCGGTACTCTGGTGTCCATCATCATGATCCTCCCGGGCATGGAGGAACATCTTAAAAATGTGTGTGAGACAACAAGATTAGATCAAATGTAGTGATCTGCATGGGGTTACTGGATTAGGCTGCACTAATCACTTGATTACGTGTTCAGTTAACTCTTTCATTGGCTGGTCCACCTGCAGAGTATTTGTAACAGCTTATGTTCACTGAAAAAAATATTTTTCTCTGAATGTGTCTTGGCAGTTTCATTTCTGTCCTCAAGATTGTTCTTAGCAAAACTATACTATAAATGTAGCCCTCGTTATGAGAACAAATTATGATTTATCAAATGTATATCTCCTTAATATGGAAAATGACTGGTTTATTCCAAGATATTATGGTTGATAAGAAAATGGCATTGAAAATTATCAGAAATTTAAACACAATTGTACATAACACCTATAGTAAATTGGGCTGTGATGATTTGTTATTTTACAAAAGTGGGCCCCCCCCCAAAAAAAAACATGCATTATTGTTGATCACCTCATATGGCCTGTACCACATAGGCTGAGGCCTTAGCACAGTGGCCTGGATTTGATTCTTACCTGGGTATTTTGCTGTACGTCTTCCATTGTCTCTTATCGGTCTTTGTCTCCACTTTCCCTCTATAAATAAGAAAGACAGAAAGAAACGCCAAAAAGTCTTTCCTGCAGTTTCCAGTGTATTTATGCCTTTTGTGCAACTGTTAACTGGATTTGATGGTTAGTAACAGTTGAAGGTTTCATCAAAGGTTTCTTTCATTTTCTCCATTATGAACAATAACTTGATAAAATCTCCCTTTAGTTTTCCAAACTGATTGATTAGAACATGTAAACAAGTAAAACTAGATGCTTTTAGACAGTGGTTCCTATGTAGAGAATCACCTCCTGCCCTCCGTCTGCTGTGAGGTGACGTAATCTGCAAATAACCCATTGCTCATTCACAACTAATAAGCTGTTAAAATATTAAAAATACCCTCTAGACTCTCTGTAGGTGTAGGTGTTGTATTGGATATTTCCTCAACCCACATGTTTCTGGCAATTCAATAAAAATGGGTAACTCATTCAAACTGACTCATAAGGATTTAACTGTGCAACAGAGTAAAATTGTTACTGAGCAGCAGACGGGATGCTCTGATTTTTGTTGTTAAAGTTAGCCCAGTTTAGCTTCCTCCTCTGTCTTTTTTCCCATTATGTTCTTTCTTTCCGATGTGCTCAGATTCCAGGTTTGTGTGTTGGCGGATCCTCCGTACCGTTCCTGGAGGGCAAGGTGAACTGTAACATCATTGTGGGCTACAAGTCGGTTTACCGCATGTGCTTCGCCATGACCTGCTTCTTCTTCCTCTTCTCCATCATCATGATCCGAGTGCGCAGCAGCAAGGACCCCCGAGCCGCTCTCCAAAATGGGTCTGTACTGTGTACTGCAGCTCACACATTTCACTGGCACAGCACTGAGTGATGACAGCATGCTGCCCTCTGCTGGACAAAAATAGGAACTGCACTGCCAAGATTGTGCCTACACAGAGGGAAAAACATGTCTGTTGTGCACATAGAAAACTAAATGTTTGTTTGTTTCAGTTTCTGGTTCTTCAAGTTCCTAGTGCTTGTTGGAATCACTGTGGGAGCTTTCTTCATTCCAGATGGCATCTTTAATACAGGTATGAAGACAAATGTGAGGTTTTTATAGTCTCACACCTCTAGACAAATCAGCTGTTACACTGCTACATCACACTTTACACTTCTGCTGATTGAACTAGTGATCACAATAAGAGAACAGAAAGCTTTTTGAGGTTCAGGCCAAAACAGACATATGATATTTATGGTGTGTTGGCTGTGTTTCTGCCTTTCCTCTGCTAAAGTAAGTTCCAGTGTTGCCTTGTTTTCATGTTTTAATAACAACTGCAGCCATTAAATAACACTTCTCTTTATATGATTCAGAGGAATGATGTGTTTTATTTATTGTAATTCCTAAAGGACAAGAAGACAAGTTAGAATCAAAATTAAAATCATGAACAATGACTGCCAATGTGAAGTGTTTATGAACATTTGGAAGTCCTTTTTTGCAATGGTCACTTTATCCATTAATATTCCAGAATTACCACCATATTAAAGTACTAATGCACATTTCTTTGATATGCAGAGTGTATGTGTGTGTTTTTCAGTTAAACTACCAATGACTACAGCTTATCGCCAGTTTGGTTGTAAGAGCTTATATGATTATTAATTGCTTCCTGTCATGTGTAACAGGTCGCAGCAGACAAGACGAATTGAATTAGTGGATTGAATGACAAGGAAATGATAAAAATAAAATAATGAAAAGGACAGATGGGTAATGAGACCTTATTGACGTAATGTTGCCTCCCTGGTGACTTGGATCAACACTCTGCCAGTACTAGCTAGTGGTTGCTTGGTAACTTTATCCCTTACCTTCCCAAACTACTGTGGTCTAAAGACGTTAACCCACACATATTACACAAAACTGAAGACACATCACTATCCTCAACACAATCCTTTACGTGAGCAGGTATGAAGACATCCGTGGTCACAGCTTAGTCACTTGACCAAACACAGTATAACTCACATTATGGTATCAACAGAGGTAAAAACAAACTACTGGCCTGTAAGTTTATATTTTAGTTGTCTTGGTGACATATTTCTAGGTCATACAACACTAGGATATTTACAATCCTATTGATCAATGTACTTATATCATATGTCATCCACATGTGATGTACGCTGATTATTGTACATAGCCATTAGAATATGCACATTATGGCTTGTGAAGTGGCATACTAGAACGAAAACGTACTGTAATTTATTTATTAAAGCATAACTTTGTCATGGTGTGAATAAATGCCCTGTACTCTGTCTCTTGTCAGTGTGGTATTACTTTGGCGTGGTGGGTTCTTTCATCTTCATCATCATCCAGCTCATCCTGCTGGTGGACTTTGCCCACTCCTGGACCCAGTCCTGGTTGGAGAAAGCCGAGGAGGGAAACTCCAAGTGCTGGTTTGCAGGTGAGCAGGCAGTACGTTAAATAAGTACATTACTAATGTCTTTAAGTGTCTCTGGTAATGTGGCTTTGTGTTGCTCCTTAGCTCTGCTGACCTGTACCATCCTCCATTATGCCTTGGCCTTTACTGCTATCGTGCTGTTTTACATTTATTACACCAGACCTGATGACTGCATTGAGCACAAGGTGTTCATCAGCCTGAACATGATTTTCTGCATCATTGTGTCAGTCGTAGCCATTCTGCCCAAAGTGCAGGTAATATGAATTGGATCAGCTGACATTTTGTGCATCAGACTTTGTAAAATATTGAACAGGAGTGTACACAAATAAGGATGCCTAAATTAAATATTTTTTTCTGATTTTGATTCCATGCCTTGCGTCCTCAGGAGGCCCAGCCTAGCTCAGGTCTGCTCCAGGCCTCCGTGATCTCCCTCTACACCATGTATCTGACCTGGTCAGCCATGAGCAACAACCCCAGTGAGTCCAGGCTGATCTTTAACATTCCAGAAGTATTCAACAAATGCTTTGGGAAGAAGCCCAGAGAAGGAAACGAACTCCACTTTGCCCACTGTTAAAATGGTTTTAAAAATTACTCAGTTATAATCTCTGCTGTTTACATACTTTTCTTGCTTCAACTTCAGACCGCCAGTGTAATCCTAGTCTGCTGAGTTTAGTGCAACCCACCGGCCCAACTCCAGCAGAACCTACTCCAACACAAGCCCCTGGCAGTGTCCAGTGGTGGGACGCACAGGGCATCGTGGGATTGCTCATTTTCTTGTTCTGTACCCTTTATGCCAGGTATGTGACTGTTACTGCAGATACTTCCCCCTCTGGACGGTTTGGACTCACAGTAGAATGTTTAGGTTTGTGTAGTATATCTTTGCTGTTATCAGGAACTTCATACGACCTGCTGTTTAGGTTCATAGTTCCACTGCAATACACTATGTAGTTACTTGTGTAGTGCATGTGTTTTCCACAATGAACTTGATCATTGTGCAATTACTGGAGCTGATGATTGCAGTATTCGTTTTTTTTGTTTTTTTTTTTACACATTTTAGTCTTTATTTTAGCCACAACAGAGATACAGGAAACATAGGCAGGAAGAGAGGGAGACATGCAAAGCAAATGAGAAGTGATCTGTGAAGTGGCTCAGAGTAGATTCAACTCTGTGCCGCTGCAGTAAGTGGTACACACTTTACCAGGTGGGCCACTGGGGTGACCCATAATGCCTATATTCTTGCAACCCAGTGAATGATTTACTCTGTGTTCAGGAGACCAGTTTACCTCTCTTAGAAACATTAATATAGCCTCTTTTAAAAAATAACTCCTGACACAGTAATGGAAACGTTTGCTGTGCTTTTTTGTATTGATTCCTTTTCTCTGTAGGATAAGAATAATTTTGAGCGATGATCTTTTTATATAAGTTTTCACATATTGACTTTATAAACATGGAGCTTCAGAGTAAAGAGTAAAATCTGTCTATAGCTAATTAGTACCCTCTGTCTCAGATTAAAATCTCTAGCTCCAGTCTGTGTGGTCTGGAAGGTAAACTGACTGACTAGCTCAATGTCCTTATCTTCACTGTGAACACCTACGCATTCACACAAATGTAACAGTACTCAAAGCATGACCATACTCCACATTTGGAAAAGCTAATGTTGAGCAATAATAGCAGCAAAAACCAAGTGCTGAAATAAAAATATTAGAGGCTCAACAGTGACATGGATTTAATGAAGCATAATTGGAAAAGCAGCCAAAGTGCTTTCAGGAGCAGTTAAGTCACAGCGGGTCAAGTGATTTGAGAGCAGTAGTCATTAAGAACAACAAGCGCTGCCAGGATGCTGTTAAAGTTCACCTTGTACCTGCACTTAAGCAAAAAACACAATGATGCAAAATTGAAAAAGTATGAGTAGTGATTGTGTATTAATTATGTATCACTAAACTGAAGACTTCCTAAAGATAAAGTCATTGTGTTCCAAGTAGTAGTTTTGCTGTAGCTTTGGATGGGTCAGTAACTAAAATGTAGAGATTTTCATACTCTGTGTAATGACAGATGTAAACCTATGTATTTACAGAAAAGATATTAAGAAAAAAATCTATTTGAAATAAGCTTTGCACATATTTGAGTGTAGATTTTTAAGTTCATGTGGTGCACTTGAACACGTCCCTGTGCCTACACACTTTGTTATAGATTTTACAAGTTTACAAGGTGCACCTGAATGCACCATGAAATTCAAAGAACAACAGAACAATGTGCTGATGTATCATTCCATACGTAAAGGGTCTTTCTAACATGGCTGTAGTACCAACATTATCCACCTACATGGTAACATACCTGCACGTGGAGCTTTGGGGGGCATGTTGTTTATTTCTGCTATGCTTTAAACACTTAGAGCTGTTTATATGGAGTAAAAAAATGTCCAGTGCTTATAATTGCTATCAAAATAAATTTCATCACGATGCCATTTCAAGGTCCTTCATTTGCCCAACCTCATCTTTCACAGCCAGATATATTTCAACAGTTCATTTTAACACTTTGTCAGCGCTGGAAAAATATCTGGCTGAACCTATTCTTATTTCTTGTCTGGCTTGTTTCTATATCTACAAACACAATCACAATCATCTTGGTTAACCCACAGATGCAGCAGTTGTGCCTTTTCAAAGGGTGTCGGAGCAGAACTTGTTTTGATGGAATATTTTCACATGGGGACGCAATTAAAACAGATAAAACACCTGTGAAAGAAGCTGATGCAAAAAACCCAGCAGGCCTCCCTTATTGTATGATCCAAATGTTTATCAAAACTAGGTAGCTTGGAGGTTGTTACTACATATATACTGAGGAGGGTTGGAAACCAGCAGATGGCGCTAGAGAGGAGAGTGTCCGCTGGAATAGTCAGTGGTTATGACTTAATCCCACAAACTACTTCCTGTCAGACTGATATAATAGTATGTGTTGTTGTGTTCTCTTCTGTTCCAGTATCCGCTCCTCCAACAACGCCCAGGTGAACAAGCTCATGCAGACGGAGGAGGGTCAGGGTCTCACCGCTAACATCGAAGCCACAGAAGGAGAGGATGGGGTCCGACGGGCCGTGGACAACGAAGAAGATGGAGTCACCTACAGCTACTCGTTCTTCCACTTCAGTCTCCTGCTGGCGTCCCTGTACATAATGATGACCCTCACTAACTGGTACAAGTGAGTATCCCTGAGTGTTTAACTTCAGCCCGTTCCTGCAGCAGACCCACCGCCTTCCAACATGCATCTCCCTTGTGTCTGTTTGTGTCTCACTAGGCCTGATACTGACTACAGCGCCATGCAGACCGCCATGCCCGCCGTCTGGGTGAAGATCTGCTCCAGCTGGCTCGGCTTGGCCCTCTTCCTCTGGACCTTGGTGGCTCCGCTGGTGTTCCCTGACAGAGATTTCAACTGAAGTCTGTCACCAGGCAGTTTGCACCACTTTATCTTAAAACACACGAGCTTTATTGTTAGCTTTGTGGCTAAAGTTCCATTTTTAAGTTTGGAAAGAAACAGATTTTTTCGTTAAATAATCACACATTCCACTCTTTCACCTCAGGTCATTTTTTTTAACCATTATCTTAACCCCTCCCAAAGTGGCAACTGTCGAAACCTTAGTAATCATTCCAAGGCACAGGAAGCACATCAGACTTAAAAAACAAGGAAACATACAGCAGCCAGCCCAACAGCTGATATCCTGTAAGTTTATAGTGGGTGTAGTATTTATACTTGTGAAACCAAACATTTAGAGATGTCAGATTCAATGAAGTGACTCTTCAACAATGTTTGTCAATCAACACTACTACATAGTATATACAGACATGAGAACTGTAAACCACGAGTCTGTGGACTATGTTTACTGTACAGTCCACAGTCGTCTGTCCGTCCGTCCCCCGTCCCCAATTATTTTATGACATTATATAGGAGGTAAATGACCAGTCAGATATTGACCAGATATTCTAAAGGAAATAATAGCAAATTTCTGTATTAATACTTGTGAAATATGAGGGAGAATTAGACAGAAAGGACCATAATTAATCAACATTTAAACTTTAAACTCCGAGTTAAGATGCTAACAAACATGAGTAAGATTAGCATATGATTATGAAGACAGTTGAGTATTAACCATAAGTAACTAACTCAAGTTCATTTGTTGCATGAAGTAATTTAGACCCTAACGTAGCACACAGATGTTACTGAACACAACCAGGGACCTCACATGTAGGTCTTTATTTCTTATTGTAGTCATTTTTGTCGACTTCTCCCTAATATATATCAGACCTTGGACAAAAAAAGGTTTGACTGGTGGCACTGCAGTAACTCAGGTGCGGTCAATTGTTTTATTCACTGTTACCAAATACTCCGGCTGTGAGCCCTGCACATATTAACAAAACCAGACCAAATGAGGCTTAGCTGAGCACCGCTGGGAATTTTTCACCACGCTTGTTATACGTTCATATTCTTTTATAATTACCTATGAAATCAGTTTCATTTCTGGGGAAGCTGCTGTTTTTGGGTGGATATTGTTTTGAACTTTTATACTACTGCGGAATAACTTTGCTTCAGTACTGGTTCCTATATATTCAATTGTTCCCCATTTTAACCAAAAAGAAAACTACAAATATTTGCAATTATTTACAAATATTTATGCTCATTTGAATTTTTTATACATTCAAACCACTTTTACAGCATAAAAATAAGTTGTATCACAAATAAAAATGTATAAAATCTGTCAGTCTGCTTGCACAGTGCTGTTAAAAGTTACTGCTAACTCCTAAAATAGGATAACCAACAATGCCAGTCAGTTTTAATAATCAGTTGTATCGAAGCAGTTTGGGTGGTGTTATAAAATTACTGAAGTTAGTTACCCAGCCTAACCACTTTTCATAATTGTACATTTTTGTTCACCCAGTTTTAAGTGCCTTATATTTTGCACATAACTGACTCAGACGGGACCATTTTTGATCACTTTGAATCTTTTTCTCAGCAGTTTATAATGCCATGTTGCATAATGAATGTTTATTTTTCATTGCAATCAATAAAAGTATAGATGTCCAATTTGTCTCTGTCTCTTATGTCAACAACACATTTATCCAGTAGGTGAGGCTGTTGTTCTTCCCATTGGTCTGTTTTTGTCCCAGTCACTGTCCACACACCCTGGGTTTCATGTAACATAAGTGCCAAATGTTTTCTGAACCTGCACCTTCATGGTCCCTT
>JAPQRQ010000003.1:21454692-21467789 GCA_037367365.1 Apogon talboti | reverse complement strand
TATATACACACAATATTCCTAACTTCAAAATATACTTGATATAATTCAAGATATTCAACCACACCTACACAGTGTACCCCTGAAGCCATAGATTTTGGACATATATTTTTGTTGACTAATATACAGGAGGAATGAAAGTAACAGCCAGAAGCACATGATGACTCATATCGGTTCATAGTGATTTCTCTCTCACAGTGGAATGAGTTGCTGTTTACAGTACACCAAGTGCTCTCATCCTTTAACTGGAAGCTGAAGCCGACCCACCAGCTCTTCATCCAGTCCAACTAAACCTGTCAGTCTTCAGCTTCAGGAAACCTCATGCGGAGCTGGTTTCCTGTGTGTCATAGCCCTGTGCTCTCCTTCTGTTGTAAAGGGCTCAGATTGTTGGCATTCCTTTGTCAGACTCTGTCCTTGACATTGAATTTGTCTCCACAGAGTCTTTGTGGATAAAGCACCGGCTCTGACTGTTTATTACTGTGTCTGTGCACTGACCTTCACCTCTGGAAGAAGGTGTAAGGGTGTAACAATGTATTGCTGCATGTTTCACCTGCTTTGACTCCGTTAGATCGGGTACCTGTCGCTTGGAAAATATAATAAATATAATATTCAGTCTTAGGTCTGTTTCCAAAGGCTGAATGCATCTGACTTCAGTGGTTCTCTGATGCTGGTTTTCCGGCAGCAAATCCAACTTTTTATTTATCCGGAGAAATATCGGGATATTGTTTAACATGGTTTAGTTATGGATTATCTTATAGACAAGTGGTTCTCAACTGGTGGGTCGCGACCCAAAAGTAGGTCGCCAACCTGTTTTCAGTGGGTCGCAGGCTTTAATGTTAAGAAACACTAGTTGCACTTTATTAATTGAATTAATTTTGCATGAAAACACCAGGTGTGTTAAAAATGGCTGTGACTGATATGTTCTGATCATTATGTCAGCTTTATGATTAGTGCTTAAATAAGTGACTGAATGTACTTTTGATTTTTAACTGAGTACACTTTTGGTTTTGGTTAAAATGTACCTATGTTACTGTTAAAGGGAATATTTCCCTCTTTAGCATCGCCACCTACTGGTCATTTTGGTTTATCATCACACTTGTCGTCTGCGTTGGCATACTGTGATATTCTGTATTATCTCAGGTTCAAAATGCACCATCTTTTCACTAAAGAAATTTGAGAAGTTTAACTTTTATCAATTTGGGTCGTGGTTTGTCATTGAGGGGTGATAGTGGGTCCTGAAGCCAGACCAGTGTGAACCGCTGTTATAGATAGTCATGGTAACCAGTAGAAATGCATGATTGCAATTTTCTTCACGGATACAGACTTCCTGTTTGATGCGCTCACATACAGTGTGGCTAAACCCAGCTGAATTCAGTATTGCTATCTTTGCTTCCATTTCTGAACATGTAGGAAATACGCATTTTTTGCAGAATGTTAAGTTCACATAATAGCCAAGTCATGACAAAAATCCTCACTTGTCTGACAAAATAGTTCATTTTATCCACATTTAGATTAGATCACGATTGTAAATTGCATACTGAAGTGCGGTAGTTCAGAATGAAAAGGCATGGATTACTGCTGTGAAGTATTTCATTCACTTTACTAAACATGTTGCAACTTACAGTTTATTACACATAAACACATCCATCATCATCTCCATTATGGGCACTGTACTCCCTGTTAGTTTGTTATGGTTCCCTGTAGGTTAGAGTTGTGTCTCTCCAGCTTAATGTTTGATGGGTGCTAAAAAGGAAGCATAATGGCCTTATTGTGGAACTGATAGGCCCAGAGCCCAAATGGCTTTCACTGCGTTTGCCACTGGAGGTCGATTAGTTTGTGTGGTTTCTTGACACTGGACATGGGCAGCACAGCTCAAAAGGCAACCAGTGTCACAGCTCGTCCTGCCCCCGGTTCATAACACATGCAGTGGTGGTCTGGTAAACATTTACGCGGTGTGCAGAGTCTCACAGTGTGTCCTGAAGTCCCACGTCGCGCTGTTGCATTATGAAATGGCATATACTCCGGGTTTTTTTGCTCCGGACCTGTCAAAGGTGCCTCTGTTCAGCCAAGGGCAGCACAGTCGGAGAGGACAACATTGATATTCATACAGCTCGTTCTTCTGGAGTCACCAGCGGGCGCCTCATCCCTCAAGTGTCAGTCATTACAGTGTCCTTGGTAGCAGGTGAAATGTGAGGGCACTTGTACCTCTAGAGCTTCACTGATGTTGTACGTATCACTCCTCCAGGCACTTAGTAAAGGGGATAAAATGCCAAGCAAACACACAATCTGAACCTTATTGAAACGTAAGGTCAGCTGTCTACAGGGCAGGGCCAGAGGTAATGGATTTACCCCAGAGAAAACCTCCCCTCATCACTCTGCAAATCTGAACCCTGTGAGGACAAAGTCAAACGTACCCACAGAAAAATTAGTTGTTTGTAACATTAGCTCGCGCACCAAACAGAAAGGGTGGAGAAAAATCGATTCACATAAAGGCTCGGTGTGTAAGATTTCAGAGATCTAATTCTAGAAATGCAATATGATATTCATAATTATATTTCATTAGTGTATAATCACCTGAAGATAAGAACCGTCATGTTTTCATTCAATTAGGATAAGCCATTTATTTATACACGAAGCTGGTGAACTCAGTGTAATTAACCATGTTGATCCACCTTGTTTTTACTGTAGTTCAGACTTCTATTTTTCTAGTTTGGAGCAGCAAAAAGCCAATAACTGAACACTTGGCTGATATAAACTACTGTAAAAAATGTAACCCTGTTGACACTGAAATATCTTGACTGGAAGTCAAGGAAATTAATATATAAGTACAAAAATAAATCAATACAGATCACCAAAAAGTTATTAATCCATAAATCAGGAAACACTGTATAAAGTTTAGACCTTAGAGCTGATTCAAGCAAATGACCTTTTCCAAGGCTAGTAAGTATACTATGTCATTATGATCTATGTTTTCATCAGAATACACATTTTTATCACTGTATTCTGAACACAGTACTGTACTAAAACATTACTGATAATAAATTTTGTTAACACCACAGATGGGTGCATCTCATTGGTCTGAATAAAATGACCATTATAACTGTGTAACTGTGTTTACACAAAATAAATAAAGCCTATAAAACATTTAAGATATTTATGAAAAGTTGCTATTCTAAATGATGCAAATTTTTGTGTAGGCTCTTGGGGTCTCGTCCTTATTTATCATTAATGTAACTAATTACATATTTAACACAATCAGGTTGTTTTAGAATTTTAGAATTTTGTGATCACTGTCACAATGGCAACAGTTAGCTTACTGCATCTATGTAAAATGTCTGACTTAATTGGTTTTATTTATTTCTATTTTATTTTGTCCATGTGTGTAATTTCGATCCACTTTCGTGTCACGACCAGGGTTTTGGTTTTGAGGTTTTTTTTAACAGTTAATTCATCCACCAAATATGCAACATATGATGCAAGGTTGCACTGATCAATATTAGGATCGGATTTCAGCCCTGATATTAACATTTTAGCTGGACCGGGAAGCTGTAAAAGCAACCGATCCATAAGACTGATCCTTCCCCTTTAAATTTTTGCGACACAGGCTATGTCATGCAAGCCGAGAGTTGAGTGGAGTTGTTGCAAATACAGACAGGCAACATGGAGCGAACTAAGGGGTCTGTGATGTGGAGGTACGTACGAGGGTAATTCAAAAAGTTCTAAGACAAATGCCATAAATTCAAAGTCAAACTAGTTCAGCAAAATTCTATCAAGAAGGAATTTTTCGGTGGAAACATCGCTTGCAGAAGTGTATTGATGTAGGTGGATGTTATGTAGAAAAATAATTTTGTTACTTTCAAAAATAAAGTTTTTTTTTTTTAATGTGTCGTAGAACTTTTTGAATTACCCTCGTATTTCAGCCTTAGCACACCAACTAGCATGATGGCAGTTTGTAATGCTTAAAGTAAATGTTGCCAAGGGTGGTGGTAGCACTGCCAAATATGACACGACAAATTTAATTAAGCACCTGCAGAAACACCACGCAAAAGAGCACGAGGAATCCCAGCAGCTCAACAGATCAAAAAGACCTACATCTACACAGCTAACAGTGGTAGATGTGCTACAGAGACAGGAACAATTTCAATGATATCGGATCGTTTTAGGGTATTGACCGATACACTAGGTCCCGGCATCAGCATTGGCATCGGAACTGAAAAAGTACAATTGCTGCATCCGTAGTATGATGATGTAATAAAAAGCAGGAAGATGTGTTGTGCATTGTTTTTGTAATGGCTCATGAGTGTATGATTTTACTTTTTCCCACAGCCTACTGTTCAGAAAAGAAAAATAGCAATAAATCTTAATAATAAATCATAGAAAAATTGCACAATTGCAATTTTAAGAGTCACACTACATACAGAATGAGAATGAGAATATTGTCATTGAATCAGGAAACAAGTGTATCCTGGACAACAACGGTGACTTAAAAATATGCATGGGTGCTGCTTATGGCCACTTGATGACTCCAAAAAATCCAGACTTCTATAGAATGACTATGATCTTCCCTATAGAAATACCAATGCCGCTGTTCTACTGACACTATCAACTCACCTCTGCTCCACTGGGAACAGTATTTTCCATTACAAGAGAGCAGGAACCACCAGTTACTATTAGGATTATTCCTATTAGCACTTTTGTCAACGTTCCAAGTGACGACATAAAATCATGCATATCTGCAGACTGCTCAACAGTAAGAGTAGAGGAAGATTTAGGCGAGTTGAGCTCATACTGTCAGGGGCAAAGCAGCAGAAGTTGGTAAGTTTTTTCACGTCATTCTAGTCTCCTTTGTTTTATTCGTACCCTCTAAAGTGCACTGGTGGTCATTTTGCATTTTTGTTGGGAAAAAAAAAATTGATGCTTGTTACACTAACTAGTCTGTCAAATGATTTTGTCATAGAAATGTTTTATGAATGAATGAATATTTTTTATTTTGGTTACATTAAAAAAACACACACACTTAAAAAAAAACTGAAAACATTCAGTTTGTTCCATTTTTAACCAAAAAAAGAAGAAGCTGAAGCCACTTATTTACAACATCAATACATGAGCATTTAGCATTAGCTCACCTTTCACCCCTCGTGCTCCTGCTCTGCCCTTTTGTCCAATATGGTCACTCTCAGCTCCAAAAGTCCCAGATGGTGTCAGCCAAAATCCAACACCCCCCCCGACTTCAAAGTAGCTGTCCAAAAACCAGTGGGTGACGACATGGTTATGCAGTCAGAGCCCCCACCCTACCAGACAGAATTTAACCAACAGTCAGGATGCTAAGAGATTAGCTCTCCATGAATAGGCTGAACTGCCTCCATCAGTCATGTGACCTTTGTCTCGTACAGTTTTAGTAGTCCTTCGAGGATCCCCTCTCAGTAAACCATCTTTTGAAAAACAAGCTTTGGGCATTAAATACCAGCTTTCAGCATTTGACAGCTTTAATACTCAGTGCTGTGTACAGTTTAGTAAACAAGGAAATAAACAAGGTCAGTTTGTTTGTGTCCAGTGCATCCTTAAAGTTTAGGAAATTGCACCATTGATTTTGAGCTGCTAATGCTGTTTAAAATAGGAAGCAGGCAGTGACCATTCACCATTTCCCACAAGGCTTACAGTACATGGTGCTGAGCCTGCATTGCTCTTATAGGAACATATCTCTCCCAGCGCAATATATCATAGAACTCATGTCCTTGTCTCCAAACTGGAAAATACCATTATTTTAACTGTAAGTGACTACAGCAGTAATAAATCATAGATTGCTGGTGCAAAAACCTTGTGTTTATGGTTTAAGTCATGTAACCGCATGCTCAGAGGCAACGTAGGATATGTCCTGCACTTACACATACAACCAGACGTTGATAGAGGTGATGACTTTCCAGCTTGTCAGGCAGTAGGAGACCCCAGGGTGGCCCGGGTCATCAATCAGGAGGACTTCCCTCAGCCACAGAGACACAAGCTTAAATATCAAAACCACCGTAAGCGAACAGATTTCCTCCCTGCCGGCAACCAGCCCAAGACAACAGGAGCGGAAATTGACTCTCATACTTGTTAATGAAAGGATACACTTGCTTGTGTGTGTGCGTGTGTGTGTGTGTTTACATCCTCGCCTACGCATTTGTTTGCCCATGGAAAATGTGTTGGCAGAGAAGCTCGAACGTGTGCTTTGTGAATGTCGTATGCTTGGGTTTTAACTGTTGTGTTTACATGTAGTGCATATGTGTGTATGTGTGTGTGTGTGTGTTCAAGTGCGTGAGATTCAGAGCATGTGTGCGCTCGCTGCGAGTTGTTAGGCTCTTGGCCTGAGATGCGGCCCTGTGCTGCAGAGGGCTTGGATGCCGTCAGTGACCCTGGAGGCGAGCGTATGGACCCAGCTTGGGTAGCTGTGCGAGGTGGAAGGGCCTCTGGTTTATGTGACCCCTGTGGAGAGAGCAGCCTGTCAGGCAGAAGGCCTGTCAGCTGTAGTTCTCATTCACAAATCACCTACTGGACACACACAAAACACAACGCAGAGCCACATTCATGTCCAGCGCAGAGATTTAATCACGAACGCTGTCAGTGTTTCCTCTAGGAATTTTAATTGTAGCGGGGGGGAATGTAATTTTTAACTTCACATTTTTTTTTAAACAACTTTATTTATCATTTTTCCGACTGAACTTGCCCCCCCACCCCAGATGGCATCCCCACAGACACAACCATATAGATCAATATAAATACAACACCAACAACAACAACAACAAAAAACTAAACCAAAAAACAAAACCAAACCAAACAAAAAAAAGACAAACAAATCTGTGTTGATCATTATGATCATAACACCAGCATTCTGGACATCTGACATAAAACTTCACATTTTTGTTATGAAAAAATTGCCAGGAATGATTAATTTACTAATTTTTTTTTTTTTTTGTCTTGGATTAAAAAACAAACAAACAATTGTAACAGCATAAAACATTACACTAATCCCTACTGCATTCTCTCTGTATCATGTATTTTTAAATAATTGCTAAGTTGAATTTCATTACATAAGAAAACATCAGGCAAGCAGTGATAATGAGCAAAATGAATGTAATTCACAAGCTTTTTCTGCATATTATCAGTTTTTATTTTGATGCAGTACTCTCCAGGATGTACTGATGGCACTTATATAAAGTTGGACAAAACAGAAATCAGCAACCAATGTTTTGTTAGGACACAACAGTCCCTACATGTATTTGACATTTTGTATTATCTGTCAGAGTGAACCCTAGTAAAGATAAACTGGAGTTAAAGCCACTATAGACAAAGTCCCGCCCCATTGAATCTTATTTCAGGAAAAAAAAAACCAAAAAACTGCATTACAGTCAGTGGTGAGAGACAAGCTATCATTTAATCTCATCCATTCCATCATCTACACATATGATGTTTGTCAATAAGAAGATCATTTTAACAGTCAAAAAAGTCACAGTGGAACTATCAGACAAATTAAACACCTTAAAGTCATAGAGTTGATGTCATTATAACGATCAGCTCAGAGTCTTGGACGATGTCTCTGCAGCGTCAACATGACCAGAGTTTTAGTCATTTCCACCAGATAAGATGTGTCGAGGCAGCGGCCCATGTGGTGACCCATTCAGCTGCTAAACACAAAACTAGATATGTCTGTAATATCTTTGCAACAAACCATAACTTTGTTTCTTTCTGTCCTAAATTCAATCCCTATTGTCGGCCGTTGGTATTTTTTCTGAAGTTGGGTCCCACGGGGCCCGGCGGAACAGATGGGACTTCAGCCTTCTGTTTTTCCGTGCACACACTGCACACATAACACATTAGTTTGTTCAAATCACCATGTTCTATCAGCCTCTGTTCATGATGGCAAAAACAAATAGGGACGTCAGGAGCATTTTCATTATGTAGACTTTAAGCAACAACTGAAAACTAACAAGTCAACCTAATGGATGTTTGGTAACCATGTCAGCTTGTAGAACAATAACCATTGCGTCTTTAATTTGTAAACATTCCGTCACGTTGCCAGCAGAAATAAATATTTATGGGTGGATTTATCGAACAATATATAGATCCCATAAAAATTAAATATTTTGTATTGAGGAAACAGCAGTTTATGGAGTAGCTGATGAGGAAACACACTGGATGTCCTAAAGGTCTGAGGATATAATTATAGAATTATGTGAGGGCGTCTGTATTATGCCCCGTCCAAACTCATGTGGATATTTTGCAAAAAGGATTTTTCTTGCCGTTTGGGCCTCTCGTCCACATATAAACAGTGTTTTAGGTCACAAAAATGGAGAATTAGAAAAGGCTTTCCAATATGAAGATTTGTAAAACTCCAGTGTGTGTGTATTTGTTTTGACAAGGCCTTTTGTTACACCAATTTTGTGTGAGTCTATTATTGTTTTGTGTGATGAACCTGCACCCGAAACTTCAAATCCAGGTGTATAAATCAGTGTATGACCTGCAGACATACTGTACCTTTGGGAGACGGACTACGGCGAAATCCACATATTGTAAAGATACACTCCAACAACCTGAACCAGCACCGATGTCAACTTTAGTTAAAACTGAACTATGTCGTTGCTGTTCATCTTCATCACAGATGAAGGTCTCTGCTTCTTCTACATCCGATATTATCTGCAGTTTTAAGTCTGCCAGATGCAATGTTTGAGTGTTTGTACCAGTTTTTGCGTGGACAGATATTTTGTTAAATGGAGCTTGTGTCCATTTCTTTTTAATGAAAATAGCAAGAGAAAATGTTCATCTCAGTGTGGACACAGCGTTAAAGTTAAATTTAGGATTTTAAGTAAACATAACCTTTCAATGTCAGAGTTTTGATGCAAATTTAGTGTAATTTAGTGAAGAATTGACCAGTCCTATACACTGGCTAGGTTACCTAAGTTTAGATGAACTTTAATATTGAGAAGTCAAAACTGAATTGTTAAAAAGTTGCTTTTTTGGGATTTAAAAAAGATGTACTGTACAGTGTTGTGGTTTGGAATTGATCAAACCTAATAAAGATGAGGTTATAAAATGAAGCACAGCAGGATGCTTATGAACCACATTGGACCAAGTATTTGAATGTGGCAAGTAACTGACTCTTATTCAGTCCTGTTGACTTTGTCGCCGTCAATCAAGGTCGTATTTTGTCAAAGCGGGCAGAGGACTATATGGTACCAGATCGTAGGCTTTTATATTACGTAACAGCAGTTGTATTTATTTTTCTGTGTCGCGTTGTCGATCTTTCATCGTGTGATAGAGTCTGAGGCTGGAGTTGAGCTCAGTGTCACTGTTAAGACTAGAAGCTGCCATCATGAGGTGTTCAACAAATGGAGGAATTTAAAAGCGAATGTTGAACATGTAAATTCTGGTTCTGGAATGAAACACGATAAATACTTCATCTTTACATTCATCCTCATTTATAGCACCTCCCACTGCAGAGCATGATGTCAATGATAGCGGCGAGGAAACTGCTCAGTCCGTCATAATGAGATCAAATTATTATTCCAATAAATATTCACACTTTGCAATAACTGAAAATGCTCTGTTATCTTTTGTTTTCCTTTATATATTGAGGTGAGCCACACAGATAAGTGTGAGAAATCTGCAGCTGTTTTATATTTTTTATATGTACCTCACTTGATGAAAAATAATGTCCCGTGATACAGAAAATTGAGGATTCAGTACCTTCATGGTCAATAATTGTTATGCATTTGGACCACTGACGAATGATCAGATTGAGTCATGAGGATTCTCACCTTGAATAAATGAGTCTTTATCCCAAAAAGGCCAAACTCAACCAAAAATGTGGGAATTCTGTTAACAAATACCTGACTACAAGAACTAACATAGATGCTTGTTAGTGGCTCATGTGACAAAAACACTTTCCAGCACGTCTGCAATTTGTAGGAAGTTTGTTTAAGCATACTTACAGACCTCAAAAACTACAACTAAGAGATAAATATTTCTGCAAACTGCAAATCTGCATTTCAACACTAAAGATTGAAGATCCTTTATTGTCATTCAACATTAGTATGATGAATGAAATCATGATTCACAGGATCAATAGTAAAATGAACATTTAAAAACACAGACATTTAAAATAGAAAACAACAGAGCAAAGTGCAGATAATAATAATTTTGTGATCATGATCAACACTAGCCATTGAAGTAAGTGGCATTCTATTCAATTCATTACAGTAATCTAGAGCATAATTACATGTACATTCCAGAAGTGTGAACTTTTTTGATGAATCGCAAAATAAGAATTTTTACTGTAAGTGAAAATGCGCAGACATCCACACAGACTTTACGAATGCACCATACAGTATGTTTTCTGTAGGTAAAAACAAGTCTATACCAATAGTACTTAAATGAGGGATCAGATCATATAGCCCAGAGAAAGCCTTTAAAATCACAAACTTTGGGTCTATTCTGCTTTAATGGTTTTGCACTCAGTGAAAAATACACTTTGATGTCTGACCTGAGATTTTGGATTCTCATTATCTGAGCTGTTAAGTTGTTTTTCTAATGTTTAACAGATCAGATGGCTAGAATTAATGAGAGGTGGCTCCATCATATAAACGAAATAAAGCATTTTATAAAAAATAATTAATTAATTACATAAAAACCAAACCAGGGACCTTTCTGTACGGAGTTTGCATGTTCTCCCCATGTCTGCGTGGATTCTCCGCCTTCCTCCCACCAACCAAAAAACATGCACTAATAGGTTAATTGGTCAATCTAAAAAATTGCCCATAGGTGTGAATGTGAGAGGGATTGGTTGTTCGTCTCTATATGTCGGCCCTTCGATGAACTCCAGGCTGTACCCCGCCTTCGCCCATAGGTAGCTGGGATAGGCTCCAGCACCTCCACCCCCCCCCACCACCTCCTGCGACCCAGGTCAGGATAAAGTAGGTTCAGAAGATGAAGATAAAAACCAATGATTGTAAAAAGGTGAATATTTGATCCAGTTATGGCTCAGCCTTTATTAAAAAATACGAATAGTAAATTCAATACAATAATAACAGTTTGTTTTCATTAATCTCTTCACTCAGCACGATAGCTGCACAGTATTTTCAGTCGGTTGAATTCATGCCTTCAGTGACTTTCACTCAGGCGTTGGCGACTGAAAGAAAATACCATCTAGGTAATCGCAAATATAAACCCTTCAACTGGTGGGGAGTCATCTTATCATGTTTCCATTGGTTCCATGGTGACTCAACCTGCTACCATGAACGCAGCAGAGGAGGATGCTGCTGACGGTCTCACATGTAGAAGTGGACGTTTACGGAGGCGTAAGACACATTCCATGAGCAGTGTATTAGAACATACCAATAAGGCCACTATTGGTAGGATGCTGTATGATGTTTAAATCCTTGTTTTTCAGTCTTAAAACCATAATTTACACTTAGATCATGTGATTTCTGAGGGCAGCCCCCTGCTCGTACACCGGCAGATACGTCCCAATTACTGCTTTGAATGGTGAGACTATGTCAAAATATTACTGCTGCCTACAGTAACACTAGCTTCTCCCTGTCTCTGCCTCTCTGTGTGGATGATATAGATTCCTGGACAGGCGGGTTCCTTGGCACCCTGCCTCATCCCTGTCTGTTGATTCACTGTTGGTGAAATAAGAGAACATATGGCTGCTCTCTTTCTGCATTACATCACCTTGAGATCCAAGCAGATTGGTTTGCATTTGAAGCCTAGCTCAATAATAAAAAAAAAAAAAAAACAAAGAAAGAAAACACATAAAAACCCAGCTCATTTCAACAAAGATCTCTGAGATGAACTGTCTCTTAATGAAGTGAATGGACAAAAGGTCAGCTTCACTCGTGCGTGTGTGTTTTTTTTTTTGCTTTAAATAAAATGCAGGATGGGCTGTACTGTTTGTACCCTGTATCCCGTTTAGCCCAGTGCATGGCCCAGCCACATGCATCATGCTCTACTGTGTTAGTATCGATCCGTGCGAGTTGTATCACATCATGCAGAGTTACCGGCCACTGCACGCGCTCAGGCTCCCGTGAAGACTTGGCATGTGGTTGTTATCAGCTATTCACTGGTTTCCATTAGCTTCCTGATTTAGCCTGCCTCCCCTCTTTAAATGCATCGACGGACACTGCGCTTTCTCACCGCTCTGATATTGGTAATGATTTGTTTTTATGATATCTCAACCTCAGCGGCTATTTCTCTTGCCAACACCAAACCAGTAAAACTATAAAAACCGAAAGTTGATTGACAGATAATTAGATTTAGCCCAGTCATATCGTAATTTTTTTTTCTTTAGTGAATGTGAAATATAATTCCATGTAAAGTCATGACTCATATTTTAACCACAGCATCTACAAAAACTCCAATATGATATTTTAGATGTGTAATATATCTCAATAAGAAGGTATGTCTCTATCGATTGGTCAGTCACTCTATCAGTCCATGTCATTTACATTCAACATCAATTTTCTTTTCAGTTTTACATCAGATTCATGTTTATCATAGTAGTGATGCAGCTCACATTAAGTTTCCATGTTGGTAAGGAATGCAAGCAGTATATGTCATGTAAAAATTTTACTTGGGGCGTTTCTTCAGGCCAGTGACCCACTACAATCACTGTGTCATGGATGGGTTCATAAATCCAACATAAAATTATAAAAAAAAAAAAAAAAAAAAACATAGCATGATTTTTAACATTATAGAAATTACATAAAGTAACATAACGTGGCAAAATGAGAGTCACAGTTTTGGATGATTGCAGACAAATAAACTGGGAGCTGGTTCACTGCAATCACTTTAGACTTCTAATAGCATAATAGAGCTTTAAGATTTTGCATTGTTGGTTCAACAAAGCATCTGAACTCATCATGACTTTACAGAGTGAGAAAAACACAGTCCACAAACTCCTGCAAGTTAAAGTGGACCAACTGAACACATCTAGTGACAGCCTCTGAAGGATCACTATCACCAGGCTGGAATTCTGTTACTCTCCTAGCAAATTTAACCTCCTAAGACCCAGGAGCCCCACAGGTTTTTGAGTTTTGGCTTTTTTTAATTAAATAATTGCTTATATT
>JAPQRQ010000003.1:21418690-21438964 GCA_037367365.1 Apogon talboti | reverse complement strand
CCTCTCCTCTCCTCTCCTCTCCTCTCCTCTCCTCTCCTCTATTCTCCTCTCCTCTCCTCTCCTCTCCTTTTTTTTTCCCCTGGAGAGCGCCGCTATCAGGCTGCTGATGAAGCTGCGTTTTTTTCTGACTCAACAGCATTGCTAATGCTCAGCTGACATTGTGATGAAAATAAAACAATCCGAGTGCTGCTTGAGTCAGTTGAGCTTTTGGCAACATGATGTTGGGTAATTGTGAAATAAGTTAAATTTAACATGTTTTTTACTTACATATAATTGTAAATCTTTAGAAGAATGCCCTACTTATTTGGACATTTTTGGATGTGATTATTTTTGTTTGGACCTGGATTTTATAAAGGTTTAAAGGTACTGTTTATAAGATTTCAAGGGATTTGGGAAGATGTAATTGTAGACATGGAATATAATAGTTCTGAATTATGTTTTCAGTAGTGTATAATCAGGCCAAAAATACAAAGCAGCGTTTTTCTGTTACCATATAATGAGCCATTTTTATCTCCTCTCCACCATGTTGTATTGCACTGGTTCTGCCTCAGAGTGGACTTCCTCTTTTTTCTGGTTCTTAACAGGTGGCTCCAGTGTAGGTGCATCACTGTAATCTACTATGTTTATGGCTCTGACTGGGGCCTTGTGTATTTTTGCAGCCACTTTAGAAACGGTGAGGGGTAGTGTTCAGCTGGATGCAATCTGCTCCTGCTAGATCTCAGTAAATAATACAAACTGGATTTTAAGGTGTTATTTCGTCTGACTCATAGAAAGTAGTCTGTTGGATTAAGCCTGCCATTCATTCTACTATCTTCTACTATCTGTGTACCTCACCTCACCACAGGAAACAACAACAACCTCTATGCTAATAACTTGAAGTTCTGATGACCATTTCGATTACACAATGAGTATGAATATGCTCTGTTCTTTGTGCTGTTTCTTTTGTGGGGATATAATATCAGGCTCATATCTACATCTGCAAATGTTCCCCTGACACTCTTACCAAAGGCACAGTCCTTCCCTAGACAATTGTTCTCAGTTTATAGAAATGCCAGTGGGTCTGAGAGTTTTCGCCCCTTTTCCACAATGATATGATATGGGATTGGCGAGGCATTTCTCCAAACAAGCGTGGAAATAGGTCTGATGCAACTTACTTCGGTTTATAGAATTAAGATTCAGTGGAGGGGCAGCATATTAGCAGAAAGTTGTCGCGTTGATGTCCGCTGTTCAAAGCCTGCCATCAGACGACTGAAGTCTCAAAGCTCTCTTCAAAGCTACCAGACTTCTATGACTAAAACAATAAGGGACTTTGAGATTTTAAGATCACTCGACTTCCTCAAGCAAATAAAAGAATGGCAAAAATAGCTGTAGGTAAATATGCTTACATACATGCAAAAAAGATTTCAGTCATCCTGGAAAAAGAATGTGAATTAGGTGGATTTAAAGGAAGTTGGTGAAACTCTATGTATTGCAAAGTTTTTGACAAGTTTGAGAACACGGAGGATATGTGACTAGATTGTTTTTATTTTGAAAAAAAAAATATTAATGCTAATCCTTGCAGTGGTAGAGAGGCAACTTTTGTGTTATTTGAGATACAACTGCTGTTTTTGTAATGGGAATCTGTAGCTTTAAGGAGAGCAATGCGAATCTTGTTTGGCTCAGTTGTTAGTACAATTATCAACACCATTTGGATTATTAGTACATATGTGAGTGTAGTTGCTGCTAAAAAAATCAATCACAGCTATGTAACGAAGCAACTAATCTCCCGGTAATCCACTCAGTAATAATGGATGTAGTTTTTTCTGCAAATACATCCATGACATAACCCACACAGTGAGACGTAGCAGAGTGTGGCTAGCAGGTTAGCTGCTAACTGCTGCAGACATCTCTGCAATGCAATACAATGACAAATTCACATAATCCCAGAACCGATATGTCCGCACAATTCTTCTTTATAGTCTGCTTCATGTACGTTTGTAATATAAAATATTGCATTGGACCTTTAGAATACTGAGGTGGTTTTATAGAGAAATAAACAAAAGAGGAGGAAATTGTAAATGTTGCGAAATATCTGTTCTTCATGGACAATCCAGAGTTCTTTATCATCCCCATGCTTTTTTTATACTAGTCCTCAAAGAATGGAGGAGTATCCATGTACTACAGTGAATTCAAGACTCCCAAAGTATTGATTTTCCTTTGTGGTGTGTACCGCTGTCTTTCCAAAAAGCTGTAGCTTCTAGGAGAGAGGCACCTTTTGCTGCCTCGCTCTCTCTTCCTCTCTCTGTAGTCAGTGAGGATGCTGGAAGATAAATTTAGCCCTCCAGCTCTCCTTCCATCTGCTACCACATGGTTTAGGGCCGTTACCATAGGAACCACCGCTGGGTGCCCATTAGTGTGAGAAGAGGAAATTGACAAGATTTTTAAACAGCCATTTATACAATATTCTTTCTGTGTGTGTGAATAGATGCAGCATTTTATATATTTACACAAGTTTCTTTTTAATGTAATCTAAGCTATGCTGATGGAGGTATCCCAAAAACTCAAGCTTTTTTGCAGGGATTTGCTCCTTTACTGGTTACTCTGCAGTGCCCGAGCCCCATCTGCACATTAGAAATGCAACTGAATGCCTTCACTGATCTGTCCCATTTTAATTATAAATTCAATATTTATAAATGACAGTATTATTAATTGTAGGATAGCTTGTTTAATCACCTAGCTTTTTTCAGCACCTTGGTTTTCAATATGCATGCCTCGCATTGCATAATAACTTTTAAGAACCACCCAACAAACAGGCATTATTTGCTGCAAAGTGGAGATTTATGATCCGTAGAAGGATGTTCATGGTAAGGTCTTTAAAAATGTGCACTGCATTAATTTTCAGTAGCAATGGCAAACAGCTGTCTGACTTTAACACTGAGAATATTACACCTTGAAGTGTTTTTTTTTGCACAGCCCTGCAAGGCTTCACCCAGAGAGAATCACAGAGGCTCGGAGCCAATGACAGGAAAACCGGAATGTGTGGAAAGAAGGAGTGAAGGGGGGGGGGACTGCCTGCTAGGTTCATTTCCAGCGAGAGGTGTAAATGAACAGTCCCGAGTTAACTCTGGAAGAAGTGCAAATGAGCAGATGCATGGTTATATAGAGGCCTCCAAATTTATTCAACTGTCACCATCATGCTCTAAGGCATTAGTAAAGGTAACTGTCCTCCCAAAGCTCTTGGTTCACATCATCTACCTGTCTGACCTACATTTTACAGTTACTACAGTCACCGCAGAAGGCAGTGTTATGCCTGACACAACTAAATACTCCACAGCAAACTGAAATCTACATACCCAGCACGTTTTCTGTGATGAAGAAATATATTGTTGGTTAATGTTCATCCAGTATTGGCATGTATACTGTTTCCACAAGTTATATCAAAGATGGCTATCAACATGTTATCAGTAATTTGGATATTATCCAACAGATCTGCCGTCTTCCACCAGAATGTGGGTGTAGAAACCAGCTGGTCAGTGCGTGGGAAGCCATGTTTACTGTTTCAGTATGCTGGCACAAAAATTATTGGGAGTTTTCTTCAGTATCTCCACTGACTCACCTTGTGTATGCACTGAGAGCTAACAGAGATGCCTTGCCTTGATTTGGGGCAGCCTTTTAAAATGTCTGCTATATCTAATCGAAGAGAGAATGTTGTGTGAAATCTCATCTTGAATTCTGTCCGGTGAGCATCATGTTGAAAGAATTATGGTCAGTTATCAGACAAAGCATGTTGGAAATGCAACTCTAATTAGAACATGCTGAGACACTCTGCCTTGTTCATTTCCTGTAATTAATTATGTAAAGAAGATGAAATAATTTCATAAAGAAGAAGATGCTGTAATGACAACATGGGACAACAAGTGAGAATTTACATCACTGAAGAGATTTGTTTTTCCCTCTGAATGTTTTAACACCTCCTCAACTGATGCTCTAGTATTTCCATCTGAAAACTCTTCATCATGCATAATTTTTTTGTCTAGCAACAACATGATTTAACCTGTTTTATGTGAGGGGGTGGTGCTATCCTGTGCATATTAGGATCCAACATTTAAAAGAAATCACTGAAGATACTGACACTGTTATTGGATATATTGCCTGTTTTTAATGTAGGCAGAATCATTCTTACTTGCTGCTAGCCCATATATTTTTATACAAAATATTACATAAACTGCTGCGATTTAAAAGTGTTCAGCAGCCCAGGAACTGTTAACACTGATATTGTTATGACACATACTGTACTGTGATTATGTAACACATGAAATATAAATAACCCATATTTGGAAAGTGAGGGTCAGAGGGTTATTTGTCTTTCAGTGTTGAATTGTATGCCCTGCTTGGTGTAATGAGTATGTTTGTCTCCACAGATCTCATATGAAGAAAAAAGAAGAACAGTAAATTCAACTGAACATCTGAGTGTGTGGCAGCAAGACTGGAGCAGCATAGACAGCATCTGTGGATCTAACAATTGTTTCATGATGGGATACTTTAGGTCAGCATGGCAGAGGACTTCTTCAGCAGCCTGTGACATAATAGAGCTGACGTCTTTGATACCTCCGCTCTACGCCTGATGGCATCTTTGTGTTTTCAAGCAGCACCTTTTTAGTCAAACAAGTGAAAATTATGACAGTCAGCTAAACTGGACATCATTTAATTAAGTTCACCTACATTAAAACCCATCATTCAGTTAATGATTTGGCTTAAACACAAACTCTGTAGCCTGGCACAGGCAGACGCTTCCCACGTGTCTACCTGAGGCTGTCCGTACATTTTATGGAGGCCTTGCATAGTCGCCTGACGACCGGGGAGCAGTCCGGAGGTCAAGAACATTGTCAACCAGAGTCTCCTCACAGAGGCTTGCAGCCTAAGTCTCCCTCCCAGCAACACCAGCTACAGCAAACTGGCTCCCCAAAGCCCCATGGCACACAACAGCAACCCCGACAGTCCAGAAGACAGCATCCAGAACGAAAACGTCTCAGGCCCCAGCGGCAGAGCATCGACTCAGATACACTGCTGGACCAGAAGCATGAAGCGACAAAAGCAACCACAGTTTCTAGTTTGTCTCCAGGAACTCCACCTTCTACTGCATCTGGTCCCAACCAGCCTAAACCAGACACTCAAGAAGGTACCCCAAAACAGAAACGTGAGCGTAAACCTCAGAGACCAGGTAAATATGTCTGCACATACTGTGGCCGCGCATGTGCAAAGCCCAGTGTACTGCAGAAACATATTCGGTCCCACACAGGAGAAAGACCCTATCCTTGCGCCCCATGTGGCTTCTCTTTTAAGACCAAGAGTAACCTGTACAAACACCGCAAATCACATACCCACAGGGTGAAGGCAGGTTTGGCACTTGGAGAGACAAGACCTTTAGAGGAGCAAATTACTGAGTCAGAAGATGAAACCAGACAGCTATCATCAGTTTCTTCTAACACAGAAAGACAGGGAGGTGTTACCTCTATCAAGAGTCATGAACCTGACAAGGCCAAAGACTGCACAGGAGGAAATGATGACTCCTATGCAGTAAAAAAGAGACTGGCTATGCGCCTAAGTAGAGGAAAACATGGTCCTCGAGACTCAGCTGATGAAAAGGCATCCTCACTAATATTAGGGAGTAAAGGAAGTACAGAATCTGGATATTTCTCTCGCTCTGAAAGTACTGAACAATCACAGGACAGCCCAAACACAAGTGCCAAAAGCTATGCAGAGATCATCCTCGGAAAATATGGCCGCCTCGGACACCTGCAAAGGATGTCTCGTCATCATAACCAGCAGTCCTCTGGTCAAGAGGACAAAAGCATCCCATTTACAGTGCCCAAGAAGCAGGTCATTGACCACATCACCAAACTGATCACAATCAATGAGGCAGTGGTGGACACCAGTAAAATTGACAGTGTAAAGCCAAGAAGATTTTCCTTGTCTAGAAAGAGCAGTTCAGAGTCTCAGAAGGGTTCATCTGTGAAAGAGCATGTCGTTCAAAGTCCCAAACCAGGAGATCTTGGCTATAAAAACAGTGGTTCCATCACCATGGGAGTTCCATGTGAAAAATTTCATCATCAGTCCCTAAATGTGGAACAGTCATCTAGCCAAACATCCTCTGCCCCTCTGCTGAGAAGTCACTCAATGCCCTCTGCACCCAGCTCATATGATGTCTCCAGTAGTAGCTCTGGTAAATTCCGCCAAAGTCAGTCCTTTGATGAACGACAGCCCTCTGAAATGCAGGCATCCCGTCGTTATGGAATGCTCAGACGACAGCCAGCTATTGAAATCCCACTTGGTGCAGAGCTTACAAAAGAGGAACACGAGAGTGCTCATTCATTTTTCACTGACAGCATAACCACCGTGCCTGACCACAAGCAAAGCCAACCACAGCCATATGAGTGTGAGGCCTGTGGCACTGGTTGCCAAGACTGGGAAGGTTATAAGAAACACAAGCAAAGCCTGTGCTTAGTACATCGTCCCAGAAATGAAGTAGTAATTAGTCAGATGGAGTGCTCACAACTAATTAACCATGCGGCCAGACCAGGAGCGTTAGCAATGCGCAAGAGAAGGAAAGAGGAGAGTTTTGATTTTGATGACCCTGCTTCGCCTTCATTACCCTCTCCTTGCCTCTTGTCAGGGCAGTCCAAGGTTGAAAGTACTATGGGTTATGAGTGTCCTAGAAGACCAATGCAAACTTGTTCAGTGATTCAACATACAAGTTCATTTGAAAAGCAAGAGTCTCTGTGTGAGAATCAGTGCAGTGAGGCAACAAAACACTCCCCACCTCATGAAGAATATCAACATGTGCCTCAAAAACAACCACAACAGGCAACAAAACTCACTACCCGAAAGTTGGTTCGTCAACACAGTGTGCAGGTCCCAGAGATACTTGTAACAGAGGATTCAAACATGAGCACTGAAATCACCACGGAGCCAAATTCCACCGTGAAACAGACAGAAAATCAGAAATCTGATGAATTTCAGTGGCCACAGAGAAGCTCTTCACTTGCCCAGCTCCCCATTGAAAAGCTTCCTCCTAAGAAGAAGCGGCTACGCCTGGCTGAGGCTGCCCAGTCCTCAGGAGAATCCAGCTTTGACTCTATATCCTTGCCACGTAGCCCAAGTCAGGACAGCAGTGCCTCCTATGCATCTAGTCGTTCCACGTCTTTTGAAGAGCCCAATAGACCAGACATAGAGACAGCAACATCGGCACCAATGAGGAGATCAAGAGCTCCTCAGATGTTGACTGTTCCAGGGGTACATCAGCACAGGGAAATGAGGCGTTCCGCTTCTGAACAAGCGCCTCACGACCCACAACCAAATGTCTTAATGGCAGAGACTCGCAGTAAGTCTTTTGACTATAGCTGCTTGTCCCCTGAGCGCACTGCAATTGGCTGGAGAGAGAGAAGAAAATGTCTTTTAATGAGACACAGTGCTGTCAGAGATCCAGATGAGGAAGAAGAGGAGCAGCCTCCTTCATCAAGCCGTAGTCCTGAGCGAATGAGCTCCAGCCCCAAAACAAGCTCTAGTTCTTTGTACTGTGGTAAGCCCCCTAGTTCTCCTTTATGTGGTGAAACAGTTTTGCGAAATCCAGTAACATCAAAAGGCAAAGAGGTGTTCTCTCAGTGGAAACTTCAAAATGTTCAGTTAGCAGGAAGCACAGAACTCCCGCTTACTCATGTTCCTACCGATGATCCTTTAAAAGAAGAGGCCTTAGAGCCCCCACCCCAAGAATCCCAACCCTATTCCACACAGGGATTATCAGGGGCAGCCAGAGCTCACTATCTCCCCATGTCTACAGGACTGAAGCTAGAGATTCCCTCACGACATGGTAATCATTCCGAGGTGAGAGTGACTCACTCCCACACCCAACAAACTGTCCCTCACATTTCTTCTAGTGTGGGGTTACTGAGACCAGTCATGTCCGCAGCAGTAGCTGTACGTCTCCAGGCAGACACCTTACCCCCAGCTTGTGCCATTTACACCACCCTATCTCAGTCCTCCTCTCCCAGACCACAGGAGGCATTTGATGCTGTTTCACAAAATATCCCAATGGCTGAATACGGAAACTATAGAAGTGTAAGTCCAGACCTTCAGATATGGTCAGAAGAAGAAGATCTGAGATTATCAGGATCAGGTGGCAACAAACGCATGCTTTCTCCTTCAAACAGTATAGAGCTGTCACCTGAGTCTCAACAGCAGCAGAAACGGGTGAAAGAAGAAGAGGAGAGGGAGGTGGAGTGTGTCGACAAGGCATCTGTAGACCCAAGCAGACAGGAACTCAAACAGGAGACTGAGTTATGTCTACCCAGTGTATGTTCTTCAGTCACACATGTGGGACCTTCATTCCCCAGTCTGCTGTCGAGCACCTGCAACAGCTGGTGCTATTTGAACTACATTAAACCAAACCCTTCTGCCCTAGATGAACAGAAGCCCTCAGTGTATTCGTCATGGTCTACTAGTGGCTATGACCCCAACCCGCCCGGCCTCTCCAGCAAGACGGCCCTCTCTCTGCTGCACTGTAAGCAGAGGCTCAGTCCATCCATCTACACCACATCTCCCATGTCTGTCAGGGCGAACGAGTCAAAGGAGGAAGAGAACATCAAAAGACCAAGCTCCACTGAGGTAATTACAGCGCTGAACATTTGCCTGAAAAATGTATAGAGCTGTATGTTAAACTAACACTTTAGGTGGATCATTTTGAAGAGGCTCACCAAAGACTAAGAGGAAATGAAAAGCCATAGTGTGTCAATATCTCTTTGAGATGCCCACTCACCATGTTATCATGTTTAATCATGGCTGAGTAGAGAACTTTGATACTTTTAAGGCACGAATTTAATTTTTAAGTGCCTACTTAGAACATAACTTGTTAGGTACTAAATTTCAGTACCTAAAAAGTAAATCTGCTTCTTACAAAATGTGACACTAACTGCATCACACACTGCATCCTGCCACAGTTTCATAATGGCCTGAAACTATTTTTACACTTGCACTAATAACATAAAATATCTCAAAATTGTGTTTTGTTGTGTTGTGCTGGTAAATCATCTGTGTAATCTTTTGTATGCCATGCAGGCTTAATCACTGTATTGAGACAATCAGAACTCATTTAATGTCTTAACTTTATTGACCTTGTATCTTCAATGGCACCACATCATGTCACACAAACTTCTGTTGGTTAAAGTGGAGTAACTATACACTTTGACAGATGCTCAAGAACCACCATACATGGACTTAAATACAGTCTCTAGCCTTGCAACATCAGGGTTGTAAACTACTGCCATTTTTCAACGCTGACTGTAAAGTCTGTATGCTCTGGTCCATTTATAAAGAATATTGGTGAAGTAGGACATTTAAGACAGCATATATATTCACAATTTGAACCCATGGAGTTGTTTGGATTATCCAGCCAATGTGTGCCCACACACAGAGCTTCTATGCATTTTAATGTATTGATGTTATGTCACTAGATAACTTCAGTTGTGGTAAACAGTCAGTAGTAAAGTTAAATGTGAAAGTGCTGTGTGGAAAAATGCCAGGGTAGTGAGTGGTACAGAGTGGAAACAAACAATGTGAATTAAACCACATTGTGTTAAATAAATGTATATTTCCATGATATAAAACTGCACTGATCTGAAAAATAATTCTAAACATTTTAACTATGCTGTGATATGCAAATGTGCTTTTGTCAAAATACATTGTATGAAATTAGTATTGGGCAAAGTATTGTTAGGTATAAAAGGTCAAATTCAGTAATCCTTTCCTCTGTGTAAAAGTTGGTGCCAATCTGATCTGATGAAAGGAATGCATGTGCTTTATCAGAATGCCATTAAACAAAATGTTCAATGAGAATTCCCAATTTTTGTCTCCCTGGGCATGCTGGAGCAGAGTTGGTGAATTTGCCCATGTCTTTTTCGAGTGTAGGTCTACAACAGCCAGTCCTACTGCCGAGACCACGACGGGGCAAGGAAGGGACAGCAGCCAGCTGACAACAACAGATCAAACAAAGCAGAGGAGGAGGAGGAGGAGGAAGGAAAGAAGACAGAGGAGGAGGAGGAGGAGTGGGTGGAAGTGCGCCCATGTTTTAGAGGAAAACAACCTCCTGAGATTTGGATGTCTGAGCAGGGGTGAGTACAACCATATTCAAGTTCAACATTCAGAAATAAGAAACTCACTAAAGTATTTCCAGTGACCTATTTTCTGTATGTACAGCTTTGATTAAGCATCACAGGCTCGCATCACATGCTGTGGTATGTTGTGGATACTGCTGTCTGTCCACCGTGTTGGAGAGGCCAAGGGTTGGCTGTCTGCACCAACAGAAACCGTCTGTTGAGGGGCCATCAGCCAGGAAACTACCTTGCTTCCTCCGCCCCTGCAGAGTTTCATTTACACCAACCGTCACAGCCATTCACATGTAGCAGCAGCATGTTTCTTTCTCCTGCAATGACACCACTAATGAGCAAAAGAAAGGCTGTGATTTATAATACGGGCCATCGAGCATTTGCATGAAAAACTGGTACAGAGCAAAAAACCAACAGTGTAACAGGACGGTTCATACAAAGATCCAACCGCAATGCATGGGGTAGTTTAGACCACAGGTAACCATAGCAACATTAATTCTGCTGGATGCTGTGTTACCAGATAACTCAAACTGAAATAGATTTACTTATGTAATTAATAATATTGTAAACAGTGTATGATTTGATTAGTGTTTTACACCCACCCCTCTTGGACCTTAACCCTAAGCAAAAGTTTTATGAATGATTGTGTTAGGGTTATATAACAGAAGGCCTGTCAGGCCTAAAGACAACATTTCAGAGAACACAATTTTTACTTCCTTTAATTAGCATGTGGCCAATACATCAATTCAAGAAAAATTTATCCTGAACCCAGCACGACCCTGGTGCTAATTCTGGGCCAGTGTTGAATCTGAGGTCAATTTATCAAGAATGAACACACTTGAAAATTGGCTCTGAAGTTTTTTTTAGAAATGTGTAGGTCTACTCCCATAGTTGCCCCTGTTAGAAAGTAGCTAGCAGCTAGCACAACAGCCAGCATGTATACTATCAAGATTACCAGGTGCAACCCTCACAGCACCTCAACAAGAACAGCCTAATCTCTGCATAGATCTTGTATCATTGAAGCAAAGTTTATCTCCTTTCATGTCCATACTGAAGCTCTAGATTTGTCCATCTTTAAGATTATATGCAATGTTAGCTCTGTGTTTTCCAGGACATTTGGTCTCACCTGTCATGATCATTACATCACCAACCCCTGATGTAAGTGGTTCTTGGTTATAGACCATTAAAGTACCACTTTGGAACAACTTTTGTTGGCCAAGAGTTGACTTTTTTGGCTGTTGATACACAAAGAGCTGGTGTGAGATTAGGCATCGGCTCCAGCCCTGGAACCGCCACAATGGAAAAGGGGTAACAGTGATCACAGTCCTGTAATTTTTGTTCCTTATTGAAGAAACCGGGTCCACTGAGACTAATTTGCAGCAAGGTTAGAGCAGATCTGCTTAGCACTTTTGACACCCCTCAGAAATAAACACGATGTAGGGGAGTGCAGAGAGGTGCCATCTGTGTGTCTCTTTTTGGTTTGGGAGTGTGTCTGCGAACAAATCCCTGTTGTGACTCATTTTGACACTTATCACAGCCTTCCTAAAGCAGTGAGTCATCCCAACGCCTGCTTATTTTCTCCTTCTCCGTCTGTTCAGTCTGTCTGCGACCACAAAAGACAAGACAGAGGCAGTAAGGTAGTCAAACATGGCCGTTGTGTTTGGATTGGCATACAGGGAAGGGAAGGGCACTTGAAATCAAATCGTAGGTGTAATTGGTCTTACATGAAAAGCACATGAATATAGGTGCTTTATGGCATAGGTGTATGTTTGTCTTTCATTAACTTGAAAGTTTCCCAAGACTGTAAAAGCCACCATTTATGATACTTGCTGAGTTTATCCAGCCGTGAAGCCTGTAATGAAAATAGAAGAAAAACAGCAGATTATAATCAGAACGATTGTTTGTCGTAGGAATGTGTTTTCATTTTCTGTGTTTTTTCATGCTTATTTGGAGCAGCAGCTGGTCTGGGCCAGGGTTTCCCTCCCTCTCTGCGCTGTTTTTATTGGCCGGCCGCAGCAAACCCCGGACCTTGGGCCACATCGTAGGCTCCCCCTTGTTTGGACTCGGCGGTGGTGTGAGCTGTGATGGGGTTATGAGGCAGTGGGAGGGTGGGGGTCTGGTTTTGGCTTATGAAAGCTGCTCTGTTGAAGATGAAGTGGGTGCCTCGCTGAGGGACCCTTCAGTATAAATGGAGGGGTGGGAGCCCAGGTCCAGCTGCCACAGTGTGAGCTCACTGTGTAGTAAGTGCAAAACAGAAAGAGTACTAACAGTGGATAAATAAAAGCAGTAAAAAGCTGCTTACAGGTGCTGAAGGGCCCATGGCCTGTCTGTCAGCTCCAGTTACACTCATTGATTGCAACAATCACCCTGAGAGGAGCAGCCTCAACAGACAAGTCTGAGGACAAAAATGAAACTTCCTGCTCTCTTCACACCTCCAGATCAAATGAGAAGTATGGCGTGGTGCACAGTGGACGAGGAGGGAAGTGCCAGTGTGAGGATAAGAATACCAGCATGCTGCAAAAAGACACCCACTACTCCGCAGAACCTCCTCCATATAAATGCAGACACTGTAACATTGCTTTCAAAGCCAATGGTAAGGACAGACAATGAAAAACTATTTTTAGGACACTGTTGTTTAACCAATTAATGTTAATCCACTGTGAAATCATCTTGTGTTGCCCTTTGTTTTTCCAGAAAGCACCACTGAACACATGACATCAAAGACACTTATAGAAAAGACCTGCCGTTACCCAGATGACTTGCATAAAGGTACCACGTGGTTTATTTTTATGTAATTTACATCATTTTGATGTGAGGTCCATTGAGTAGCTTTTCAGGAGGTTTAAGTCCAGTGCAGGCCAAAGTAAAGACTACCTGCTGGTTTTCACCAATGCAGTTAGACAAAGAGTTTAATTTCCAAAGCAACAACTACGTTTATTCAAGTTGTTTTGGCTTTTTTAAGGAGTTTTGTAGCTGGAGATAATTTGTTGTATTGTTTAATATGGATGAAGATTGTAATAGCAAGTTACACAGTAGAGTTGTTTTTGAGTATTGATGAAATTGACAAAACTTTGCAAGAAAAACCCATTTATCCTACATGGTTTGAGAGTTGTTCAGTCATAGATGAACTGACGTCAAAATACTGTCACAACAAGATTTCTGTGCCAATAGCTAACTCGCTATTCCTCTTCATCTGACTAGGTGTCAAAGAACCAGTGTCAGTTTAATGCTATTTGGTGTAATATTCTTCTGTACCAAGCAATGGATTTCATAAAGGCTAAAAGTGACTGGTGTGCAGTGACCCACTTCTTTAACTCTCGCTCCAAGAGTCTAAAGTGTTTAATAGACTTAAATAAAACACTGATTATCTCAGTGTATAAACCTTGTGCTTTTGTCTGAGCTTCAGGGTTTCACATTTGTTTGAGAAGGAATGCAAATATTGATTAGAAAGGTATCAAAGTCCTGGGCGTAAAAGATGCATGAGATGTAGAGATTTGACATGGACAGGATGGGTTAGGCACTGTTACATCACACCCTGGAGAATAATTATCATGGTAAACTCTTTTAATAATTCATAATACAGTGTAATTGTATTGCCTGGATAGTAACGTGCATTGAATCAAAAAAATACAATGAAATATACCCACTGAAATTTACCTTGGTTGTAATTTCCGTCGTAATTGGTGAAAATTGAGGAACAAAGCCAACCAAGTCAGGAAGGGATCTTTGTTTTATGAATAGTGGATGAATATCTGAAGTATCTAAACTAGACACAGAAACTACAAGGCCCAGAAACTAAAATGCTAGGCTGTTTGTTGTCTGTTTTTCCACTGTGATCTAACGGCGCGCCAAGATAAGGCACATTCGTTTGCCGATGTGTGAAAAAGCAACAACAGTTTTTACATCTCATTTTTTTTATGTGTGATTTGCATACAACAAATGTTCAGGCCTGGACTTCAAACTCAGTCCATCTGACACATGTTTTTTTTCTGTAACTCCACGGTAATGTGCCAAAGCATGATGAGAAGCAGCTACAGCTTTTTAAAAAATGGCAGCTGAAATAAAATGCTGCGAGCAGCGACCCAGTAGAGATGTTCTACACTATGAGCCCCACCCCCAAAGATCATGAAATACTGAAGGTGTGTTTCTAGTACATGAAGTTTCCTCAAGGACTACAAACACTGAAGGTTTAGTACCCAGGACTGTAATATAAACCCAAAATTGTCCTCAGAAGTTTAGGGATTTTGGTAGAGGAGGTTGATAGTGTTGAGCTATTAATTTTCCTCATTGTGCTTTTAGACATTAGCATGGAGTTACAAAGGATGAAGTCCACCATTATGCCTAATATCCACAGGTCACTAGACCACAGTGGAAACATAGTGGTCTAGGGGGGACCTTTAAGTTCCTGAGACTAGAATTCTGGTACAGAAAGTTGACCAAGTAGTGCGCCAGGGGTCTTTTGGCAAACCCATGAACCTGATATAAACCCTGGTTCTCTGTGATGGGAATGTAACTTTAGACATTAATCTTTAAAAATGTTGTAAGAAAAATAAATAAAAATGTCTAATGTACAAAATGTTTGTGTCCTAGGAGTGAGTGAAAACTGTTCTGGCCCGGATAGACTAAAAGATTCCCAGTGCGGTCATCTGGAGAAAGGTGGTCATGATGAGGGTGATGACAGGAAGCATGAAGTCGTCAGATCTGATGAAGAAAAGGCACCGACGGCGGCCCAAAGCTCTCAGGTCACCTCCTCTGACAGTGAACTTTGTGGTGCAGGAGGCCCGCTCGTGGAGCCGGAACGTAGTCTACCCACGGCCCTTCCCTCCAAGGATTCCATCCAGAAGAGCTCAGCCAGTGCCAGGAGGGCCCTGTTTGCCCGGCGACGCCTCGAACCCTCGGTGTCGACACCCTCCGGGAACTCTCCCAACTCTCCAAGTGTTCCACAAAGGGAACCTTCTCCACCTTGTAGCCAGTCGCCCACACTTGGCCAGTCGTCTGCTCTCCTCTCCTCCCTCTCCCCTTCCAGTTGTCATGTCTCCACCTCCCCAGTGAGACCAGTTTCTCCTGTTAGGTGCCTTTCTCCTATAATAGTACAGTCCCCCGGAGTGGGGTCCTCTGGGCCACCAGGCTCCCATGCAAACACTTCTGCTCAGTGTCAAGACTGTCCTCACCCAAAGGACCAACCTTCAACAGCAAGACTCGTAAGTAACCTCAGCTTTTACCTCAAAAACACTGACAACACACATGTATACGGCTCTTATTTTATTGCACCTCTACCCAAATGCATCCCAGGTATTGTTATTTGCATGTATTTTGGTGTGAATCTGTGTTTTCGCAGTGTGTATAATTAACAGTGGTTAAACCGTGGCTTTTGTTCAAACCGCAGTCTTCACTCACCTGTGACTTGATCCATCTCTGTTAGCTTAGCCTACAGCTCTAAATAAATCAGCTTTTGGCTCACAAAGTTAATCTTGTGTGGTTCAGTTAAATCCCAGTAAGTCAACACCTAGAACAAATATAGATAGGGTGGTACATATGAGGTTATTTTAAAGTCACACATTTATTGGAAAAGGAAGGAAAGGCAACTCTTCTTGTTTTATATCAGTCAAACCAAGCGTGCTGCTCGAAGCCTTAAAATAATGCAGGAGAGCTCCCAAATAGACACAACATGTTTTCCCTGGGCAGCCACTGATAAAATGAGGACCAGGCAGATCGTTAAATACCAACGATTGGAACCACATGTCGACGACGAAAGCAATGTTGGTGAATATCTCAGTTCACCCCAATAAAATTAAAAAAACATGTCTATTCCAAATGTACGGTAATGTTATGGTGTAACCTCACCACTTCCTTCTCAGACTAATATAGGTCCCATGGGAGCAGATACTAATTCACCTTCTCCACAGGGTTGTTTTTCACATCAGCACACATTGACATTTCTGTTCGCATGTTCTCTGTCAACTGAGTGTATTTTGTGAGAAAAGACTTTTTATGGGCCTAAATATTTGTAAAACCTTCTGTAGACCCGCTACTGGGACACGTGCTTCAACGTTACTAGACTCGTGAAGTAAGAGAAGGGCCTCACATGGGACGGCTGAATTAAAATAGTAAAACGCATTGGGCTCGATGTTAAATGAAATTAATTTAGTGGATATAAGTTGGCAAAATGGACCATTATTATGGACCATTCTCTATATAATGTGGATTTGTCCATAACACAGGTCCATCTCCTAAAGGTATCCACACTGACCTCGATGTAGTGCAGTTCATACACTGATTTATACACCTGGATTTGATGTTTCAGCCACAGCCTCATTACACAAAGCAGTATTAGACATGGAAAAAAAAAATTAAAAATCTCTGTTTTTGGAAGCTAGAGCCCAGATGTGGAGAAAATGATCTGGTCTCTAAGTATCTGTGTTAATGTGGACGTAGCATTAATAGTTCATAGTCTTCGTCTTGTGCAGGACTTGATGTACTCTGGTCTTGGTTATGACTTGCTTTAAGGGAGTTCTGGAGGAATCTACGGAAATATAAGCTCATCTGCTGCCAGTAATGTCATATAAGTTAATTGTCTATTTGTAATAAATTGACCCATGTTTTATTTCTTGGATTCGTTTATTCATGTAGTTGTTAAATCAGTTTTGGAAATATAAAGGAAACATCTGGTCAAAGATTAAGACTTCACTCATAAAGACCCAATACTACTTTTGGGTCAGTTCCCAAATGAGTTTTCTCTCTATTTAACCTTTCTTAAGTGATTTATTATCATTTCTTATAATATTATCCTCTGTATTTTGTCTGTTTTCAGTGAAAATCAGGTATTTTTCCCAAGTTGAATTTATTGATCATATAGATTTTCATAAAAAGCTCCAATTAAAGTTGATGGTTATTATATCAGAAACAAAGAAAAATGAAGAAAAAGTGATTTTTCCAGCAAAGATATCATTAACTGAACTTAAACCCAGTGTGTCCATCCACTGTCATTGATCCAACTCCATGGGTTTTACTGGTGAATCAATGTTGTAGAAGATGACAGTGTTTCCACGGTAACTACGGACCTCTGAACATCGAAATGGGTCATATCTGATCCATGAAAAGATGACAAACTGTATTTTACACCAATTATTTACATGGATTGATAGGATTAGTGGATTAACAGGTATTACACAGTTTAGATCAGTTGATGGTTTTGGTGGACGGTGGATGTTTGAGTCTTTATAAGTTAATACAAGGTTGGAATACTAACTGTTTCAGCACCAAGGCCAAGTTGTCACGGTCCGCTCATGTGTGGCCGCAGACCCCGCCCTCTCCAGTGGGACTCACCCTCTCTGATCAGGACTCATTCACCTTTTGAGTGCTGCACAGCTGCTACGTCTTATCGTTACATAGAGCTTGTTTCTGCAGCCGTGCAGCGCTGGATTATTGTATCCTTCACCTTGCCCTAACCCGGACATTCTCTGGCATCCAAACTCTGACTCTAACTCACCCAGGTTTTCTGTTTATTCCTTTTTCTCCATTTCTAATAAGAAATCTGTTTTTTCCCTTCAGCACCGTGCATTTGAGTCCCATCTTTTCACACTGTCATGATACAAATAATAGCTGAGTCAGCTCTGTTTATCAGGACCACCAACAGTTACTGTATGTTCAATGTTAATCTACATCCCTCACATCAGTTTTCTGTCTTTGATGTTTTCTGCTATGACCTCATTTTTTTGTGAGAAATCCTTCACGTTTCCGTTTCTTTTGTTTTGCTTCAGTCAGTGCGTGAGGTTGGTCTGACCCACACCGGCCCACATCCACGGCCTCGGGGGGCCCACAACCTTCTGAGTCACCTCCCTCTGCACTCGCAGCAGCCGAGCAGGGCTCCGAGCCTCCTCATCCCCATCGGGGGGATCCACATGATTCAGCCCAGGTCCCCCCTCCGGCTGTACGGCCCCACGGGGACCAGGACGCCGTGGAGAGCAGAAGGAAGGGTTTCTCCGCCGCAGCGACAAGACATTCACAAAACCAGTTCTGTGAGCATCTCAGCCGGCCCGCCGGACCCCGGTGACACCAGGGAGACGTCCGGGAGCAGCTGTTCGGTCGAGCTCCCACACAGAAAGGGTCACAAACCCCCGAGCCCCCGACAGCCACCGAGCGCCGGGACCGAGGTGAGGCCGTCACCTCCGAAGGTGAGCACAGATGTTCCACAGAGGTGTGTTTACCCAGAGAGCAGCCAAGGCCAAAAAAAGGCTCCCCCCTCGCAGACCCAGCTCTGATAGGAGGGAGAGTTTAAAGGGATTGTGCAAAAAGTTCAAAAACCAGAGGTATGAAAATACTGCACTCCGGTTTAGAGACTGAGGACAAAAAGGCAAAGAGCACTTCTTCAGCACCGCTTCTGAATGACGCTATTATGTAATTATATGAATAATATATAGACACTTTGTTAGATATGCAGTATGTTTTGTAAATCTTTTTTTACCCTCTTGTTTGATGTCATTGGTGTTAATTTATTTATGTGCTATTATGCAATTCTGTACTATATGCAAAAGCAGCTGGAATGAAAATAGACAAAAGTTTTAATCAGTTCATCTTTTTCCCTATTAACCCTTTGGACAGCTCTGATATACTATTGCTGTGTTAATGTACTGTATTACCAAAATGGATATAGAAAGGTACTACAAATATTTATTCACCTGACCAGTATTTTGAAGTGCAATTTATGTCAAGATTGTGGTTTGAAATGTCATTCTTAAAGGCTGTGAGTTTTATTTTTTTTCTTCTGTCATATGTTTTTTTTTTTTTCTTTTGTCGTCGTTGTTTGTTGTTGTCATTGTTTGTGTTTGCAGAAGCAGGGTTACGATCGCCTCCTTTTCTAACAGTAGGAAAAGACGTTTCGGTGTGCACTGACAAATGCTTTGATATCCAGAGGAGTCCTGTTTCACGGTAGCTACGGTACTTTTTCTGTTGTCGTTTTTTCATAAACAGATACATGTATTTTTGTGTTGTTGCTTTTATAAATGATACAATCACTCTGTCATTTTCATGTTTACCATTAAATTTCTCATTTTTACAGATTTATATGAAACCTGTGCTCTGTGCGTGGTTTGTAAGACATCCTAAAAGCTCGTCCTTGACATTTGATTTTTAATAAAAGACTGAGAATTCGTGCACAGTGAAACACAAGGCTGTATTTTCAATAGAGCGGCTGTCTGAAAGCTAAGAAAACACGTCTGAAAAGACCGAACCTTGTAGATTCATCAGGAATGTCGATTATTGGACATGCTGTTAAAGGATTGTTTCACTAAATAACACAAAGCGTACATTCAGACTACAGCCAGAGGTGGCTTGAATCAGATGTTGGCTCTTTTCAGACCTACTATTAAAATGTGGTTTCAGTAAATGGATACATGCAAGTACATCTGCTCACATCTGGCTTTACAATACGTCACCTCATGTGTCTGGACTGCTGTTTTAAAGGCATGTGCTTTTTTGCAGCGGGAAGCGTCCATATTTGGACAAAATGGTCGTAGGTCATGTGTGAGTTAATGGTAAACATTAGCCTACTGGCACATTAAAACGGTAAAGCAATCAAGCATTTGTGTAACAGAGTCACTTGGGGGTCTTGTTAGAGTAACTTGTTAATCACAAAAAGCTGTTTGTCAGGGAAACAATACATCTTATTGAGTAAACAGAAACAGAACATCTGATTCACTATTAAATCTTATTAATGGAACAATCATTTAAAGATGGACCAGCAGAGCACTTATTAGGGGGTCCAAGTATTGAATACTCTGAAATTCAACATTTCAACCTTGGTGTGTTATTGGAGGACATTACAAGACTTTATTACTTTTATAAAATTTTTCAAAACTTTTTATTGTTATGTAGAAAATCAAGGTCAATGAAATTACAATATTTGGTTCCTTACACATAAGTGGCCCAAAAAAAAAAAAAAATCCAAGAAGTATACATTAAAAAACACACGGAAAAACACACATAAGGTGATAGGAGCATGTGTTTTAGAACATTAGAACAACACTTTTAGAACATTACAACATAAGTGCTGATCCAGACATCTGTCCACATTCACATTATCCCTTTGAACATCATTACTTACATTAGTACCATTACTTCATGGTACCTAACAAAGCAG
>JAPQRQ010000003.1:21389236-21405086 GCA_037367365.1 Apogon talboti | reverse complement strand
ATACCAGCTTTTTATACCCCCAGAATGTTGAAATTGATGTCACATTGAAAAGGGTTGTCTTTTTGTATTTTTTGGTATTGGGCCCAATATGTAAGGCGCAGTGAGACCATTATGTGGAAAACACAAAATGAGGTGTGTCTATCACCCTAATACATTTGCCCCCCCATCCCAAAAATCACTGAAGTGAACCAAACACCTTATGTATGAAATCCACTGAGGACCTCACAATATCTCTATCTTATTGTGAGTAGTGTATGTTTTATCCTGCAAAAGGCTATTTATGACTATTTAGTACTTTGGCCTTTGCATTTACACATTATATCTAATGCAACATTTTGATACATTCATGGACTTTAAAGAAGCAACATTAAAGAATATGGTTCACATTTGTTATCATGCTTACTGTTACTACTGTTGTCTCCATTTGTATGTATGACATCTGTGACTGCGGACGCCGGCGCTGAAGCGTTCTCTTTCAGGGTTCTATCTGTGTTTGCCAGTGGACTGCGTGTATGGTGGTTTGTGTGGGTTGCAGAAAACCGACATGACAGGCGGCCGCGTATCTCTTTACGGAGGTCAGGCGGTGTTACATGCTCGGATATTGTCTGTGTGACAGCGTAGGTTTTGTGTGGGCTGATGTTGCCATGAGCTCAGCTTCCTGCGGAGGGTGCTGACAGCTCTGCTTCGCTTCACGGTCGTGGTATCAGCCGCGTGGCACATGCACGCCCCTCTGCATGCGTTTCTCCTGCCGCCTCCACGTTCATCCACAGCCCAACGCCTCTGGAAAAAAAAAAAAAAAAACCTACACCAATAACACATGTCACGGCCTCACATAACCTCCTGTCTGTTGGCCTGCGGTTTTAATGTCAGCTCACTATAACTGGTCAGGAAAATTCTTCTGAAATCTTCAAGGTCTGACAGTGTACATCCCAACACATCCAGTTTCTTAATAAAATGAACTGGCAGCCTTTTACTTACACTGCACACTAAAATATACATAAAATGGATTTATGGCGAACAGGTCTTAAATCTTATCATTGTAACTCCGATTTTTCTTGTTGAGTATAAATACACAGCTGTGGACATAAATCTACCAGTGTCAAGTGGTGATGAAATGTGTTTTCTGCCTCGTCTTTTGTACATGCCGGTGAATTCAGACTGCATTTTCTTCTGAAGGTTATAATTTACAGCTATTTTGCTGATAATAGTGACTGTCTCACTTTTAATCAACATTTTTTTTTTTACAAAATTATTTCAAACAGTTATTAAAATCAACAAAATACATTTTGTAATAGCACACCCCAGAAGCAGTCCTCAGCTTATACATGGGGGCCCTTAAACATATAATAAGAGACACATTTTACATTATAATCTTTAAGATATCAAATGTTCTAAATAACTACACAAACATATTTTAAAATATTTACCTAACGATGACTCATTTCCCTTTCTTAAGTCCTGTTTTAACTGGCATATTTCAGTATTCTCAGATATTTTAATAGTAAAACATAGGGCTTTACCAACATAAATAAAGAGTTTACATAACTCGTATATCAGCCATGGAGCCAGGACTCATGTCCTCAGACTTATTCACACCATGTTCAAACCCATGCATCTATTTACAGACACTAGACACTTTACATAATCTGTGTTTTCTCTGTTCTATATTTCATCTACATTGCAGCTAAAGTTGGGAATTGACAGGTGGTTCCAGTTGAGAACCACCTGTCAAGTTAAATCATACTCAACTGAGCTTGTTACTTTATTTTATTCATGATTCCATATTTATAAATCAGTTGCATATTTTAAGTGATCATGTAAAACACTCCTGATAAGTTTTTTCCCTTTTATTACTAAATTCTATACAGTCGGTTATGCCTTTGTATAGAATACTGAGCTAAATAACAGATCATTACTCTACCATCAGACAGCAGTGAAATATATTCAATTCAATTCAATTTTAACTCAATATTTTTGTGAATCTGTCCGTTTTCCTTAACAAGTTGCCGTGTAATAAGTATGATTCAGCAGTTTATTTCACAATAACAACTAAATGCAATACGTATGATTCAGCAGTTTGTTTCACAGTAACGCCTAACCTTTACTGAGTTGATGTTGAAAACCGGCCACCAACTGTTTTTTCCTCCACAGTCCACTGATAAAGAATCACGTAGATAAAGAATCAGATTAATAAACAGAAGTGGCAGTGATATGAATAAAATTTCATCATGTCATTTACTTAGCTCCAGTTTTGTTATCGTTCTTGCACTTTGTGTAATTTGGCTTTAAAACTGCAACAAAGGTTATTTTTAATGTCCAGTGATGGCTAATTCCATCGTTCAGATTGTTTTTTGACTAAGCATGAGTAGTTTTATTTTTATTCAGGGAGATTAACAAGATTTAATTGAGTTTTGAGTTTTTAGTTTTGTGTTCTGTCTTTTTAGTATAATAAGAGGAAACCTTTAACCTTTAAAAGCTGACAAATTTAGGATGATAAATACACAGTTCTGTGCATAAGTCTTAGGCCACTTTTAGCTTTTTTACAGAGTTGAAATGAGCATACATTTATTTCTCATTCTCTTTTCTTCACATACAACAAGAAAATACAGGAAATACACGCACAGCCTTAAAAAAACACTCAACAATCTGAACAAAATGGGTTGTAAAGGTTCATGTCATTAGTTAATGTGACCTCTGACCCCATGACAAGAAGCAGCACAAACATTTAGAAACATCTGACGTGTTGAATGAACCTGGTATAAAACATCAGAAAATTAATGCAATAAATTTCAGATTGTCTGAACAAAAGGAGGTCACATTAAATACTACCACTTTATAGAAACAGTTTTTTCCCTAAAATTTTAGTTTTTCCTGTTGTACATACTTGACTTATATCCAGATTGTATCTTAATACATAGACTGAGAAATGCACGTCTGGACATTAGAACTTATCTTGGCCTTTGACTTCTGCACAGTACTGTATATTTAATGGATAACATCAACTAAACCTTTGTCTTCTTTTTTTCTTAAAGCGGTGTTTATAATCCTTTCTACCGTGTACTGTTAAGGCTAGGGGAAACCAATTTTACCCACATTTGTGTTATATTTTAGTTTTTTTTCCATTGTTCATTGTTGTTGTTTTTCTGTTTTATGACTCTAAAAGTTTTTTTTCCCACTTCGTAATGTGACCTTTATTTTTGCACTTCTTTGGCTCTTTTCAGTGAGTTTTAACAGCAGAGAAATAATACTAACACTAATCTAACAGCGTTGTCTAAAAGATAAAAATCTCCTGCAACTGAAAGGCAAATACATTATGGAAAAAAAACGTACCATATCTTTCCGAAAATGCAAAAATGGAGGCAGGAAAACAATGTTTACTTCCTTTTTTTTGACTCTTTAATGAAATTAATGAAATTATTTTTTCATTGCTAGTTATAGTTTTAGTACCTTTTACACACCGTCAATTACACTCTTGTAATGTACGAGGGTAATTCAAAAAGTTCTAAGACAAATAAAAAAAAAAAAAAAGCTTTATTTTTGAAAGTAACAAAATTATTTTTCTACATAACATCCACCTACGTCAGTACACTTCTGCAAGCGATGTTTCCACAGAAAAATTCCTTCTTGATAGAATTTTGTTGAACTAGTTTGAATTTATGGCATTTGTCTCAGAACTTTTTGAATTACCCTCGTACTGTATCCAATGGAAAGATACTGGACGCCACCAGAACGCTGTCCTTCACTTCTTATCCTGTAGGGGGCGCCGACTGTCACTTATGCACTGTATGGAGTGCAGGTGAAGTATGTTATCTGTTGTGTAACAGTCCTACTTTGCATACAGACACACACTCACAGTCTGGAGCGGTGGGAGGGGCCCCGGCTACATCATGATCTCAGCCTTCGGGGGGGTATAAGTAGACGTCCTGGCCGAGACATGAACACAAAGCACCTGTCGCTCCACAGCTTGAACACACAGGACTTTAAAGAGTATTCAGGAGTTTGTGAACACGCTGCTGCCGCTGTTTGTACTCATCTGAACTTCAGAAACCAGAGGATGAACATGACTTCTGTCAAGACACTCGTTCTGCTCTTCATCATCAGTGTGGCTCTGCAAGAAAGTGAGTATTATTTCATTTATTTCTTGGATTTTTATAGATGAGTAGTGATTTTCTGCTTTTTTTTTCTTTTTTCCTTTTTTTTGGTCTGTTCATTCAATAGGAAGGGATTTTAAGCATATTAAAATAATGCAAAAGCAGTAAAACCAGTATTGCAGTTGTATTTTATTGTTTGCTGCATCTGAACTCGGCCTCCTGCCAGTCATCAAATACAGTTCAGACTCCTGGAATGTTTTTCTTTGATAAATTACCCACCTTTTCTTGAGAACTAATCACAGTATATGACCGCAGAATTATCAATACAGCCACATTCACACAGCTGTTTGACTTGGATCAAGTTTCCCTGAGTGATACACTTGTTACACTGTTAATCAAGATCACATTTGTTGTAGTGCACCAGTGGGTGTGAGCCTGCCAAGTGGATTTGTTTGTATTTAGTCACTTAACTTGTGCAGTCATCCTTCAGAGCATTAGTTGGCACTTTTTAATCTCGGAATCTTTTGTGTTTTTCTAGGTTGCGGATTCCCCTTATCGGAGCCGGGGGAGCTGCCCGTCCAGGCTCGGCGTCCACAGAGAGTCAGGACCAAGCGCTGCTCCTGTAACAGCTGGGATGATAAGGAATGCATTTACTTCTGCCACCTAGATATTATCTGGGTCAACACACCAAGGTGAGGCTTCGGAGATACTACCAGAGGTTTACATTTGGGGCTGGAGTGGGAGATTGAACCCCAACCCTAAGGCTAGTAGCGCTAAACCCGGTAACACAAACTCTAATCCAGGGGCCAAATTCAGACCAATTTGATCTCACAGGTGCCAGACCAGTAAAATAATAACATAATAACCTATAAATGATAAAATTTTTACAATTATGCCTCAGCTTCTCATTTACACATGTGCATTAGATCACAGTGGATCTACAAAGGCACAAAACATTTAGTAACAAGCAGAATATTATTAAAATTCCACTTATTTTTCTTCATGAATATCATCCTGTTCATGGTTGTTTGTATTACATAAATTTTTTCCTGACAGGATAGTTTATAAATGTAAATATCCTCATGCAATTATACTATTTCCACACTAAAGCAAAAACCAAAATTTGGAGTTGTCATTATTTATAGGTTATTATGATAGTATTTTACTGGTCTGACCCACTTGAGATCGAATTATGCTGTGAATTATATGGCCCCTGAACTAAAATGAGTTTGACACTGTTGATGTTGGTAAATTCATCCTGCAGACCACATCGGACCCTTTGGCAGGCACGTGTCTGGCCCACAGGCCTTATCTTTGACACACCCGCTCTAACCTTAACCCTGACTCCACTTAACCATCGTACCACATGTTTACCAGAACCACCCTGACACCTTTCGTTTTCCTTTACAGTAAACTTCTTCCGTACGGCCTTGGAAGTCCCCTTTCTCACCGGCGCCGCCGTTCATCGGACCGTTGCGAATGCGCCAACCCAGCCGATAAAACCTGCTCCGGCTTTTGCCGTAAAAGGTGAGCGTTCTTCTTCCTCAGTCAGTTACGTAGACCCACAGGGAACCAAGGCCCTCCTGTGATGGTATGAAGGTCTGTCATTCCATTGCCAGTCATGTGTACAGTTCAGGTACATGAGGATGAATCAGAGAGAACACATTATGATTAAGTCTGTGATAACGTTCCAACCACATGAGGGTACCAGTCATAGCACAGATAATGGGATACATTTCTAAGAAGGTATTCAAAAGATGGTTTATTAAACAGCCTGACTGCTATTTTAAGGAAGTTTTTTTTTTTTTTTTTTTTACTAGTTTTGTTGCGTCTCTGTGGCCACAAAACCACCAGCGTTGACTATCGCTGTCTGTAGATCTTATCTTAGGCGGTGCCTTCACCCTGGATCCCTGCCCATAAGGCATCCAAAAATATATTAGCTTGAGTTCTAAGGAAATTGCTTAGATGACCCTGATCTCTTCTTGCCTCAAGTAATACACTAGAGCAAGACAAAAATCTTTAATCCGGTGAGTCAGTGTTTTAATGCTGTTTATCTGCCCACAGCTCAGACCAACCAAGAGGTGAAGTCATGGTTTCATCTACAAGCCCCTTAGACAAAAGCAACAACAAGCTGCTGGAATCCCTCAGGTAAATGAAGAGATTCTTTGAATCATATTCAAGATTTCATTTACACATCTGCTATCTTATTTGGACACAAATTGCATTGTAACTGCGCATACTGTTTACTCCACTGTACATACTGTGTTTTACATTTCTTTTCTCTATATATAGTCTTGATATACATATTCTTTAGTGTTTTTATATTTTTTTAAATCTAGCTGAGAACTACCTCTAAGAAAAATTTCCTTATGTGCACATGATGACAGTAAACATTCTTCAATCTTGAATCTTGAGACGTGTGGTTATTTTTGTGAGATATGATGCTAATTCTTACCTGTTTTGTGTTCCTTACAGATCTGTGATCAAGTCCAACACGGCGTTCGCAGAACAGACGCAGCCATCCAAGGTGGCAGTGGGACGGCTGAAGACCAGAAGGTAGACGACTGAGAGGAAAAGTCAAAGCTGCTCGACCTCCATGGGTTCAGCATCCATGGACTGGAGGCTTCCTAGAGTAAGACTCCTCCGGTCGGACCTGTGTGCCAGTGCCGAGGTTTAGAAACAAGTTACTGGAAAAGGTGGCGAATCTCCAGACGTCTGGCACCTCATCAAGGCCCAACAACGGGGGCAACGATGGGAGGGGGAGATAGGAATATTTTCTTGAATGTTTGATGAACTTCTGAACAAGGAAGGACCCTCAAAGACAAAGACCTGAACGGCGACGTCTGAAATAGTCGGCGACCGCATCAAGACATAGTCTGTGATGTCGTCTTCTAAGGACCTACTGTGTTGTTGTGTATAGATGGTTCTAGATCCACATCTTAGCCCATTGAGGATAATGGGATCATTCCCTTCTGTAGAGACATATAAACTCTATTCAGATGGGAAATGTTTGTCTGGGCTTCGTTCAGTAACTCTTCTGTCTTAGTCGACCTTTCTTTGGTTGAATATTCCTCTGTATCAGAGCTGGAATCTGCTGCTCTGCTTAATATTTAGGCCGGGGGGTGTCAAACTCATTTTAGCTAAGGGGCAGGGCCACATACAGAACAATATTATATTAGCTGATAAATGATGACAACTCCAAATATTTGTCTTCTAAAATTACATGATGAACATGTTTATAATCACAAACTATAGTTTCATGAAAAAATGTGAATAACTTGAACAACCTGAAATTAAAAATAACAGTTTATCATATCTACTAATGCACAAAACATTTGCAAACAGGCACACTTTTCTGGAGTAATTTCAGGTTGTTCACATTTTTTATGAAAGGATAGTTTGTAAATGTAAATAGTTTCCATAATGTATAATGTACTAATCTGGTTTTTGCATTTTTTTTACACTAAAACAAAGACAAAAATGTAGAGTTGTCAATATTTCTATTTTTTTTATTTTATTTGAACACATTGGGCTGTATGTGGCCCCTGAACACCCTTGACAGTCATTATATCTTCAGGGTCATTTATGCACTTTGCAAATTCATCCCGCGGCCGGATTGAACCCTTTGGCGGGCCGATTTTGGCCCACAAGCCGCGTGTTTGACACCCCTGATTAAACCTCTTGTTTTTCGGGCAGTACTTGAAAACGGCAGCTTGTTCAGTCTTGGCTCACATCACCTCAGTGGGATGAAGGCCAGCACTTTAGGAATTAACAAACAAATGGCTCATGTCCATTTGTACAAGGTCCTTTTGTCAGGTCTTCGGTGCAGACACATGTATGTGCAGCGTCCACCGCCGTGACAGCTCCAGTCCACCTATTGTGTTTGCTCAATTGTTTATTGCCCAGCTCTTGTTTAATGTTTTGATTGACGATAAGCCAGAAGGTTTCAATGACTTACAGCCTGCCAAAATACACAACAATTGTTTCACTCGCTGGACAAATGTTCCATTAATTCCTCAGTAATTAGCCACTGGGAAATTATGACTGTTGACTTATGTTACGCACTTGTAAAGCTGTTTATCAGGACCTTGAATCCATTCATTCCATCTGCCCTGAGTGACTGTAGTAAACAGGAAATGGAACTACAGACCTTCATTCATCTCATTTTTCCCAGAGGTTTCTATGATGGATAGTTTACCAGCTTCCATGTTTACCACTGAATGCTGAATGATAGCAACAATTGTAAATAGAACCACTTATTTATTCTCTAACTTATTAAAGATGGTATTTATATTTGTATGAATGGGGCACTGAATTGTGTACAAGGAAATAAAAGCTTAAAAGAGCGTTCACCTTCTGATTTACTGTGTTTTATTTCTTCACCTTCACTGAGTCATTTGAACAAAAACTTTAAAAACTTATTTAATACTAGAATTGTTCATCTTTTTTGCTGTAATTGTTAATGAAAAATGTGTAATAGTAATAGTGGTTACATCTGTCCATAATGGTACACTTGATTTTTTGAGTAGTTTAACAAGTCGTCACTGTCGGGCGGAAACCTCATAAGTCCATTTTTGGTAGTTTTTTCATCATAAAATGATTCCGTTGGTCAGTCTTCAAACTGGCCTGATAGTTTTAGAAATATTTAACCAATAAAAAGTGTTGAAAACAGCTTGGGACTACATCTCTTAACACCATTAATTTATTTAGAATAAACAACTATTTTCCAGTTTCCTAAAAAAATAACAATTTTGAACATACAAGGTTTTCGCCCAACAGTGACAAAAAACAAGTTTGCGTAGAATATAATAGTACACTATAAAACAGATCCTGTGTAACCACAATATCCTAATCCACACCTTAAATAATCATTTTCAAATTTTAATAAGTGTACAAATTAATGAGTTTATTGTACATCTAAACAGAAAACACACTTTCCTGTCTCTGTCCATCCAATAACATTGGGTAAATCCATCTTTAATATCCAGATTTCAGAAAATATCTATCTTTGGACTTTCTCCAAATTGCTCCATACTCTCAGAAAATAACATTATTAGTCCTAGTAATCACCGTACACAATTTCAGGCTTATATTCTCATTTGTTTTTGAGATACTACAGTTTTGAAAATGAGGTTTCCTGCTGGTTTTCCTGTAAAAATGAGAACACGAGGCTATGCCATTACTTTTCAGCAGAGCGATTTCTGAGGAACAAGATGTCTTTGAATTCTGTAGAACACCTGCTGCTACGTACTCACCAAGTTATAGTGTGCTGAAAACTGAAAAAAAATAGTTGGAAAACGTCTGATGATTTCGCATGGGTGGATCTGACTGGTGAAATTATAAAACTGGATCCTCAGAACCTGAATCTGGTTCTGTCCAGGTTTCATCCAACATGGAATTAATTTTATTTATTTGTAAAGACACAGTGTAGTCACCATAAATTACAGACAAGAGGACCAAGGCTCTGCATAGAGTTCAGAGTTGCTGCCACTTTTCCCTGACTTTTATATAAGTGTGTACATATAAAACAGTATAGGACAATGAAATACATCCAACGCAACATACACAGGACAAGGTTTGGATTTAAAGGGTTATTTTTCTCTACTTTTTTTTTATGGAGAAATCTTATCATTGAAATTTATATTTATGATGGAGTATTTTGGCCATTCACTTCCTCTGTTACTGCTTTGTCTTTATATCATGTGAAGAAAATCTGAATCTTAAACCAAACCTTAACTCAGTCCAATCATTATTATCACAACATAAGTGTATCAGCTCTGCAGTACTTTTAATGCTATGAGTGGTGGAGTCAGTGTCTTTAAGTTTTCTGCATATATTTTATTTTTGAAGTGATAGAAACTGACCTATCCTGTTGGTTATTGTTTGTTAGGTCTATCTTTGCATTAGTTAGAATTAAACTAATGCCCTGTCCACACTAAAGCAGATGTTTTTCCATGGATATTTTAAAATAATTCTGTCCACACATTGTTTGTTTTGCAAAATTCAGTATCTACATACACACAAGAAAAAAAAACAAAAAAAAAACAACTACAGACGTTGGGATGGACCATTGTGTCTAGTAAACTTTAACCTCCTAGGACCCTCTGCCCACGTATGAGGACAAGAAATTCACAGCTTTATACAAAAAAAAAAGAAACAACTGTCCACCGCAAATGACATTACATAAATATTTTTAAGAATGCATCTGAAAAAGCTGTTGCATTATGATGTTTCCAATATAAGCAATTATTTAATTAAAAAAAGCCAAAACTCAAAAACCAGTGGGGTCTTAGGAGGTCATTCTACAGATTTCAGATCAGTAGGTGGTTTTGGTCACCAGTGGCTGTTTTATGTTTTTGAGGGTTAACATTAGTCAACTTCAAGGTATATGTTCAAGGATTTATGTAAAAATGTGTTCATCTGATTATGTTTTATATAGCAGCTCAAGTGAACTTTAACAAAAGGTGAAGTTTTAACCCTTTTAAGACTGCCATTATAACAGGCCGCTTAGGTGTCTTTGTGTTTTCTTTGCAATAAAAGTGTCAGAAAATGTCTTTTTTTACCAGTTCTTTTGCACCTTTGTTTTCAGGAAGAATTTAACTTTCAATATCTGGCCATTAATTATCATTATTATGAATAATAAATGCTTAAAATAATGTGTTTCAGTAAAAAAAAAAAAAAAAGAAACGATATTAAGTTTTTATCATATTTATTATCAGAAACAACTGTAAATGTCCATAACAAACCTTTTTGAGATTATACAAATAAACTTTCAACTATTCTACGTCTGCTCAAACATGCTCTTTGGTCTTGAACATTCAGTATCCATATTATGGGTCATATTTTTTGTTATTTCCAGGCGTTTTTTTTAAACTGTGTGGAAGTCTCTGAAACACTTTCTTTCTACTTGTAATACAGTCCCACATTGCTGCCATAAAGTGTCACATAGTGTCGGAAAGCTCAGGATCTCAGTTACAGTCATATGAATGCTGTAAAGTGCAAAATGCAGCACGGGAGAGATTGCTGTTGTTAAAGGGTTGAATTCCTTTTGGATTTATTTTCCAAAATCAACAAAATTCTGATAAACATCCCCAATGTCTTAAAATGTTTTGCACGAAAACATATGTCTCCATCCTTTATGCTGCTTCTAGACTGTCAAGGACTTGACAGTGTTGAATAAAAACACAGGTGTGGCTGCTTTGAAGTCGTGCTTAACAGTTACCCAATAAAGCCGAACGAGGAAAATAAAAAGAAGTACGTGGTTGGTGCACACAGCATTTCTTTGTCTGCAGTGTAACATGCGGTGGTTATCTCTGTGGGGAGTCCGTCCCTTGTCGCTGCATAAGCTGATGTTTACTTAAGATAGGCTGCTCCGCGAGACGAACGCCAGCTTAGGAAGTATTTATTAAAGAGGATGCTGGTGACTTTTGGCTTTCATATATCTGCAATGTAATCTAGGCCAGGGTTTAAGTGAAGCAATAAATCTGATTAGACTTGTAGTTATTGTTGCATGTTAGTCAGATGGCATTGGGTTCGTGAGGATCAGTGTTGGGAGTAATGGCTTGGCTTGGCTGCTGGGGCATCTTGCCAGGTCATCATTGTAAATGAGAAGCTGTTCTCAATTGATTTCACCTGGTAAAAAAAAGGTCAAATTAAAAAAAATGTGTTACAAAAGTAATGCATTACAGTAACAGTTTACTTTTTGCTGTAACGCAGTAGTGTAAGGCATTACTAATCAATTTTCAGTAATATTTTACTCGGTATATGTCCAATAGTGCTTGCAATACAACACAATTTTGCCCATAATTTAATTGCTCAAATGAAAAAAACAACAACAACAACAAAAAAGAAATGTCACTCGGGCCTTTTCGAAAATTTTGTTGCGAACTGCATTGTGGGAATGGGAATTCCACGCAGCAGTAATTTCACTGTCTCTTGGTGAGTGCTGAACCCAAATGTCACCTTTACCTCCATCCACTGACTATACTCATTCTTTAAAACAACCCTGGTGGACTGGATAATTTCACGTTGTAGCGATCTGGCTTCTTTTCTTGCTGAATCTGTGAGAAACCGCTTTCGCTTGGTTGCCATTCCCACAATGCACTTCGTGACAAAATTTCCAAAAAGGCCTGAGTGATGTTTCAGGTGTCTAAAGACGGAAAGACTAATGGATTAGAGATAATTATGCTATCACTGGGTTTTACAAATTTGAAAAAAAATTCTCATTAAAGTCATACGCTGCTTTAAGGTCTCACTGTCTTGCTGTTTTTCTTTCCTTTTTTTTCATTTGAGCAATTAAATTATGGGTAAAAAGTGTGTTGTACAGTCTGTATGTAACTCAAAAGTAATACAGGAGTCATGTAATGCATTACAGTTCTGAGACAGTAATATTGTAAGGTAAGGAATTACTTTTGAATAAGAGTAATACGAAATCTGTAATGGATTACAGTTTGGAATTAACTTGCACAACACTGGATGACCTAAAACGTGTGCAAACTGAAAAAAGAAATGAGGACATACAGTACTAATATCCACCTGTGCCTCCACTGGAGTGACTTCCTTGCTATTTACCCTGACGTCAGCGAGAACATGCAGAGCCCCCAGTGAGCCCTATTAGTGTGAATAGCTGACTAAGAGCACGGAATGAAAACAGGATGCTTTTTTGTGCATTCCTTCTGAATTCCTTCGGCGCAGGAGAGAACCGGCAGAGGAAAAGAAACAAAGGGAAAACACCAGCATGTCTGATGTTTGCATAGGGAACTGATACGAGCTGAAGGAGGACTGAGATTGGAAGTGTAATCAGCCCATTGTCATAACACTAGATACATTGTTTCTGCTTGGTGTTAGTCCTTATTTGATGTATTTGCTCTTATTGTTTTTGTTTTTTTTCTACTACCACATGCAGGCTGATGGTAAATCATGATTGTGTTATCGTAATTGTTTGAGAAAGTCTACAACACTGTTCATTGTTTTGGAGGATGTATTCAAGGTCAGGACAAATGATTTCACAACTTATTAAACTAACAGCCAACAAGCACAGATAAACAGATGGAGTTACATTAAAACTGCTCTGACTGTTGAAGCATGGAGCAGCCACCTTGAATGTTAATGTCAGAGCTGGTGATATTTTAGAAAATCTGAAAACGTGTCTCACTGATGAGGAGACCAAATTATAACTCAATCTTACCAATAATAAAAACATGACTGCTATTTTAGATGGAAAACTTAAGAGTAAAATAGAATAGAATATGAATGAATTATAGGTTCTCCGCTGTAGTAATAATTGAAAATGTAGAAAAAAATATAAATTTAATACAAAATATTTAAAAAATACTATAAGCAATAAGTACACCATGGATGAAAAAACAAAAAACAAATTTACATTGAAAAGTTAAAATTTAAAAAGAAAAACACATTGAAAAATATAAAACATTTGTGCAATGCAGATAAAATCATATGTTTTTTTCCAGTTATTTTTCTCTTTCTGAATATTTTCCCAGTTTGGATTATGTTTCTATTTTGTATCTTCTAAATATATATTTGTATATATTTGTATCTGTGTGCTTCAATTTCTACTGTTCTCCGAGTATCTGCGACATTGTTTCTTTCTCTCTGGAATTAAATAAACTGTGCCGATTCTGTTTTTGAGCCTTTAAACATCCACCGAATTCTCTACAGCCAAGTGTAACATGGATTATTTACTCCAAATCAGCTTTATTTGCATTTTTCTTTTTTCATTTCAACACATTGCTTCAACTTCACTTGAGAATTTTACAGAAACATGGCTGATGATTGTCATTTGCATTAGTTCACTCTGGTTTGTATAAATGCAGTTTAACATGTAACTCAAACTCTACCTTTTAATAAAGGCTGAAAAGTTAAAGTTTAACTCACTTTATTATCCCCGTAGGGAATTTAGGTTTCTGCATTTGACCCATGCTAATACACACAGCACTTAGCATTAGCATTAATACCATTATGACATGTGTTCTGTGCAAAACGTGATGCGGCTCTTCTTGTTTTCGCCCTCGCCGTCGTACAGTCCAGTCCGAACTGGCTGCGATTACAGTAAAGCTCTGATGTCGGTACATTCCTCTTCTTCCTGGTTTTGTTTGCAGGGACTGGAGCTGCTCGGGGACAGACTGGCCTATCAGCACGGCCGGCCGGTCCAAACACGCCCGCTGATACCGAAAAACACAGAGTCTAGTCATAACCAAACAGCCTGGACCTGCAGGAAGGAAACGGGGCCGGCCTGGAGAAAAAGGCGAAGGTAACACTCCACTGATTCTAGAGCGAGTGTCATGACTTCACAGGACTCACTCTCCTGTGGATAAACAGTTACTCGGCTGTTTTGAATAGCAGACATTCCTGGAGGCTTCCTCATGGAGTTCAGAGGTGATTCTCATTAAGTAGCGGCAGCAGATACATCATTTAGCTCTTAGACACTGTACTGTATACTGAACTGTGTATGCGCTTGATTGTTTCTCTGACAAATGACCCACTGACTGTAATTCATCTCCAGAAAATGGCCCCAACCACCAGACATTCCTTCCTCTGCTGTAAACATCTGTAGTTCTGAACCCATGAAGACCCAAACATCCACCATCTACCAAAACCATCTACTGATATAAACAGTTTAATCCCTGTTGATCCACTAATACATGTAAATAATTTGTGTATAATACAGTTTGTCATCTTTTCATGGTCATCAGATATGACCCAGAGGCTCTGTAGTTACCATGGAAACACCGCCACATTCTACAACATTGATTCACCAGTAAAACCCATGGAGTTGGATCAATGACAGTGGATGGAGACACTGGGTTTATCTTCAATTAATGATAGATTTTACTGAAAAAGTTACTTCTTCTTCAGTTTTCTCTATTTCTGATATAATAATCCTCAACTTTACTCTAAGCTTTTATGAACATCTACATGATCAGTGAATTAAATGTTGGAAAATACCAGATTTTCAAATACAGAAGGTAATATTACAATAAATGGTGATGAACCGCTTAAGGACGGTTAAATATAGAGAGAACTTCATTTGGGAACTGATACAAATGTCACACTGCGTCCTTATGAGTTAATACACCCTGGTTGGCATGCCTGTACTGGATGGCATTCTTCACATTATAGCCTAGATCGTCATCAACTCTTCTTCTGTGTGCGGACACACGTACACCAGATATAGTGATAGGCGCTCGCAGTACATCTGTGCCTCACATTGTGATCGTATAAACAACCTGTGTGGCTCTGTAAACAGCCACTGTCCTCTGTGCGACACTGCAGATTGGAATCTAAATTTCCCATTCAGACACCTGACGATGTCCATCTGCTATCTGAGCAGGTGAAATGCACGGTGGGTAAATACGTGACGAGCCGTGGCAGAGCAGTGTCGAGGGCCCGGCGAAGGGGTGACATTGGCTGCGCTACCCAGAAAAAAAAAAAACGATTTTGTTTCTCTGCAGGATCCAAATCTGCAAAAATATACCATGATCTGCCTTGTTGTCATTTTTACCGACTCTTACATGATCAAAACAATGTTGAAATATATGCACCTTGCGTGAATATTGCGTCATAAATCACAGATAACAACACTGGTTTCTAACACTGACTGATAACACACACCGACTGATAGACACATGAAACAAACCAACACAAATCACTGTCAAAACATAGTGTTGGACAGTCTGTGGTTTACATTGTGTCTTTTTGTTACAGAATTAGAATTGACATCTTCAAGGTCATTTTTAGTG
>JAPQRQ010000003.1:21338496-21366985 GCA_037367365.1 Apogon talboti | reverse complement strand
AAGTATGCGTTGGAGTCTGTGTCGTACTGTGAACTTCTATTCTATTCTATTCTATTCTATTCTATTCTATTCTATTCTATTCTATTCTATTCTATTCTATTCATCTGGTTGGGGCGCCCTCTTCTGGAGGTCAGTAGTTTGGTGCCTCTTGTTTTTCCTGCATAAATCTTGATTGTTTTTGAGTTCCTCAAGGGTAGTGCACATTAGCTTTGAAAGGGAGTCGGCTACGTCAACAAACAACTGGCTCCAAGCACAGAACAGATATATTTGAACACAGACTTCACATGAGCACACAAGCATCTTAAGTACTGAATCTGTCAATCATTTCAAAGTCCCAAACAGTGGAGCCCAGACAGCAGCTACAACTCTGGAAACCTGGGAAAAACCCTGAAATATTTGCCACAATTGAAGATTTATATAAACAAACAATGGATAAAAGTAACTGTCAATCACTGTAATAAAATCATTAACTTTTCTACTGTGTATTTATTAGTCTGAGCTCCGTCTTATTGTCAGAAAACCTCCACGACCCAGCAAAGACCCTGTAGGATCAATTAATGAAAGCATACTGTAAGTAAGTAAATAAAGTCAGAGGGTGGAAAACCCTGTCTAGACTAGACCGGGTCCACGTCAGGGTCACTGGCAGCCTTGCTTTTGTCTGACTTTTTCCTTACAATCCTCTGGTGAGAACAACAGTGGGGTAGAAGCACTAAGACTGGGAATGGCTGCTACTGCTATTCTCACAGCAGGCAGCGCTGCGTGGTGTGTTTACTTCCACATGCCGCCATACAAAGGACACATAAATTTAATCACACTAACATGAATTCAACCGTATCAGCTCTGGCATCAGTGACTTATTGAATAAATGACTTGAATATTACAAACATGAGAGGAGTATCTAAAAACAGGAATTGTAAGAACTGTTCCTGTTTTTGATCAAAAGAGTTAAAAAATGTGACTTTAATTACTTGTATGTGAGAGTTTGCATGCTTTTCAGGCTGTTTTCAAAGTCTACTCATATTTTTAGTTAAAGGCTCAGTGACAAAACATTCATCAGCCCAGTAGATGGCAGAAAAACACATGGAACACACCTACAGAGGCTTCAGTCATATAATGTACTGCAGTTCTGAAAATGACCAGCAGAGATGACACTAATCATACTGAACGGCTATAAGAAAGACACAGCATGACAACAAGCTGATCATACCACTGTTTTTTTTGCCTATGTAGACTAACTTTAATTTTGCATGATTGTTATAATTTGGATGTAACATGTACAAATATACTGTATCATTGCATTTTCATTTTAAAACAAGTGTAGTCCTCACATTGGGAAATTATTGTGCTCTGGATTTTATTCAAAAAATGCAGCAGATTCTCACAAAATACAAGTGTTATTACTGAATGAAGTTAAAATTGAGTAAGTTCTTACAGAACGTGTTGTTTTCATGTCACATGCAGTTAGAAAGGTAAATAAGATGAATTTCAGTGTGAATTTTAATGCGATGTTACTTAAAACAGACATCAGGCCAGTAAATTATATGTATTTTCTTAACTGCTTCATTACACTGGTGTGTGTTTGTGCCTGTATTATTGCTGAATTGCAAACAGCGACTCTGATTAGTGTGATGCAGCTGTAGAGGAGCAGAGGAGAGGCACTGAAGACACTGGGAGTCAGATGAAGGATCAGTGCAGAAAGGAACAAGCAGAAACCTCTACATACAGTAGAAATCAGTGCAGTGGTGGTTATCATGGAACAAAGAGGGTTATTACTGGTACAAAACACACTCCAATGCAATTGTAATGTAGTTACACTGGCATCTACAAATGTTAAATATTGAACCTTTAACACTTACCTGTATTAGTTAGAGATAGTAAAAATCTACCTGGAACAGATGTTTACACTGAGGTGACTAAATAATATGAGCATTTTCCTTCGTTATCCCCATAATTACTGCCATCACGTGAATTGTTGAAAATGAACTCACATAGCTTTATTTTTATTTCACTTTTAAAATTTGAGTTAAAATTTGTATATTGGCCATTGTAGAACAATGTAATATTTTATTGTATAGTATTATTATAGTAAAATCATTTTCCATTCACATTTATTATGGTGATGTGAAAATACAGATCGTATTGTTACATTTTTTAACTGAAATACCACATGTTCAGGTGGTAAAATATGATGATTAGTGGATTAATATTTTCATTTAATAGACATTTTATTTTAAAGTACATAGTAATTCTGTAGAAGCCCATCTTTGCCATTTTGGGGGGAGCAAAATAAATAAAATTAGTAATGATATCTTATCATTTTGAAATGTCAAAATTATGAGAAACACACTGAAAATGATGAGACAGATATTGAATTGACCCTTGAGCATAGACCAAAAAAAAAAAAAAGCAACAAAACTTTTCATTTATTACAACTTCAGTAACTTATCTAAACTGTTTAAAATTGTTCTGTTTTACAAGTATACTTCTTGACAAACTCAATGAAACAACTTGGATCTCTGTTTTCAGATGCACTTTTTAAACATTACATGACCTGTAAATCTTGGTTGACCTGCAGATGCCCTCCTCTACCCTGCAGCATCCTGTACACTTCAGACAAGTCCAGCGATGCAGTGTCAGGCTCTGCTGTTCCTTCCTCTTCACCACATTCAAGCAATGAAGCTATAACTTGTTTCTGTAACACTCCTTACTTCCTCTTAGTTTTTGATTCTAGAATAAAGAAAATGTCAACTACCAGAGATCTGCTCAAACTTCTTCATCCTTGTTTTCTTAATGCCCTTTTATTCACCTATTTCCTTGTTTCGTTTTAACTTTAAATGGTCTTTAATTGCCCTATTTTTTGTATCTGTTTTGCCTTAATATATGATTTTGATATATTTTTTCTTGACTTAATGTATTTCCATGCCTTTTTAAAACACTTTAAATTGCTTTGTGTATGAATGGTGCTATACAAATAAACTTCCCTTACCTTTAATTGGCTAAAATCTCACCTACAGGGATTTAGATTGATCAGTGTGTACCATATTTTTTCATGTTAAGTCATGAGGTGTTATTTTATTATTTCTACTTGTTTTGAGATTTAGTTTATTTTGAGAAATATTCCCATTATTTTCAGATAATAAATCCTTTTAATAATATAACCTGGTGCTACTAACAGGATCTTTTTTCATTATATTGGCGGAAATGGTTCGTAAATACATATAAGAGACAGTATTAAAGTACCATCCATTAGTATACCATATAATCTTTTTAACCTTTAATCTTTTTTGTACTTAACCGTTCTGTCTTCGTTGAGCTTACTTAGTCACGTGGTTCACTAAGGTTTCAGGTGGGGGAGCCGTCCCAGTCCGTTTCGAAGTACGCATGCGCAACAGTATTTAATCTTCCTACCGAGTTATCATGCTAAGTAACGCTACACCTTTTAGCACGAAGTGTGATCAAAAAAAGTTTCGGCCACAGCTTTAAAGGCCTTTCGTGAAGTTAGGTGGGAGTACTAAGCGGAACTCGTGTGCACAGGAGGCTTTGGTTGCTTGAGAAAGTTAATTTTGTGACTTTGTTTGGGTGAAAAGTTGGTGTGCAGCTAGTTCCGCCTTGCTTTCTCCCTGTGATGGACATCAGCGACAAGTGTCAAAAGTAATCAGGGCTCATCGCACTACAGTAAACACACACCTCCCGCCCTGTGGATTTATTATTTTCGCACTGAATAACCGGATACTGGGAACGGTGAGTAGCCTTAGAGTATCATACATCCTTTTAAGCTGAACTTCTCTTGTCTTAACTCACAAAGACTTAGCTAACAAAGCTAATGTTAAAGGACAGTGAGCCACCTGTTGCTTCCTCGCACTTTAGCTAGCTAGTAGCAGCTAGAGATTAGCATAGTGCCAGTAAGCTACATTTTTTACTGTCTTTCATGTTTAACATAACTTAATCCTACTTTGGGTGTTTAAAACGACAATGAAAACAAGGTAAATAAATATAAGCAACACTTCAGTGTGCACAACATCGGTACTGTCTCTGTTATACTATCCGCTACCTGTACTGTACCTGTTTGCGGTTTATAGCTAGTTGCTGTACGTAACATTTGGTATGCGATATTTGTATATGACATATCTCCGAGATATCAGAAATAATGACTTTAAAGGCTGGGCATAGCTGTTGATTTGTTGTACACTAGCGTCTCAATCACAGTTGAAATTTTTATTTAAATGTTTGTTTTCTTCCAATTTAATATGTTAACACTAACCACCACTTTCCGTCATGGCCAACCTCTGTTTACAAATCAATGTACTTTTACATTGGTGTAACTGTATGCAGAGGGTTGCGTCAAAGTTTAGGTGTTAATAATTTGGTTTAGTGTCCTAGATGCCGTGTCCCTCTCTGTCAAACATTCCTGTACATTCCTTTCACAGGCCCGTCTACTTGTTCCAACAAGCAGCCGGAGCTTTTAGCACCGACTGAGAGCACTAATACGCCCTATAACACACTAGGAACAGGAAAGACAAAAGCAACTGCAGCGTATTGTATTTGTTGTAGATAGGCACCCTTGTAATCAGGTCAGTCATGTTATTGTGCTTTGTATACATAGTTAAGGATTGTTTCATCTGACTAAAGTTTTATCAAGTAGAAGGAAGTGTTTTACCAGCACTATCTCCATACACAAGGTGGGTAGTATTGTGGTTTTAGTTTTTAAGATGGTGTTAAATTACATTTGCATTGGATTGGTGTTGATTTTGCCAAGAATCTTCAACAAATAGTGAGCGAATTCACACCTATCTTTGCTACTAATTGTCCCCTTCATAGCCCATCTTTGTGGCCAGATTATCATTGTTTTTTTTGTCTGATTACCAAGAATATGTTGAAACAAAAAAATGTTCGCGTTTGAACTGAATTTTTGCTCGTGGATTTTTTCCGTTGGATGTTAATGTGTATTTATTTGTCAGTGTAAAGGGTGATTCACTATTTTAATAATTTAGTAATCAAGTTCATTTGATGTGTTTGTTTGCAGTGTTGCACTTCAGAACACACTGGCACATTTTTTTCAAACTCAGTGTCTGGGGCAGAAAAAATGCACGCTGGAACGTTTTGTTGATGTCCTGAGCATGAATGTGCTTTCAGTGCCTTTTGGTGCTTGAAACAACTTAAACAGTATAGCTGAAGTTTGGAAAAACAAGTCACAGTAGTCATTAAAATAGGAAAGTGTAGAAAAAGATGTCTTCTGCTGATGTTTTGAGAGCCCCGGGCATCTGTGTTTTCTTTAGGTATAACAGCATTTAACAGCTTTTGTATAATTGACGCATTATCAGCTAGTTCTCGGCAGTTGTGCATTCGCATCCTCGCTGCTCGCTCCCAAACAAACTCCAGTTTGGCTCTTCATTTAGTTATCGCCAGGTCTGCAGAATGAACTCGGCACAAAGGCTGATTGTACTCCTCTGAGCTCCGCACAGCTCTGTCCTTTTATCCAGTCAACTGGGTGTTTTTAATGGCCTAATTGGGAGCTTACCATGAAACACACAGTGATGAATACTCTTTATGAACCACTAGCGCAATGTAAAAACCAGCACAGCTCATTTTAAACAGCGACTTTTCAACTGAATTGTGTTAAGAGTAGAAAGTAGAATATGACATGGACATTTTATCTTATTTTATTGGAGTGACCTACAGTGACACCCTAAAAATGCACTGCAATTTGGATCACTGATAGATGTACTGATTAGTTGACTTGGGGGTGTGATCCTACATTAATTTCAACCAGTCTTTTGTGGAGGCCTATCTTTGCATACAAAGACTTTTTTTCTTCTTTAGGACAGTAAACTTGCCTAATTGTGACACAGTGTGGTTTGCCAGTGTTAGGTTTATTAAGGTGATGTTTGACATTATATCAGTTGGAGATCAACTGATATGTTGTTTTTAGGGCTGATACCAGTTATGAACAATCAAGGGGGGCACATGGTCATCATTTGGAATCCATAATTTGCAAAAAAAAAAAAATAAATTAACTAACTCTAAAATAATACTCTGAAGTGCCTTAATGCTGTCAAACAATATAAAATATAGATCAACAATATTTAAAGTGTATGTATTTACAGATTAAATATAAGTCAGCAGTGAAATAAACTTTCACATTTTAGTATTGAAAGGCTTATGATGTGAATAGTAATGGATTTCAGAAAAAAAACAGATACCAACATTTATTTATATGTTTTTTTTGTCGTAGATTATGTTATTTTCAGTTCTCCAATTTGTAATACCAATTTCCAAGTGAAATGCATATACTGTATCCTCTGTATGGTGATATTCTGAAACTTGAAAACAAATCAAGTAGACTCATAATATGATCTGTTTATCACAATTGTCAAAAATTTCAATGTCTTTGAGTGAATTCTGCAGCCCAACAGGTGTGAATCCTTTCATCCATAGAAATACACAAAGGTGTACACTTTGGAATGCGCTGAAATGCTGCTCTTAGATCATGTTTCTAAACCGGAAATTCTGGCTGCGTGCTAGCTCACTGTTGTTCAGTGTTTAATGAGTGCAGAGAAAGTCAGTGTGTGCCTCAATATGTAAAGACAACCAATGACTTCAGACAGAAGTGAAGGCGGAAGCCAGGCTCTCACCTCGGCAACCTTTGGGTGCTGTGTAAAATAATGACAGGACTGGGTGTGCTCCTGTGTGTTTGAACATGTTCACATGGTGCCCTGAGGGCTTCGCCACCACAATGCGGGGACTCGGCTGCTCCAGTTTGCTGCTTGTATACACACACAAAGTGAACTCACCTGTGTGTTTGCTTTGCTGCCAGCCTTTACCCGCCATGAGCTCCTCCTCAGAGTGAGTCCAGAGCCTGTGCACAGGAGGATATTTGAGAACAGAGTTGAGTTGCAGTGGTGCTGAACTTTGTCTGGTGAATTATTTGTGAGTTTAAGTGCATATCAGCTTCTCTCTTGATACAGGCACGTTGGAAAGGGTGAATAATGCATTAATGTCTTGTTTTTACCACAAAGAGGAAAAAAGTAAAATCCTGATTCAGCTGAGATTTCAGATTTTTTTGTATCAAAATGATCAGTAACAGTAACCCTCAAAAACCACCAAAATCATCTACTGCTCTTAGTCATTTAATGCTTTAATGGATACTGTGTGATTTTTTTTTTTTTTTAAATTTTTTTTATAGCTAAACTGTACATGAATAGTTGGACTTGTTTTGCCCACATGCTTCTGCGTACATGCTGATGTTGCTAAAGCTGGTCAGTGATGTTTACAATGAAATAGCTTGCTGATACTGCAGCTTTGTAGTTGGTGCTGTTACAAGTTTATTGCTGTTAAATACATCATTGAGTTTGCCTTGTGGTTGATAACCCTGAGATAAGGGAAATGGGGTTTTAAAGCCTATTAGTGGTATATTTACTTGTTACCCAAATTAATACACACTTTGCTGTGATGAACAACAATGGTTTTGAATAATAGTGAATGTCATGTATTTGCTTTCTGCTTTGTCTTTCAATGGCACAAAAACAATTTATTCCTAATTCCAGGCATCTTGCCAATATTGTGCCACAGGTGTTCACTGTTTTTTGCCACAGTTTTGCATGTGCAAGTGCAGCTGATGTTGCTGTCATCTGCTCCAAAATCACAGTATCTTACAGCAATACCTAGAAATAGTAGTAATGTTAGTATTTTGAGTTGCTTTCTTTTCCACTTCCCTTCAGTTACTAATGTCCTCCTATCTGATGTTTTTTCGTCCAGTCATCCATTAGCTCTGTTGGGCTGTGGTACATTATAAAAAAAGTTGTTGTATGACCAGGAACACATTAGCATTTATTATTATTCTTTTATTCTTTAGCAGTTTGTTTTTAAAAATCTCAGCAGACTTTAAACAGTCTAACAGAGAGAACTCGTATTGTTGAAGTTTGGTATCATCCAGATCAAGTGAAAGTGAACATCAGTGTCAAAAATTAAAGTTTCACCTATCATTTCTTAAATAGGCTCATTTTATTGCTTAAGAACTCTATTTTATGGAACTGTTTACAAAATTTCAGTATCACAAGTTCATCCAATATTGATCACAATTGTAGTTTAACATCATAGCTAAAGCCTTATGTTTCATTTAGTATCAATTTCTTCTGAGAAAAGCATGTTTTGTACAGTTGCATAAAGTAAAAAAAAGGTGTTAAGGTGGTAAGTTATTTAGTTTTCAACACAGAGCTTATTGAACATGAAATGTGTCCCCATGTCACCACTTGATCTGGCCCAGATATGTAGTCCACCTACAACTGTAGAGCTGCACGTGCTGATCGTACTTTAAAGTCCAAGATGTGCTAAACAAGTTGAAGTAAGGAGACGATGTTTGTAACTGATATAAGGATCTGTCTGCGCTGAAAATGCCACTAGGTTGACTCTTGACTAATTAAACTGAGCTTACATAGCAATTTCACAAGGAATTGTCTGAAGATGCCAACCCTGAAGAAGGGGATTGACTTTATGTCTTTCTGTCTGTGCATGTTTGTATATTTTCCAGGAGTGCTGCAGAGTTATCCCACTGGAACCTGAAATCACTGTTAAACTGAGAACAAAATCACTAGGAAAAGACTGATCAAACATCAATGATCTTCACTACAGGTAAGCCTTGGAAATAAGGCAGTGTTTGTCCATCGATACTAAAGCTGATATTAACTACTGCAGGGATTTCCCTACCATTAGAGCATTCTTACAGCATTCACACATCACCTTTATTTTGTAGGTGCACTAAATTGCTGTTCAGATTCCTTCAGTATAGCTTTACAATATTATTTTGTGTACGTTTGCCGCCAGATAAAAACAGAAAGGATTAGTAGTGTTTAAGTGTATTGTGAAAATGTACAACCTGTGTGTTCTGTAGAAATACTATAATGACAAACTCAAAAGTTATGTAAGAACACACAGGTTTTATTTAGTAAAACAAAACTCCATCACCATGACTGCAACTGCAGCACCTAGGCCAGAAGAAACACTATGACAAATGAATTACAAAAGCTTCAGCGCTTTATCAAAACACATTAGTAGGGTGGCCTGATAAGATACTTGTCTCCTGTTACTGTACTGGGCTTTAGCTGTTTGTCAAAGGACTCTGACATTCCAAAGTGCAACCACTGCACAGACCAGCCCACCGTGAGCATCATGGTCAAAACCACACCTTCTGATTTGGACCAATTGCACGCTGGGCTTTCTTTTGAATCATTACTGGAAAGTTCAGCGAGAAGGACCGTGCAAGGTTGTGTTTATGCATGTCACTGTGAAATGTTTATCTGACCGTGACACTGTGTTCTACAAAATTACGAAAGTTTTAAAATCACGTGTCAATTTCTAACCAAATCACTGGTAAAAGTATTATTTGTGTTGCTCTCACTATTCAGAATCTCTCTTTAAATAGCCTTCCTGCTTTTTGATGATCCATATCTGAGCTGTGAAAAGTTGCAAATCAATATGTTTGGGTTTGAAAATGGGGACATTGTTCTGTGGAAATAACAGTTAAAATAGTTTAAAGGATCTTTTTATCACTGCTGTTGAATGATACCTAAAGGTGGCTTGCATTTTTTTTTACACAGACTCCTTGATTTGATTTGCCGACAAGAGAAACATCTACACTATCTTAGTGTCTTCACCTCAGTAAGAAAGGACTAATTCTGCTCACTTTGGGGTTCTTAGCTTTGAAATGGTCTTTAGGTGAATTGCTGGCTAATATTAAAAAAAAAAAAAAAACATCCATTAATCTTTGGTATGTACTATTTACATGCTGTATTTTTGTTATTACTTTGTGTGTCATCATTTCTCCTAAAGGTTCAGTGTATGGTATTTAGTAGCATCTAGTGGTAAAGGTGAAAATTCCACAACTCTGTCCTGGCCTCATCTTGATCTACAGTGGACACTAAAAATCCTAAAATATTTCATTAAAGTCAGTGTTTTTGTCTCTTAAGTTGTACCTTAATGCTGGGTGCAACCTGCCCTAAACAAAAAAGATTTAAAGAAGTCAACCGTTGTGAGCTGTAGAACAATAGCAGTGGATCTTACCAGACTCTGTGAAAGATGAATTGTAGGTATGAATGAAAATGCAAGGATTTTTATTTCTGGGTAATTATACACCAGAGCTGAGGATATTAGATCATCACTTGATCATAATTCATGCCATCAAGGTAAAATAAATAAACGTGCTTTCAAAACTTTCTTACTCAGCTCACATTATTTTGAAATGGACTGTTTATCAGTGTAATTTATTTTACATAGGATGTTGCACTAGCCTCAGTGTCACAAGCACAGTATGTGAGGTTATTGAGTTTAGTTCAGTCTGTCAAAGTGATGCTTTAACGTCCACACTAAAGTATTCAGTTTTGACATTAACTTGTAGACTTTATGTAATATGTTGTTTTGCTGTTGCTGAAGGAATGGTTAAGAGTTACCTTTAGTCTGTCAGCTGCAGATCCAACTTATGAACTCTGATGTGCATTGACACTGATTTACACCTATACTTTAGTGTTATTCTAGTGTGAAAATATTAGTTTAACTGTGAAACTTCAGTGGGACAAAATAGTGTGCCACATTGTACAAAGTTAATAGAATCACTGCAGGTTTATGAACACAAAAGTGTTGATGTTTCTCACTAAATAACAGCCAAATCCATCACTTACACACCAAGACTCCAGAAACCACAGAAAACTAGAGAAAAACTGAATTGGTTGTACTTTGCCTATATTTAGTAAGATTAAAAAAATTGTGATTTAGACAGTGGATCGTGAGACTACCTTAAATATCGGCATATAATCTTTTGTCCAGATCACCCATGTCCGTCACACATTAATAAAAATACAATTATGATTATTATACTCTATTGTATACCACTTAAATTTCTATAATTAGATCCCTGTAAATTGCTGTAAACCTTCCCCGCTGGAGATTTAAGAATAATGAGTCATAGTCATATTTTAGTCATATTGTCCTGCCCTGGACAGAATAAATGAAACTGCAGTCAGCATTACTTCAGCCAGAGGGCATGTTTTCAGAACCAAGTTTATGAAAAGAGAGAGACAGGGCACTGTACACAGCATCTGAGCTACAAAGAAGTAATGAACTAATGAATTCCCATACCATAGCATTGTTATGTGTTTTACTCTGCCAATTGGTGACTCATTAAAAATAGGTCAGTGATGTCCCCTCATCTCCATTTCTACAAAAGGATCATTAGCTATTAAAGTAAAAAAGGCAGTTTGTTACTGGTTCACATTCTTGACAGCTCTGTGTTTATTTAGCCCAGTGTATTGGTTTTTAGTCTCCAAATGTAGTCAGTTTAATATTGGGTGTTTTTCATAATCCTGAAACTTACCATTCATCATCTCTTACGGGGGAAAAAGATTTCATTAATTCATAAACAGAACGTTATTTCAAAGAGAGTGCTTTGCATGATGAGAGATCTTTTGCCTCTACAGGCCTGCATACTAATAAGACTTAAATGTGTTTATGCAGTTGGCTGAACTTTATAATTGTGGCTGTCTTTTTCAGCTCACATTAAAAGAAAATCCTCTATTAGATAAATAAATTAGGCCTTTTGGTGTTTTGGGCTTCAGAATAGATTTTTACTTGGTGTGCGAGCTAATTAATGCACTTTTTGTTTTAGGTAACACAACAGAACTTTTGTTTGGCTTCAGAATGACCCTCATTAGCTGCAGAGAGCAACTCATTTGCTGAGCTGCAGAGGGAGTCATTCATTGATTTACTAAACAATAAGGAAAACTCCTAGGAGTCTCATACAATGAAGAATTTACCTCCATAATTGCTGCTTTTTGCAAAAACGTTGTTGTGAATTAGCCTTTAGTGATAAATATGTCAGACTGCTCATATTTTTTCCTCTTCAAAAGACACTAGTATTTCCTCTTGGAGCACAGATCAGATTTTACTGAGACAAGCTAAAAATTCTGTTGCTTTTACAGAGGAAACCTCAAAACAAGCCAAAAAGGAAATGTATGGCTGGTTAAATAATGGTTTTCTTTCTCCATTTGATTCAGGAGCTGCTGGCTGCTGAGTTTTAGAGGCTGTAATGGAAAATCCTGGTAAGAAAAACTCTCTTTTCTTTTGATAAGTCTGTTCAAATCTTCACACTATGCTCTTAAACCCAGGAAAGCCTGCTGTCCACAATGTGATGTTTTCAACAGCTTGATTTAAGGCTCTCTGTGGTGAGAGTGAGATCTTAATCATAGTATCATGATGGCTGAAAGTGTTGAGTCAACAAACCTCCATGTTACGCCGTGGAGCTGTCCGTTAAGGGGCCGGACCTGTGACGCAGTGCCATGTTGACACTGCTGCTATCTGATTGGCTACCAGCCAGAGGACACACCTGTGGGTTCGAGCTCATGGGTTGTTACGCTGCCACACATGGCCTTGAGTCTGTTTCACGGCTGACCTCGATCACTGAACAGATCACATATACACCAACCAGTTCACACAGGCTCTTTTTCTACTCTGTTGTATTGTGTTTGTGACAACGGTGGGAGAACACCAGGGATGGCTGTACAGTCTCAATACATGCGTGAGTACATTCAATGATTAGCCTGTATTTTAAGATGTAAACCTTTGCTTAAATATTAACTAACAAATGCCCGTAAATAAGATAAATGTAGGGAGTGGCATCATTTAACATTTTCAGTACTGACACTGTTTCTGAACCAAAGTTTCCTCAACACCAGTTTTAGAAGATCCATTTTAATTCTTAGTTTTACTTTGTAGCGTGTGCGCTTTTTCTATATACTCGAAGGAGATTCATCACATAAAAAAATGTGAGGCTGGGCTGTATATTGACTTTAATTTTATCATTTGAGTTTTTGCTTTTTAATTGGATAAAAATTGTCTGAATTGTAAAGTCAAGGGTAGTGCTTCCTCTGGGGACCTTTCTTACGCAACAGAATCTCAAAACCTGTTTGCCTACAATAGTAATAATAGTAATAGCAGTAATAGTAATAGTAGTAATAATAATATTTTAAGTGAAAATTTTGTCAGTACACATTTGACAAATTTAATAAGGAACCTAGTTTTGAGTCATGTTTTGTCTTGAGTTCCTTTTGACAAAAAAAAAAAAACCTGAATAGTGTGAATGATCCATAATGCCTACAATTACCTGAGATCTAATTTTTAGTCCATGCCACCAGTCCTTTGTAACATGTTAATTCATTTGTTTGTTTTTCACAATCACTTAATCCTCTGGAGACTCAATATTTAACACATTGTGATTTAATTTACCTAGTCTGGTTAAAGTCTTCAGTTTCCATGTTTCACCACCATGGCAACAGAAAACTGTATACAACAGAAAAATTAAAACTAACTTATTTACTCTAACAGCTGATTCTAAATAATGTTTGAGTTTTGATAGTTTCATGCTCTCTTCTGTGAGCTCTGTGGATTTCAGTCCCTTTTAATCATTGTTATACATAAATCCATATTTAACAAATTTGTCTTTTGCACCCATGCCTACAGTGGACATTGTAAACTTAAACTGTTATGTCATCTTTCAATCCAATGTCGTACAACTCTTTTACATGTCAGTCAAAATAATTCTTCGACATCAGATCTGCGTCCCAGGAGGAATAGCGGTGGGAAAACCAATACACACACCTAGACTAGGTGTCTCCACATGTACTTCCATAAACACAGTGCATGCCTGTGTGGTCATGGATTACGTCAGGACCTCTTTTGTACATGCGGGTCACTTCAGGGTCACATTCAGTTCATACTCAAAACTGATAGAAGTTGCATTTAATGTCCAATATGAACGAGCACACAAAAAAATCGGAGTTCACCAAAAAAATTTGAATTTTACATTGAGACCTGCTGTCTGAGCGTAGTGTAATTTCTGTGTATCTCTTGGGTCCGCTGAATTGCCAGTTTAGGTGATGGCATGGGCCCAGGGGAAGCTTGTTCACAGCTGGGCCATGGCAGGAACAGATTAAGGTGAGCTGATCTCCTGACCCATGCCCAGCCAGAAGTAAAACAACCCACACTTCCTCTTCAGCTGTGTTCTACAAATGTTGTTCCCGACGTGGAGGCTGGAATGCCTCACATGTCTTTGTACTTTGATCCCAAAGGGCGCAGTCCTCTAGCCCAGGGCCTCCTGTTGGGTTCTGCCAGTGTTTGCTTGTGTTTGGATTGTCATGATGACTTTGTAGCAATGTTTTTTTTATGAGTCATCAAGTAAACTTTTTTTTTTTGTTGAGCCAGAGCTTGATGTTCTCATGAAGAGTATTCCATTCAGAAACCTGAATATGTGTTTGTCTCCATCTGCTGCTACTGTTAGGAAAGAACGCAGAGACTTTTGTGTGTTGTTCTGAGTCATAATTCAGAGAATGACACACCTCGGTGTCATTTACCAGTGGGTTTCACCATTGTTTGTTGAGTTGTCATCTATATACTGAAGTTCAACATGTGGTCTCAGATTCCACACATTCCGATGTCAGAACTGTGTCGTAGCTTTAAGTGGACTGTAGAGGGAGCAACAGGAAACAAATTACAAATGGTCTGACCAACACTCACTCTCTGTTTTAGGAAAAATTGTCAGGCAGCCTACTGTGTGATGGTTTTCTGTAAATTGCCATCAGTGTCTAAGTTGATATTGAGACTGTATGTGTATAGAGTTTTACCAGATCTCACTGGACTATTTACAAGCATCCATCCAAAATGTTGCTTGAGATGACAGCAGCTGCTTGATTAAGGTGAATACTGTGTGAAGAATAAGCCACTGGAAATTAGTTTGTGCTACAAGATAAACATTAATTAGTTGTTGTTCTGTTAATTGATCCAAATATTATTTCAGACACGTTTAGACACTGCAGATTCTCTTTTTTTTCCCCTATGCTTGTGGTCCTTTTTTATTGGTAACAACTTGTAATGCATGTAATGATATGGATAATTTCACACATTGCTTAGTCAACAACAGTATATACAGTATAGTATTACATTGATTTTTTTTTTTTTTTGTAAATTAGATTTCATTCTTGTATTTGGAATTTCTGTACATATTAACCTACTGGTTTATAATAGACACAAACTCAGTCAAGAAGAAAATGCACAACAGTAAACCTGGAGCCTGAATATCTAAAATTAAGATGAAGCTTTGTTAAAATACAGTATACAAATGTCTGGTAATTTGGAAAGTCCAGCTTCAGTACAGATGAGACCAGTATTATACATCACATTGCTTGACATCTGACTTAGTGACACTACAAAATCACACAAGATTTTGTAGTAGGAACAGTATGAACAGTCTGTACTGGTGTATCACATACAATCATATCACCCCGCTGCATGGGGACATGGTGGACTGTGGGATGTTCTTAGTCCAAAATTGAAGCTTTGAAGTGTTATTGAAAGAAATGTGCATCAGTTTTTGTGTTAACTGTCCTTGCTGCTCCTTTGGGTGCAGGACAGACTTTTTCCTACTACTATATCCACTTGTGGGACATGGATGGGTGTAGTGTTTTGCAGACTAGTACTGATTGATTGGCAGGTGAATGGAAACACTGGGTTTGCTGATCAGTCCTAACTGGTGTCTGGTCTATAACTGGAACATATAACCACAACTGTGTATGAACTATGTGACTGTAAATGTTATATGTGCACTGATGCTGACAATAATATCACAACCTCACATACAGTTCATTGTCACTGAGGAAGACACAATGAATGTATTTTGACTTCCCAAGTAAAATGAGCACATCTGTTGTTTAAAACACCATAACAGTTGTGTGTAGAAGGGTAGTTCAGTAATTCAGTCAAACCCAGAATGAAATGAAAACAAGTTTCATTTTTGTGCATAACTCTCCTCCTAGGGTAGAACATGGGTCATGCTTTTGTTTACGCACAATCCCTGTTTGGCAGACAGACAGACATGATTAATTTCAGTACCTTCAGCTTAATTTATGTGGAATATATTGCAGTTCATCTTTTGGTTTCCATTTGTACAAAAAGCTCTGTGCAGTGCAAATGGAGAGAAAACTGAATGGCCAGAACCAGGAGGTAAGAATTAAGAAAAATACTAAATTTGAATTTGATCCAGAAAATTGCAACTGGTGTATCTGTAGACTTTGGATATACAGACTGTTTTAAAACAACATGATAGTTTGTTCTTCAACTTCAAGTTTAGAGTTGATGGACAGTAAAAGAAACATTTTAGGATTAACCTGAGCTCAGACTCTGTTGCTTTGTTTTAATGCTGTTATTTAGCCTCTCATTTTGTGTATGTACTGGAGGATGGTTCCTTTAGATTTAACTGCCATGTCCTTAAAAAGAAGGCTTGGATCACTCCATGTAAAAATGCTCTTCTTTTTTGTTACTTAGTCTCTTACATGTAAGGAGGACCTATTTAACTCCCACTCACTGATTACCTCATGACTCACTGTTTTGATAGAAATGCTCAGACACAGGCTGTCCTCGTTCTGTCTTGTATGTTTGGGATGTTGGTGAGATTAAGGCTTTTAGAAGGTTTTGACCTAGTATTTCCTCAGTACTTTTGTGTAGGTCACTTTGCTGTGACACTTCTATTGTCATGGTTTAATATTGCTATATTAAAAACCAAATTAGGTTGTAAAAGTATTAAGCTACATACTCATCCAAATCTGGAAGAATTGTCAGCGTTGTTGCTATAACACTATGTTGTTAATATCTGATAGAAGCAGTATCACTTTGAGCTTGCGTTTCATAGTTTAAAAGGACAATCCCCAGAGTGTTATTGGACACCTCTGTGGTGTCACTTCCTCTTCTCTGGCACTGAGCTCCACCTTGGCTGGGCTCACCTTCCACTTCTCAAATTACTTCGGCGTGCAGAACCCGCCCCTCACCCTACAGGGAGTAGTGTTTTGCCAGTCTGTGTGAAACGCTGCTCGAGGGGGGGCTGACTACATCGCAAATCCCTCAAGGCTTTTGACGGCTGGACCGGCCAGACCTCAAAGCTCGACGACGATGAACTTTGCCCCCAAAAATCTGCTCTCAGGAATGAAAGGCATCTGCAGACTGTCGGATTACCTTATTGGCGTACCTTATTTATGAAGTCAGCTCCAGGAAGGGAGGGACTTAAGAACCAAGCGAGTGTGTTTGAGTTTTAAAGAGGGAGGGAAGAACCAAAATCACAGGACTTTAGGGAGGAGGAGGGCAAGACTGTAGAGACAAGACAGACTAAACGACATAAGTGAGCAGTCACAATAGTTCTTGAGTTACAGAAGCTCTATGTCTGCTTGGAGAAAAGCGAAGTGGCTTTAGGTTTTCCTTTCCTGCTGGGGCCTCAGGAGAGGCAGGGCCCGGCAGGCCAGCTGGGACAGGAGCCGTAGCATGGGACACAGTGCTAGCAGTGAGACAGTGACCCAGCAACCAGGCCAACATAACACGGGTGAGTGCAAGGCAAGAGGTTCAGCAGCCAACATACTTCATCTGAGACGGAGAAACAAGCTTTTGCTCTTTGTAAAGGCTGAAAAGACAATATTTGCTCTCCGTGCTGGATATGAGCAGGTGTTTTTAGACCAGCGAGAAACTGGATGGCGGCAGGCACAGACAGGTGTAGAAGAATGCATGCAGATGGAATGTGGTGATTGTGAAATGTACAAACCACACAAACTTCTCTCTGTCTTTACTCTGCTCTCCATCTCCCTGTGGAAACATTGCAGTAAAACAAGATTTGGGGGTACAAGGCACTAGCTGACACCATTTCTCTCCTTGTGGATTTGTTTATTGAACCTCTGTACAGCTTTACTCAAGTCACTTAACATTGTTTAGTTATACAGAGAGATATGAAGTCCTTGTGTCTTTGGTTAATGTTAATAACAATGTAAACTTTCAGAACCTGTTCATGCTGTTTAAATAAGGATCCACTTTCAAGCAGTATTTGCACAGTTCATCGTAATGTTACAGTTTCAGCTGGTTCAGTTTTGCACCTATGTACCACAACCCTATTATCAGTCCTGTTCTTTGTATCATACTGTTATTTGGTCCGTAATCTAGAACCTATCCAACCCATCTAAAGTAATACATGAATATTTGCCTTATTGTGACTTGCGTTCTTTTGAGGAATATTTTTCAATGCAGCAAGGTTAAACATTAATTTTTTTTTTGCCTGGCTGAGCAAATGGATGAGAATTCTACTAGCCCAGATACAGACTTTCATTTCCTAGCAGTCATCAAATGACAGAAAGTAAGATGTTGTCTTGTTGTGGCACCTCTAGTCCTACATAAATATGCCTTTGGAAAAACAGCTGTTTTTATTTGCTTTACCATAAAACTTGTTTCTAGCTGAAAGCAGAGTCACACTTTCACATACTTCCTCTAATGTTGGGATAATTCTGGGATAATTGAAATGCTTACTTGCAATTCAGCTTATAAGCATCTTTATCTGAAAGGCTGCAGCAGTATTTTAGTTAATGGGGATCCTAATAAACAAATAAACCTCCCGCCACTCTTTGTTTGCCTAATCGTCTCTGCATGTGCAACTTTCAGCAGAGGTGAGAAAGAAGTCACATATCTTTCTCCGTAGCGATTATACTCATTAACTGGAGAAAAATAATGCAATTAAATATTTTTTACCATTTGGCTGATTGGGCAAGTGAGTTTCTAGATTTATTAGCTTGTTGTAACTTTTTTTTTCTTGCTCTAGGCATTCTGGAAGTACTTATTTTGATCCTGCACTGATGAAGAAATCAAACATCCTCTGAGCAACATCTTGTTTGATAAATATTTGCTCCCCAAGCTAAATGTATTTTTATCTCATGTGCTATGCTATGTAGTTGGTGTCAACATGTCATGTGATTGGCATGAGTCATATGGACATGCTATACCACAGGGCTACAGGATACTGCATTAGTACCACTCTGGTGACCACAGTTTCATGCTTTTATTAGTCACTGAATTGGAATGGCTTAACTTTTGTAAAAGTTTAGGTTGTTTTCTACTCTGTTAGATTGTGTGACAAAGTTCTGGTCAGAGGCAGTTTATAAATGCGGGGCTGTGGCCTCTGTGTCGACATTTACTCTGGGTAGTGTAACCTTTTAGCCTTGACCGTCCCGCTCCTCATCTCTCAGACGTCGTTACCTTTTATTGTCTTGTTGCTGGGTGAAAAACCGCCGCCTCAAAACTGTCACAATTTGCTCTAACACAAGGTCACCACATCACACTTTGATTCTGCTCAGTTGAACCACATCAGTGTTCTCCCAGTTCACTGCCACCCCACCCTTCTCATTTTAACACCCACTGGTGTCGGCGTTATGTGTCAGAAATAGCCGTGAGGGTCCGTGCACTGCACAGAGTTCACTGACCTTTGTATGCCTGCATTTCAGCATGAGATTTCACACATGATCCACACAGGCTGCTACACCTCATGCAGTGTGCAGACTAAGTAATGTAAACATGGAATGGAAAAGAACTGAGTATTCCTCAGCTGGAAGAGACCGACATACTTTACTGAACAACAGTGACATGCTGTTTCTAATGTTACATGACAGTTATGGTTAACTTCTCTGCTTGCCAACAAAAGAGAGAAATGAAACAGTGTTTTAACTGCAGCCTGGTTTTACAACCTAGTAAAAAAAAAAAATAGCGGCTCTTTACCTAATTTTCCAACTGTTTAAATATTTTACAGTTTAAAGTTGGGTCTGAACTTCTTTTTATTGAATAAAAGCCATATTGTTGGTGGTAGTGGTTAAGAAATTACACGAACAAGACAATGTCAAAGGTTGCTGACATGGAAATGTTTCATAAAGTTTACTAGCACTGCATTATAACAACAAATGGTATATCTTACCTATAATATCTGTTGTTAGCATTAATTAGGACAAATCAACTAATAGGTGTTTTTTCACCCTTTTTTTTCAAGCTGATACCACTTATTAGTAATCAGTGAGACTAATATTTGCAGTAAATATTAAAATCATGGTGTTAACTCCCAGCACAAAAATGTGAGGAAATGCCTTTTAACGGACTGAGAAATATATGTTTATTCGTTTACTAATTTATTGGTTATGCTCATGATGATTTCATAGAAAATACAGATAGGCTTACTGTAGAAATGCAAAAACTGGATGTGATAATTGATAATAGTTGATAACTGGTTTAACCTGAGATTTTATGGTCTTACTGGTGTGTTAATACATTATGAGATGTTGACATCACTGTTGCCAAATACACAAGTATATGTTAATATTTGTCACATAGCTGAAATTAGTTGGTATTGTTTAGAATAATGGTGTTAGTCGGTGTGGTCAGTGTTTTCCAATACTTTTAGTCTGGTTAGTTTCAGACCCTGCTCTTCCCCAACTACACCCTCTTGTTAGAAATATAGGCACCTATGGCTCCAAAAAACCATTGGACAAAATTAAAACTAGGCCACAAACCAATAGATGATCATGATGGTTCTGTCTGTTTTTTTTATGGACTGTGGTCAAACGTTTAACAGTGTCGCAGCACAGATATTGGATATATATGTTTATTTTGTTATTATATTAGATGTAATGACGGGTGGTAATGGACTCCTTTGAGTGGACTCTTCTGTGTGATAGGTGTAAAATATATCCCACATGAATAAAACTGAATCGCAGGGAGGCACAGATAATTTGTCACAAACTTTGCATTGTCAGCTCACATATTCCTGATTGATCAATTTTTTTTTTACAGGGGGATAAAGGCTGATCCATTAGTCATGAACACTTATGTTCTGTAAACAGTGAAGCTGTTTTTTTTTTTTGTTTTTTTTTTACCAAAGGGAGCTTTTTGGTTTTATTCATAATTCTGGCCAAGTTTATCCTCAACCTGAAACAATCTCATTCTTTGAACATGGTTTATGGGGTGGTTTGTGAGAGGTAGCAATTGACTTTTAATCCATCAGCATATGTGTGAGAATCCTGTAGAACACAGTACAGTTTTGCTAACAGTGGCATGTGGCTGTTAGGGTGCAGTAAAAAGGATAAAGACCTTGTGTTTTATTTTTGTTCACCCTGTTTCCATCAGTGTTTGCGTTGCTCTTTAATTTCATTCACCATTTTGTAGCTCATGTATTAAGTACAGTCTCTTTTGAATTAGTTTAGCAATAGAATGACTCTCTGATTTGATTTTATTTATATGGGTATAAATACTGCATTAGTTGCAAGGTTTGTTCGGTTTCGGCGTTGTGGAGAGACATGAAATCTATGTACAAAATATGTTATTTAAGTGGAATAATCAATGTGTGCAATTTAGCTGCTTGTTGAAAAAGAATACCAACTAAAAATTCTGTTGCATCTTTGAAAAGGCATAAAGACTATTGTTCGTCATCAATGTTTAAGGCTTATTTCATTCAATGTTTAAACACTTTGCTCTTCGGTCTGTTTTATGTAGCTTTGTTCACATGTATTATTTAGGCCTGGGTAAAATAACCAAAATGTTTATTAGTCTATTGATAATTATCACGGTAAATATTAGCTTTGTTCTTTATCATTTTAATGTGACAAACAGTTGCCAAATAGCAGAATATGTCATAATTCCTGAGGCAGAGTTTCAATAAACATTTTACCATTTTGTAAGTGTTTTAGTTGCCATTGCAAACAAATAAACCATGAAGATAGGAAAATAGTGGTTGGTCAGTTTCTGTTCTGCATTTTTAAGGAAAGAAAATAACTACATTGCAACATCATTTAATAATTTAATAATAAGATCATAAAAGAGCTCTGGACCTCTCCTGTACAGAAACTCTGCTGGTGGTGGCCTACCTATTATGGTCCAATCCACAGATTAACGCTATTAGAATTGTATTTGAAACACTCACTTTTTGCTGTAGCAGCTGCTCAGTGTAGAAAAAAAAATCCCTTCACACACTTATCTTCCGATTACCTCAGAAAGGTGCGGTGTCATGTACAATTTTTAACCCTGTATTATTTTTGTACTTCCAGTGTTTTTTCGCACATGTGCACTACATGGTTAAATTTGGTACAGCGCGTAGCATGTAGAGTTTACACCCATATTATTTTTACCCCCACTAACTGTGTAGTTTTGAATATCCAAATAAAGTGAAATGTACTATAATAAATTATAAATAAATGGGGGTAAATTCAGTACGACAGGTTTCACAACCGGATGTTTTTATTGAAAAGAATGTGGTTGCGTATGCCCGATGGTTTGGAGCATGCGCATAATTCTTAGGCGGTAAAAATTGTACAGCAGCACGGAGCGTGCACGGCTTCTTATTGAAAATAGTAGGCCTATTATATATTATACATATGTATAATAAGTCTAATGTGACGGTGATGATTATTTGTATCAAATGTGTGTAGGCAAGGATTTTGCTGCGGCGGTGTGCCATGGAAAAACCTTACCAGCGGTAATGCAGTTTAATGTAACCCTCTGCTTTTGAACTGCAGAGTTAAAAGGATTATATGTCTATTATAGAATTTATATGGAATCAATGACAATTAGCAGGGACTACGTAAACCTCACAAAATAAGTCACTGCATTGAATAGTTGTATATTGTAGCTTGTCCACAATAATATCGCCAACTACTGTTCCTAGACTAAAAGTAAATGTTTGCACCTCCAGTTTCACAATATAGCCAGTAAAATAAACAGGCCACAAAAGAAAATACAAAAAGTTAATAAAACTGTCAGTCTCCCCATCAAGCTTGGAAACTTGACACAGTCATATAATGCTCAGTGTAACAACTGACTGTCTTCCTAAATATGTTAAACAGTTGTTAGTCCCTCCTCACTCCATTTAAACCACAGGTCTGCTGCCATTCACCACAGTGTTGTGTAACTGCTGTAAAACGAGTCATCACCTAAGAATTATAATAACGATTTCACGCCTTGTTATTCTGTCCTTGGATTTCCAGTTGAATTAGGCCAACGTGGAACTTATAAGTCATGGTTTCTGTTTAAGTATCTGGGTTTTTTTTTCCCTTACAATTTCATCACATTCTTCTGGTTTATGATGTTACAAGTCCCTATATATACAACAGTCATGTAACAAAATGTCACGATTGGCTGAGTCGCCTTTGAAGTTGTGGTAAAATACTTTATAAACACACACCTATGTCTACATTAGTAGTCCCGTGGTAGGCAAATAATTTTAGTCATGAACTTTGATATATTCGGAGCGCTTGGTGCAGCTGAGCAGAGGTCACAGATGGATAGGATAGAGGACAGAGATTAAAACATAGGAGACCTGCTGATGTTATGGAGAGGAAAAACTGAAGAACTGGAAAAGTCAAGATATGAAGCCATGTGATCCATACAGACCTGGTTGCAGAGAACTATACAAAAACTCTGACATCCCCTAGAGGCACAGACATCATAGAAATGATTTTGGATTGTAAGTGATTATAGTAGACTATACGAATACCTCTGCAACTATATCTTTTCTAAAACCAAAAGGAGAGAAGATGGTGGAACAATCTTTTCACATGATCAAAACACCTTACCAAAGTCAAACAGATCATTACTACCAAGCTGCACGCTATATCGGCAAATGATGAAATGCAAATTAATAGTAATATCTAGGTAAATGTTAAGAATTTGCCCAGTCTTGTTTGGCTTAAACTTGGTCGATTGTGTGCCCATGTTTAAGCATGTTGTCTGCTGCATTCCTGATTCTGTCTGTTACTTAGCAACCATTCCTTTACATGTTGCATGTTGTACTTAAAAATATCCCTTATTCATTAGAAAATCATTGCACATCATGGCCTCTTGCTGCTTATTAATTTATTATTTCACACCAGCCTGTAAATTGCTCTCCAAGGGGGAAGAACTCCACCGAATCCATTAATGCAACCAAATCCTGTAAATGGATATTGAAAAATTTAGCTTTTTTAATGGGCTTGCTCTTCCACATTTCAGGAAAATTGGTGCAGTAACTTTTGAATAACCCTGCTGACAAACAATCTGAACAATCAAAATTATATAAACTCCTTCCTCTTTGGTGAAATTAATAATAGTGAAATCGTGAAGGCAGCTGTACAATTTCATTTGTACTGACCACTATTACTATTGCTGTCTAGTATCAGTGTCATTTCTTATTGTCTGAGTAATACCCTGCCCATTCACACGGAGCATGGCATATTTCCTGAGATGAAATGCAGTGCCACATGACATATTGGAGTGCATGACTCACCCAAAGGCAACTAACCTAGACTTTTAGGTTGTAACTTCAAATTGCATACAAAGCAGGTCAATGGAAACACTGTTCCTGTCTGGCTGTCAGCTAAGCTGACAGTATGAGTGGAATTTGGACCAGCCTTATTGTTAAAGGTCTGGCCCTTTTCTCATGACACATAATTAACACAGCAGCTTTGAACTCAGGCCTGGCCCTATGTATGGACCTGCATATCTAATCCTTAAACTTGTGTGTCCAGAAAGAGGAACTTTCTGGACACATACATATTCAGACTCTCAGAATATGTATGCATATATTGTTTTTTATTTATTTATTTATGGTTGCATGCTTGTTCGGAAGTCAGATTACATTCAGCATTTAAGCAAAGCTCCTCCTTAAAACTATTTATGTTTTAGTCATCGTGAGAAATATTTTATTATCACTAAATATGCACTGGAATATGATTTCAATCTTAGGTTTTTATTCACATTTTACACTACTGCAAAAAAATGCTGAAAAATTTACAAATAAAAAAATGTGGAAATGCATCACATGTTTATCAACAGCAGTTTAATGTGAATAATTTCAATGGAGACATATTGAGTGAATAAGTGGCTTGTTTGGACCAATGAGAGAGAAATGTTAAATTAAAGAATTAATACATGCTACAATAAAAAAACTGTGCCATGCATGTAACAAAAAATCTACTTCAAATAACCTCATGTTCTGAACAATATGTTTCTTTTACACTTTTACATTTTTATAAAGTAAGTAAGGATGAATCGAACATTGAAGGACAGGTGGCTTGCAATTATTAATTAATTTTTCAGTCTTCGCTGTGACCTTTCCTCTCAAATAGGCTAATAAATTATGCTGTTACTGTACTTTGTAACAGTGATGAATGGAACCTGCATAGATTTGTATTTTCTACTTCCACATCTCTGAAAATTTGCTTAAAAATGTGATTCATTTGGATGGAAATTGGATGGAAAGCATGTTGCATAAGTTGTGTTGTCTCTCCGTCATGTTCCTGCAGATGATGAGGTCGACCTGCAACATGGCACAATTGGAGGGGAGGAAGGAAACTCCAGTGGGGGAACACCACCAGCCAAACGCAAAGGCAAGTTCTCCAAAATGGGAAGGATCTTCAAACCTTGGAAATGGAGGAAGAAGAAGCCAAGTGAGAAGTTTGCCGCAACATCCATAGGTATGTTTTGTCATTATTAGTTTATTTAGTGTCAAGACAGTGCCACTGGCCTGTTGTTTTCTTCTTCTTCTGCTTCTTTGTTCCTCTTCTACTTCTTCTGTTCCTCCTCCTCCTTTTTTGACAACTTGTCATTAGCTGCCAGATGAATTTTCACAAAAATGAGTCAGGGACTTCTACAGACTATGCTGATCTTAATTGTTAAATCTGTCAGTAACTCATGAGCACAATGAGATATCAACTTGAAATTTGTGACAAGTTCAGGAGTTCTCACTAAACTTGCAAGAGCTACTGCCATGGTTGTTGATAGCAGCATTTTTGGTGGTCGTTGAAGTGGGTGGAATGCAAAAAAAAAATCAGATTTTTTTTATTTCTATACATATCACTTTTAAAACTTCAAACAGTATACCGTACAGAGCTGAAATGTTTTTTGGACATTTATTGATAGACGACAAAATTTTGCCAGACCTCAACTTTGGTAATTTCAGATGTTTATCACACTATATCTTTTCTATCCACGGAAAATCATTTTAACATCTGTATCTCTACAAGTCTTCTTTCATTACATACCCCATCTTTAGAGGAAGTGTGATAAAACCCTGTCTACCCAGTGTTGCAGTATGTGGGTAATCTTCTCTTGGCAACACAGGACTTCCATTTAACCCTAATATCAAAGATGTAAAGTGAAAAGTTACCTCATTATTTAAGCCTCATGTCAAAGCCTCCTCAGTCTTGTGTATCTTTTGTGTCTAAACATGCTGTGAAATATGCCTTCCTGTGATAAGCAATTTGCCTCAAGGTCAAGTGTTCACTTCCCCTGCTCTGCCTTACTTTACCTGGTCAAAATGCAGTATCTTCAAGTTCATGCTCTTCAACAATTAAATAACTCCCATATGGATCGTTAGATTTCCACTCATAGCTGTATTTCAAAATGCATTTTTTTTTGTTTTTTTTCAGCCTTGGAAAGAAAGATTTCTGTGAGAAAAAGTCGCCAAGAGCTGATTGCCAGAGGGGTTCTAAAGGAAATCCCAGAGAATGGTACGTACAATTTAGCACTATATGTGAATGGGCTACAGTTAGACATGCGCAGATTGTTAAATTCCAATACCAGTGTTGAAAATAATGTTATATGAATGTTTTCATTTTGTTGTGTATATTATGTTCACGTTGATGTGGCAGTTGCTATTTCAGTAATGTCTAACAGGCTACCTGAAAGCAGCCTCACTCGTAGCATGTTAAACTCAGATTTCACATCCATTAAATTGCCTGTTCCACACATAGTCAGGGATGCACACACTTAAACACACTGATGCTTGACTGAAATATGAAATTAAATCACATTCTTAGATACCGTTAATCCAGAATATTCTTTCTTTGTCTTTGATTCCAGAGAGCAATAATGTGAACCACTCTAAAGCCCCCCCAGTGAAGAATGGGCACCCTTTGCCAATAGACGTAGACAGGGTGTCAGAAGCAGGGGCGCGGGTGTCCCGGGGGGAGTCTGATATTAAGGTGAACACCCTCCGGCCTCCCCAGGGAGATGAACGTCGAAACAGAGCCCCCTCTGATGCCTCCAGAAGCAACCGGGCTCCACTGGATGTGGACTCTCACGCACGGCTTACTGTGGACGTAGATCGCCGAAGCCGTCTGCCATCGGATGATAAGAGAGGGGCATCTTTACCCCGAGGACCCCCACAAGATGAAAGATATCGCAGAGACGAGAGAAGGGATGGCAAAGACGACAGAGATGACAGAGGAAGAAGGGACAGGGACGACCTGGAAAGAAGGGATTGGAGAGATGACAGGGAAAGGGATGGGGGTCCTGACCGGAGGGAAGACTTCAGAGAAAGGCGAGAATGGAGAGATGATAGAGGGGATAGAGACAACAGAGACAGGAGGGAGAGGGACGAGAGAGACAGGAGGGATAGGGATGAAAGAGAAAGAAGAGATAGGGACGAGAGAGAAAGAAGAGATCGAGATGATAGAGAAAGAAAAGATCGGGACGAAAGAAGAGATGAGAAAGAAAGAAGAGATAGGGATGAGAAAGAAAGAAGAGATAGGGATGAGAAAGAAAGAAGAGATAGGGATGAGAGAGAAAGAAGAGATAGGGACGAGAAAGAAAGAAGAGATAGGGATGAGAAAGAAAGAAGAGATAGGGACGAGAGAGAAAGAAGAGATAAGGATGAGAAAGAAAGAAGAGATATGGATCAGAAAGAAAGAAGAGACAGGGATGATAGAGAAAGGAGAGACCGGGACGAAAGGGACAGAAGGGACAGGGACGAGAGAGAAAGGAGAGAGCGAGACGAAAGAGAAAGAAGGGGTAGAGATGAGAGAGAAAGGAAGGATTGGGAGGACAGGGAACGAAGAGACAGGGATGAGAGAGAGCTCAGAGAGCGAGACGATAGAGATAGGAGGGACGACAGGGACAGAAGAGACGATAGGGACCGGCGGCCTGAGAGGGACCGGAGAGACAACAGAGATGACAGAGAAAGAGAGGACAGGGACAGAAAAGACGTACGAGGAGAGAGAGAGGACCGAGACAAGTGGGACGACTGGGCCAAGAGAAATGAACGGGATCGCAGAGATGACCGGGACAGGAGGGACGAAAAGGAAAGGAGAGAGAGGCCGGAAGCCCAGCCACGATATGTGGAGGATTCCAGGCCAGTAGTCAGACCTGTTTCTGAGTCGGACTTGAAGCCTGTCCTTCAGAAGAGCTCCTCAGAGGATAATAAAAAGATTCGTCCAGCGTCAGAGGCCGACCGGAGGAGTACCCTTCCCAGGTACATGCCGTCTGCGGAGTTCAGAGAACGCTCAGGTAAGACTGCCGAACTTCTGCAAGTTCAATGTTATACTACCAATATGAGCAGTCAGAAACTTAATCAACTCACAAAATATCCAGGAGTTATTTTACATTACAGCTCCGTAGTGTTCATCTGGGTTTCTGTAGATGCTTACAGATTTCCAAGTGTCATTTCAGAATGTCCTATTCAGTTGTTTACTCGACACCAGTATGTGTTATACAATTTAGTATACATTCCTGTGGGAATGATGTGAAATAGCTGTGAGACGATCTCTATCTTTACTGTCAGGTTCATTTACTCTACTTGTTTCTTCTAATGAGATATACAGTATATATATATATATATATATATATATATATATATAAA